>CACTHL010000539.1:0-288086 GCA_902712375.1 Dioscorea dumetorum | reverse complement strand
TTATAGATTCATAGCGGATAATCTTATTATGGTAGCTTAGACCTTCTTCCCAAAGGGAAAGGGAAAGCTTAGTAGAAAAAGATCCTTGTGTAGGGAAGAAAGAAAGGGTGCTCGAGTGAAGTAAGGCGATCAACGATTGGACCGGATTGAATATTTAGAAAAAGAGCTACTTAGGGCATATCTACCAAAGGCTAAAGGACCGCGAAGAAAGTGCCCGTTGAAGCAAGTGGATCTTTGTAAGGGGAAAATAGTAGCGTAGGTATGATGCCTCTTGATATATATGCCTTAGTAGAATTCTATTTCTATTTCTTGTAAATCACTGGATTAAGAGTTGCGAAATCGAAAAATTTGAGAGCAAGGTATTTTTAGTGAAAAGAAAGAAAGACAAGGATCGGGGCCTCTAAATGCATTCCTGAGTACTGAGTAAGGAATTTTTTATCATGATATCTCTTGCTATAGATAAAACCTTAAAGTTAGTTTCCTTAGTTCTTGTTGTTAATTTAATTTCAGTAATCGTAGTAGTAAATTTAATTTCAGTATTTATAATCTCTATAGCCAATAAGTTTATATTTGTGACAAGTATAATAGCTTCAGTTATTATTAATTCCCTTGGGTTAGGCTACGGTGAGAACCCATGGAATATATATTTATTTTAAATTCAGTATTTAAATTTAGTAATTCTCTTGGGTTGAGCCACGGCAATAATCCATGGAATATATATTATATTCAATATGTTTAAATTTATATTGTATCCTCTTAAATTCCTAGATATTTTTAGCATATTTAATTTCAGCATGTTTTTAGCATAATGATAAGATACGATATATTTCAGCATATTTAAATTTTAGCATAATGATAAGACAAGTATATGAATACGTAAGAAATATATACTTAATTAAATATTATGAATATTATTTTAATAATAATATGTCTCTTATACCCCAATTAGAATTATTATATGATATATTATCAGAAATAAGAAATATTTATGAAGATTACGGTCCTTATGTTAGTACAGAACCACTTAGATATAATTTATAAATATCCTAGGGCTCCTCTTCTAAGGTATTTCATTGACTCTAGAAGTGTAGATTAAGGAAATTCCCCCTCCTCCTTAAAAATGGTATCATTTAAAATTTGCTTAATTAAAAAATTATATGATTTATGCTTATGCTTAACTTTTAGTTACTTTTGTATTTGTAAGCAGTACACTACAAGAAAGAGCACTTATAGCGGTATAAATCTTGTTTTAGCCTCAATACCCTTATAGCGGCAGATAGCAAATTAGCCGCTAAAACTTTGGTCGCTAAATGTTTTTTGCAGAACATCTACACTTTTGGCGCTATCCCATCAATTAGAGTTAAAGCTACACAATGCTCTATAGCGGCAGAAAATTTTGCCACTTTAAATCTTATAGCGGCGGAAAAAATTTACCGCTATATATCCTATAGATGCTGAATAATTCTGTAGCTATAGATTTTTTATGTATCTTATAGCGGCAAAAACAATCTGCGCTTTAAGCCTCGTAACTCACCCAAAATATTAAATCCTATTAATTGAGTAGATACTTTAACAGCTAAACAAAAATGATTCTAATATAGACAATATATATATATATATATATATATATATATATATGAGACAATATCAAAAACTACATTAATATTTTAATTTATTAATCTCATACAATAAAAGTTATAAAAAATGATAAACTAAAGAACAACTTTTTTTTAATAACCAGTATACATATTATAAGAAAACACACACATATAAACATACGCGCGCACACATACAAAAATTATTAGTCTATTACTACAACAAAGTATATACATAGAGACGCCAAGCACATGATCAATAGTTGGCTTTGTGATTTATTGGGGTCTTGACATCGGTTGTGATGCAACGCCAAAGTCGCATTTCTGCTTTTCTTAACTGTGGATGCCTCTCTCTCTCTCTCTCTGTGATAAACTTGTCCCTCCATTCAGGATCAATCCAACATAATTGATTCCACAACATCAGGGAAACTAAAGTATCAAGAAAAAGCCTAATAAAATTTTGTCCAATTAATTTGTGCATTCTAAGCAGTTGCAAAACCTATAATCTAGTTAAAACTTAGGGACATCAGCAATGCCTAAGTTGTCAAATACTATTTCTAGTATGCTATGCTACTTACATTAAAAAATAACCACCAAACTGTTGCCTTCAAGAAGAGAAACAAAACTCCTTTATGACATAACAATTTAAAAAAAAAATCATCATCATCTAAGATTGTTAGTTATAACCCCTAGTTCGTGCAAAACATGACACTTAAAACTAAAAGAAACAGAATCCAAGCATAAATGTCCATTTTTCTAAAAATATGGAAAAGGTCTTCAAAAGACCTAAAAACTAGCTGCCTTTCCCCGCATGTAGAAACTATAGTTTTAAAGGGTAAACAAGACTAAATATTAGAATAGAAGACAAATATGCTTAAGTGAAATTCCTTCACAGATTATATTTATCTTAAATATATTAAATTCAATCCGATACGATGAAAATGGATTCACAATAGCATACCTCACAAGAGTGTGCTTCCTTAAGTTTTTTGTAAAAATATATGTTGAAAATATAATACTTGTCCCTTGCTCTACTGATTGGAGAAAGTGATCTTTGTAGGTACCGCAAAATTAACCTGAAACATTGGAAAAGCTAGTGTAATTTACTCAAAGTCCATGTGAAAGTCATTAAGCACCTCTCAAGAACACATCTTCAAAGTAATGGATGCACATACATCTGTATGCATATGGTATAACAATGATAGTTGATAAATGATATAGGCAGATCATATGAAAAAAGGATGTGGATTGCACATACAGATGTGTAATCCTCATAGATAATGACTAGTTTAAATTAGTAAGCATATTAGCAACTCATCAGGTCTAACAGCCTTGAATGTGTAATCCCTATTGTGATACACCTTCGTATATGTGTACAATGAACCAGGAGGGACAGTAAGTAAATGACATAGGAAGATCTACAAAGAAACCATGTTCATTGCAACATATAGATAGCATGTTGACAACTGATCATGACATACAACGAATGCACACTAATTGTCATTGTAGATAACACAGCCTCTCACACAATTAATGACAATTATTAGAGGAAATTAACAAAACATGTCAACAGCTAATTCCTCCAAGAACCTCACACAATTCATGACAATTATTACAGAAGCTAGTAGTTATTGATGATCAAACAGATTGAAGATTAATCACAGAGAAAAGAAAACACTATGCCCAACACCATAATGTAGAATTTATATCAGTAAGTAAATCACCTGTCTCAAAATTGCCCACATTCTTAGTAACAGACATTGCCTTCTTAAGTAATGATTGTTTCAACAGAATTGACTTTCCCCATCCATTTTGAAAGATAGGTGCATTGTTGCGGTTGTAACCACACTATGAGGGCTTGAGAATTTCAACTATTACAAGACAACTAGAGAACGAAAAAGTACAATAAACCACAATTTACATCCACAATTTAAGGAAACTATAGGAAACATGAATATTTTCAAGTAAAACATGCATTATATAAATGAAAGGATTGTGATAATTTAGGACAGTAAGCAAGCAAAGTCCAAATCAATATATATCTGTATACAAATCAAGCAAACTAGAAAGTGCACGCTAAAGGTCTAATGTTGAAAGCAGCATGCAAGACAATGAATTTAAGAAATAATATATACTCTGATGCCAAAAAAATAACTATGTAGCAATCATATATTACAGGCAATAGATTTGAAGAAATTAGAATAAATGCATATCGATATAAGGGTTCAAGCATGGTATTCAAGTGAAAGTAATTTACCCATGTCCAAATTCGCACCTTCAAGAATTGCAAATCCTTTTCAAATGGAAGATTGTCTCACCGTAACCAACTTTCCCAATATAGTGCCGAACATCGGAAACCCCGCTTCACAAACATCATAATTTTGAACCATTGGAGCTCCCCGATCGCAAACATCATAACCTTAATTTGAACAACATGCCACTTCATCGAATCTTGCATCATGTGTGTCGGGGTTGGAGATCTCTTTACCGCATACAATGACAAGAGCGGTGTTGTCCTCTAATTAACCATGAGATTAACAAGAATAAACTACAAGTCTTTAAATAAACAAATATATAACAAAGAACATATCTAGAAAAATATGATAAAATGTTTTTTAAAGGGGAAAAAATTATATTCATTATTAACCTCATCTCCAAGCCAATTGGTACTTCTGATTCTCCGATGAACTCCCTTTGTAGTGTTGAATAGAGAATAGCGCATGTGTCACGCCATTTCTTCAGCAATTCCTCTGTGCTTTGTTTCCAGTTGAACTTCTCCTCTTTAACCTTTCATCAAACACCTTGCGAGCATTAACAAAGAGCACAAGAGCTCTGCACTGAAGAAGAAGATAGGGAGGGATAAGAGAGCGAATCGGGAGCTGATTGCTCGCAACTTGAAGCCATTGCGGCAATGGAGGCATGGCATCGGAGGAGGTCTTCTCGAACTCCTTAACGACATCCTTGGCGAACTCGGGCTCGTAGCTTTCCATGCAAAGACAGCAGAGTCGCTATTGTTGTCATTGACCTCGTCGACAGCTGCATTATCGGCGCGTCGCTGGGGGTGGACAGAAACCCTTTACCGCAGGCTGAGGTTCACCGGGGAATCCGTTGGGAATCCTGAAACTCCAAAAGAATTCTCAGAAATTGATACGATGGATCTTAGAAGCGATCTCCGCCTGGTCAACAAGCCCTCAATTGTTTTTCTAGTAAGCTCCATCTTTCGGATTAGTCCCTCATCATGATCTCCAGTGAGTTATCGCCGACGAGCAACGGGTTCCTCTTGCTCCCCCTCAATAGGATATCCACTACTTGCGCTGCTTCGCCGGCCTTCCTGATGCAAATACCAGTGGCGAGGATAGGGTTGAGGTGATTCGGCGATGGTTGGTGGAGCTTGGGATTCATGTACAGAAGGTTCCTGGGTAGTTGTGGACGATGAGCGGCGATGCCAAGGCCGAGAGAGGGGAAAGGGAGTGATCGAGGAATGTTGATGCCGACGCTGGCGCCGCTACCAGAGGCCGCGGAGGAGATAGTGGTCGTGATCGCATCCTCTCTAGGGTTTCGGAAAAGAGAATGAGATAGGGAGAGAGGGAACCAAGCCGAGAAGAAAAAGAGGGATAAGTATGGAATTGCCATGATTAACAAAGCTTCGATCATGTTTCCAAATGGTTATGATGCACTAACCAATAATTTCGTATTAAAATAATTATATTTTACTATAATATAAAATTTTAATAAAAAAATTTACTCAGACTAATATTGTTTGAAAAAATGTTGATTCAAATTCTTTTGTAATAATTTCATTAGGTGTAATTGTTTTAATATGATATATTATTCATTTTTTTTAAAAAAATAATAATCATTAACCGGAAGTCTAATAGTTTTTAAAATAAAATATTGTGGGAAAACTTTTTGTTAAAAATAATTTTATTTTAATAAATAATAAATAGCAGGGGAGATAGTTTTCTACCCCAAAAATTATTTTTAAAATTTAATTTCTACAGTATTAATTTATGAATTAACCCTTATAAAAATTATATTAAGAAATAATAAATAAAATTATGCTTATAGTAGCTAATTCAAAAATTTGTTGCTAAAGATATATATATTGCGGCTAATGTACAAATTAGTCGCTGTAAATATCATTAGGTGATAATATGTAATGACCAATTTAAAAATCAGCCGCTATAGAGATTTATAACGTCTATTTAATAAATCAGCCACTAAATTTAGTTGCTATAGCACAATCTTTTTGTAGTGGTTCTTGTTTATGCAAGCTTAACCCAATACTTGAGCAGTTAAAGTTACACGTCTTAATTTTTTATGCATGTCACAAAATAATGATAACTGTCTTTACTCCCCACTTGATCGATATGGGAATTAGATTATAAATCTATATCCATAGCTAAGGATTTTTGACACCACTGCACTCACGTACACATTTCAAACTCTGATAATTCACATTCTGCAGTGCAAAAATTTCGTAGAGGGACTATTGTCGCTCAACCAAAGGCCCTTTGGCAAATATTAAATAACATATATATAAGGCATGCATGAGATGGAGTATAAGAATTACAAGATCTTAAACTATACTTAACCATATAATAGATTGATTTATAATTGAGAAGGACAAAGTTTTTCTTTAATTATAGCATGATGGTGACACATATTGTTTTTGCATGTATGATATTGTGTGATTAGTCATACTTCATTTGGTTGGACCCAAAAGCAAAGTATGACATGATTATGGGAACATGCATGCACCTGGATAAAGAATGTATATGTGAAACAATGTATCTTGTCTACTTGAGCTTTGGATAGTTTGACGCACGTGCAGCACGCGAGCTTCGTATCTGAAACGACGGCCAAACCTCTTTCTGTCTCTTGACTTTAATTCATTGTCATTAGGGTTAATCAGTAGTCAAATCCCTTCGGAAAAATAAATTTCACTTTAATTGATAACTTCAAACAACCGCGTAACTCAAAGGCAAGAAAAAGAAAATGATAAACTGAATCACCACCTTCCCACTTAACCCTTATTTTTTTCCCATCACGTACGCATAATTTAAAGTAAATCAAAGCCTTTTTGTTTTTAATAATATACCCCAAGGCACACGTACCTATCTCTACGAGCCAGATTTTTTAAAAAATAAATAAATAAATCACATGCATTAGAAAAAAAATATTAAATTTTAATTTTTTTTAAATGGCTTGATTTGCTATTGCAGCGATGACAATGTTTTTTTATTTGAAACATCAAATTAAACAGGTTTATAGTAATTTTTGTATAGGATTCGTTTAAATAATTAGGAAACTTCAGGGATTTGAATGTAAATACATAGATTATTCTTTTCTTTTTTTTTTTTTTTGTGAAGGAGTTTAGCGTTGCAAAACCAAAGTCAATGTGCACACCCAACTTCTGTACTCGGAGTCTACTGTTGCAAAAAAGTGAATGGAAATCCAAGTGTCATCATGAATCCAATATGACTTTCCCTCCAATTCATAAAGACTCACATATATACCTTTAACCTTTATATCTCACTTCAGCTATCCTTCTTATACATACTTTGTTTTTTCATTGAAAGATCTAGAGAGACAGAGACAGAGACAGAGATGGAGAAATCCAAGGCTGCAACAAAGCTTGAAAGAAAGACAGTGGAGAAGAACAGAAGAGACCACATGAAGCTCCTCTTGTCCAACCTTGATTCTCTCCTCCCTACTCACTCACCAAACCCTAAGGTCTAATTTGTTTATATATATATATATATCATGACCGTACGCATTCATGCATGCAAACTTATATGATATGATGAATATTTTACGTGGTTATATGTATTATGATAATGAAACAGGAGATGATGGCAGTACCGGAGAGACTGGATGAAGCTGTGAAGTATATCAAAGAGCTTCGTATGAGGGTGGAAAAGATGAAGGAGAAGAAAGAACGTTTGGGTAGCTCTGAAGGAACAAGCAGGCAAGGAAACATGATAATTGACGTTAAGGTTCAAGACGTAGGCTCTGGTTTGTATGTGCTTCTTCTCAGTCTCCGGGGAGGCTTTTCGGCTTTCACCGAAGCTCTCTTCGTGCTCAAGGAGGAAGGGATGGAGATTGTTACTGCCAACTTCGTCTCCAGAGCAATGACTTGCATAACCATACGTTGTTCGGTATAACCTAATTAATTCATTGCCTCATCCTTCAATTATATATATATATATGTATGTATGATTTGTTCTTGTTGTGATTGTTCATGTTGTGATATATTTAGGTTGCAGATAAGAGTGGAAGTGGTTTTGATGCTGTTAAGATTGTGGAGAGGTTGAAGAAGATTGGTGCTGGTTATCAGAGTTAAAATTTTCATGCATGAATGCATGCATGCATGCTTTTCTATTTGGAATTGAGGATTCAATATAACAACGGGCAAGTATATATTATGTAGTATCTAGTGCTCGTGGAGTTTGGTTATGTTATCGGCTCTCTAACCATATGTTGTGCCTGGATAAATTTTGTTGTTATATATTATTAATTGATACTTTTTTAGCTTTTTTTAATGCGAATTCTGAGGACAACATGATGTGTGTGCGTGTATGTTGAAGTTTTTAGAGTTGTCTTTAATTCAATAATATCCGCTTGTGTTGTATGGGTTGATCATATATAAGATCTTGTATGGGCTAGCTTAATTTTGATCAAGTATAAAGCTTATGACTAACCGAAGGTACCTATGAAATGAGAATATTTTTAAATTTCATTTTCATTACATGATATCTCTATTATATATTTTTCATGTTATTAATTTTATGATCTTATTTTTTTGAAACAATTATTTTCATGGAGAAACCTTTATGACCAATTTCACAAATTTTTTTTTTTTTTTTTTTTGGCATATGTGCTAATTAGGGCAGTTGGTAAGGGATTGGTAGATATATATATACGGAGGTGTAACAGGTAGTAAGGTTTTATTTTTATTGTCACAATTTCAATTACAATCAAAGGTGAAATTATTAAAAATAATGTATTGATTTGATTTGGGTGAGTCAATCTTTTAAGATAAATAAAAGTCTCACATGTTTCTTAATGGTTGGAAATGGATGAGTAATTTCTTTTGTCATTTTCTTCCTTTTTCTTTTTAGGTAGACGCTAAACTTGATCACAATTTCTATTGCAACTAATTAAAGGCAAAATTATGAAACGTAATGTCATACCTAACCATTTAATTAGTGAGTCATATTTGAAAAAGATAATTGCTTTATATATGAAGAAAATTAAAATTAATTATACAAAGTCCCACACATATCTTAATTATCAGGTTGGAATTGATGCGCAACCTCTTATTTTAGTTTATTTTATTTTAATTTCTTTTTAAATTGTCTTTCAGCTCATTCAAATTTTTTAATTTTAAATAATGTTCATGCATGTACTTAAGGAAAATAATAATATTGTAATTCAAATTCAGTTAAATTTTGGAAACAAATATATTCAAGTCCATATCCTACACAAAATTACAATTATATAAAATATTACTTCCTTTATTAATATCCTATCATGCCTAAAGTTAGAGATTATCAGTCTTTAATCCAGCTTTGCACTAGAGCACAGGGCAATGCCACACACTTACAATGAAATATATATAGCTTATAAATGTTGAAGCGTGAAATTTGAATCATTTAGAATTATGAGGACTTTGGCCTTTGGATTAATGATAGTAGTCCATTATAAAATATGTCTTATAAGAACTTCTATTAGTTAGGGTTCGAAACCCACTAGACGCAAGGGTGCCAAAAAAAATTTTCAATTGTTAGAATGAATTTACAGTCTAATTTCCACATCCACTGAGTGAGTAAACACAAACTATGTTTCTATGTATATTGAAATTGAGAAAACAATTCAAAGGTATATGTATGTACATTTACATGCATATAGAATTTAAAGCTATTTCATTATGCATGTAAACTTCAGCCCCTTCAAAAAGTGTGTGTATATATATATATATATATATATATATATATATATATAATTCAAAGATATTAATTTCATCATATATGTAAAATTCAACCTCCCCCGAAAAAAAAAAAAAAAAAATATTCTTCTCAAATTGAACTCGAATTGAGTACTATAGGAGAAAACCCTGATTCCCCACCTCCCGGACATCCCTATCAAAATTAAATAAAAATATAATAATAAATACAACAAATCAATAAAATAAATTCATGATATTATTTTAAAAATAATAATGATAATAAAAATAAGTACACTTATGTTCATGCTCCTAATACCTGCTTAGCCACTTTGCCTAAAAAAAAATTAAATCATAATAGCAAAAATAGAATTCCAATCATAAAGCTTCCTATAATTAACTTATAACAAAGAATTATCTACTCCTTATTGGTATATATAATAATAACATATTCGATGGTTACCACCTCAGCTTATCTAGATACATAATTTGAAAGTAGAATTCTATTATACCTAAACACGTACTTAATTATACAGTCATCAATTTACAATATATGTTGGTAATATTACATTATATATTTCCCATCATTCAATTACTAACATGGTGTAATATGAAAAATATAGCAAAAGAGAATAATGAGCTACACTTGCTTAATAAGTAATTAGCATTTACAAATCTTTTTAGTGATATCAAATAAGTTTTTAATTAAGTTAGCTAGTTTGATGGAATGAAATATGTGCTTTTAAGAGAGTCCAATTTCAGAGAACCAAAAATGTATTCAAGCTTTCTTTTTACAAATATATATGACATACACAATTAGGGGTGAATTCATATGCCAATAATTTGGCATTCAATGTATATGCTCTCTCTCTCTCTCTCTCTCTCAATGTGAACTCACACTCATAATTGAGAATCCATTATCACCAGTGAATTCAACAAGAGCTTGAATTTTGAATCTTTTCTTAGTATCATCAATGTTTTTTTTTTTGTTAAGAAGAACGAAACATTTAATGAGCCCGCTAAAATAAGACAGGGACGTGCACATGCCTTGATCGCGGCTGTGGGGCCGGCGCACACTTGGGCGCTAGGACCACCCACAGTTCGTGCTCACAGCTCTCAGACATGCACCCTCACCCCAAGGATTCGAACTCTAGCCACCTGCGAAGCGTCCTCATGGGGGACCCAAGTATTAATTGACCCAAAGACCGTTGACTGGTATCATCAATGTTGCCGGGCTATCAATCCTTTGACCCAAAGATATATTCACGTCTTTTCAATCTAGTACGTACACTTACGAAGCACGTTGAAAAGACATCCAATTATTTTGAATAACTATAATACTAAAATAAATTTTGATTACAATAAGTCCACATTATATCTTTTGGAGAGATATTTAATTAATTCATTAATGACTGCTCTCCTAACTATGCGTTAAATAAAATATAATTAAAAAACTATTAGTATTAAGAAAATATTTATACCTTAATAAATTGTTATTATTTTGATAAAAGTTTTTAACTCCAATAAACTTAATTTTGAAGCTATATATGATTCTTAATAATCATAAGATTTGCAATAATAAAGTACCTAGCTATATAATAAAAAAATAAATGCACTTAATCTATTCCATGCCTTTAAAACCCAAGTATTGAGTTGCTCTTTTAAAAAGGAAATATTTTTAAAAATAGAAATGAGGGAGTTATGTGAAATAAGAAATAGATAGGCTTGTTATGAAAACAATTTGTCAAATTGAATTGGATCTAAAATATTTTTTCCTGTATTTTTTATTTCATAAAGGAAGAACGGAAAGCATTATAAGTGACAAATAAGCCCTAATATTTTCACTTCACTTTCATATAAATTTATATTGATTAAATTAACTTATATATATATAACTTACTTAAACACATATGCTTAAGAAGCAGTCAGGCTTCATTAAGGTGGGCCTTGAGATGATTCATTTAGAAGCCTAAAGTCAAGCCTACCCAATTCCAAAGAAATTTTTTTATTCGAGTTTATCTTTGAGAACCAAAACATAATTGAGAAAAAAAAAGTATTAGGTTGTCTTGTACATACTTGTAATTGGGTTTTCATTTATTTATACAAATTAAGATATAAATTCATGTTGGGGAGGAACCGGGGACCAAACGATAATTTTTCCCCAAAGTACTGCAGCAATAATGTAGCACTTGCACTGTAGCACTCAAAAAATGCAAAACCTGCAATCTGCACGGCTTGAAGCACGGGCGTGCTACTTTGCTGGGTTCGTCCGCTACTGTCGCAGGATCACTGTGGCACCATTACTGTAGCACTGTTACTGTAGCACTCGAAAAATTCAGAAACCTGCAATCTGCACGGCTTGCGACACGGTCTCACTGCCCTGAGCACGAGCGTGCTGAATTAAGCACGGGCGTGTTGAGCTTGTTTTATGAATTTTGAAGCTCAAAACCTCCCCCTTTTGAGTACAATATTTTGGGATCTAATTGACACAATAGAAATGTCAAAAACAACAAGCAAGACACACGATTTAGCGTGGAAAACCCTTCAAATAGAGGAAAAAACCACGGGACTCCTTAGAGCCACTTCAAATCGTTTTCACTACGCCAATGAAGGATTACAAAGACTTCTCTAGATTAAACTAGAGGCATACATGCCCAATGGCATCAACATACATGAAGTATCATCATCATCATCAATCGATGGATAACACACCAAATTAGGAATCAAAGGAAAGATCAAACCTAATCAATAGGAAGGGCTTCTTGCAAGGATTCTTCACCCCGAATTTGAGTGAGATCCTGCGCCGAATCGCCGTCCGATCGTCTTGCCCTAACTCACACTTTTCCTTCTCCCTCTCCTTGGTTTCTCACACTTCACCCTGATGATCTTCCCTCTCTCCTCTCTCCATTGGCATAGTTTTTTTTTTTTTTTCAATATGACTTGGGCTGAGCCCAGCTTTATTCCAGCCCACCAAATGAGTTGGACCCAACAATTCACATGACTTTGCTACCAAAACAGGTTTGTATTGTTTCAATTTACTGGTAAAAGACGAGTATGAGTAAAGATAGTTTTAATCCCTTTTACAAAATTATATAGTTCGCAATTACATTTATTTTGTGTTTGGAGGAGTGTGTTTAATTATATACACACCTTTTGTAGTTATTTTAGCCACTGTAAATATTTTCAAGCAAAAAATATTTCATTTATATGCAATTTTCAGGAAACTTTTCTCAGAATAATAATGTTTTTGGTTGTAAATAAATAACTACATGCAAATTTTATTTTTCAATATATATATATCACTTAATCTAAAGAGTAATTTGACCGTGGTCATGTTTTTTAATTAGTTCCAAACTTGTCTCATAACTATATATATATATATATATATATATATATATATATATATATATATATATATATAGCTCATATGATTCAATGAAATAATCACAATTTCAAAGCTAATATATTTTTCTTAGTCATCATGTAACGTTTTACCTTTCAGCTTGTTTTTTTACTTAAATTCCACATTTTGGTATATGATTTTAAGTTTTCTGTTAAAATATATGACAGTATATTCTATGGTGATATGGTATCTTCCGTTACTGATCATGTTCAATTGGCTTCATTGAGCTTTTAATCTGTTAGCATCACCATTCTAAAATATTAATTATAATTAATTTTGAGGGTTAGTGATCAATTATCAAAGCATTATAGATTTTTTTATAACAACATGTGGACAAAACACATGTTAAAAATTTGGATAGGAATGAGTTAATATTTCAATGCACATATGCCTTTATTGTGTTTTAACTAAACGTCTAATATGTTTTTCAATATAAACACATACACCTTGCACAAGTGCTAATAATTAAAAAGATTATTGACATCATGCAATTTTTTTTATCAAGTGTTTTGGGCATATAAATGTTATTTTATTTTTTTCATATTGGTGACATGCTTAAAGTCCATATTTTCGATTAATTAAGAAATGAATGTCTTTAACTATAAATTGGTATATTAAACTAAATTATTCACTAACTATATATAAGATGAATTAGAAAAACCAAATTAGTGTGACGCTTTTTTCTCCAACTCTTTAAAGACATGCATAGAAATGGAGCACAATAGTAACATCGGTAAGCACCTATGCCTCACTTTGAGAGGCTTTAAGATTTGATTTTGGGTTTTTTTTTAATGAACAATCTATACAAAAGATCCGGTACCAATAGACTAAAATATCGTTGATAATTAATAAATCTATCAAACAAAAAGTAAAATAAATAAGTATGTAATATTATTATAATTATGTTTATCCCCTATTTCATTTTTTATGGTGGATGGAAGACAGAAAAACAGATTATTTAATTTTTTAGTCATAGATGTTTCTATTTAATTTATCAATGTATTTTTGAATCATAGAATTTGTTTATTACATTACTTGAGCTTTTATGTAGTTGTTTTAAGAATAATATTTAACAACATGAATTAATTGATGTAGAATCACTACGTTGAGCTCACGGAGAAAGCATCTCAAACGCAAAAAGATAAATTTTCTCACCTATTTATTTTTTGACTTGGTTGATCATAAAAATAACTTTATTAACTTTAATTTTTTTGAACAACTCATTTCCGCTAAAGCAATTGTAATAAGAAATATGAAACTGATAAACTACATGATATTGCAAAAATAAGAAAAAAAATTATTATAAAATATTAAAATAAAACAAAATTAAAAGCCATGTCTTATGAATGCAATTGGGGTGGGGTGGAGAGGGGAACCACTTCTCACGGGGCGGGGATTCTCTGTCTCAAAATTCCTCACATGGGAGAAATTTCCCCTACTCATTCCTCCGCCGGGATCCCCACGGGGTCGGGGAATCCCCACCCCATCAATTTGTTTTCTATAACATATTTTTATACGCATCATATATGAAATAAAAAAATATACAAAATATTTTTCAAAATAAACATAATATAAAATAGGATGAAAAAATTAATTATTATAAATAACATAAAGTTTGAAAGTAAATTAAAAGTACAAATTCATTAATAAAATTCATAATACAAAACATAGTACAACAATTTTATATTTTCATTATTTTTTTTTTCATTTTTCAAAATATTTAGATTGAAATCCACTACCGCTAGCATTTTGATATGATAGCTTCACCTTCAATAATTAATTAAATTTGAAATATAAAGTAAAATTATAAATAATATCAAAATTAAAAATAAAATTTTGTGAAAATCATATTTACATGCTAATATTGAATTTTTTATAATTAAAATTAATCATATGAGTTATATATAAATAGTTTAAAAAGTCCGGAAAATTCCTATGGGAAGCGGGGCGGGGGATACTCTTTCTGCCCCCGCCCCCGCCCCCGCCCCGCTAGTCGGGAAGGGGTTTTCTCCCATTCCAGGTCTCACGGGGAAACTATTTTTAGAAATCCCCGCTCTGTCAGGACATGTCCTAAAGGGGAACGGGAATTCCCTGCCCCACTTGCATCCCTACCCTCTATCTTTTTCTTACTACTACTACACATTTGAAATTTATTCAATTGATGAAAACATTGAGATAATAATTAAAAAGAAATATTAAGATAATATGAGAATTTTATAAACAAGAGGAGAAATATTTTTTTATTAAAAAATAAAATGCCATATTCTACTTTTAAATAGAGGTATACAGAAGTTTTTTTTCTTCCATATTTCTAGGATTATAATATTTAAGTTATAATGTTACAATGAACTTCATTATGGATATTAATTTAATATTATTATAAATGCGATAAGACAAAATTTATGTAATTTAATGTTGTCATAAATTAATTAAATAAGATCAATTTTATATGTTAAGAAATAGTTAAATATATGATTACATGAATAAAAATAATAATAAATCAAAATTTGAATATAAATTACAAAAAATCATGAATTGGGCTCCCAATTTAAGGGACAAGAAAACAAAGGGCCCTAGGCTCATGTGAGGCCCTAAAAATAGATTTATTAGTTCCTAGTAAATGAGATTCCCTCTATTAACAATTATAAGTTCCTAGTAAATGAGATTCACCATAACGTCAGCTCAAAAGTTCATTTCCCAAAATACCCTTATGACATCAATAATAATAATAATAATAATAATAATATTATTATTATTATTATTATTATTATTATTATTATTATTATTATTATTAGTGGTAATTACTTATAAATCCCCCACAAGTTTGCGGTTTCCCGGATGGTTCCCGACATGTTTCACTTTCCTATTTAGTCCTTCCTTTTCAATCTATTTTCATTCAAATCCAAAAGCGTGAAAGGGCCGTTATGATGAAGGCGACGTGGAGTGGAAATGTCTTTTTTTTCCCTTTGCGCAAGTTTCAAAAAGATGGCGTGGAAATGTCGAGAATACCCTCAAGCATTCGGGAACCGCCGAACGGTTGAGATAACCCATCGAGGGAAACCGTTCAAGCGGCTCTTTTGCTTCTTCTTCCGTTTTTTCTTCTCCATCTTGCGCCTACGACTCTCTTCTCCTTGTGCGGTGTTCGAAGACGGTGTTATTCTCTTTGCTTTGCGACGGCCGAGTTGCCATACGTCCGCCTTCGCACTCTCGGCCTTCCGCAAACACTCGCCGACTTCCCCGCAACAAAAAAACAAGCGAAAAAGGTAAGAAGAAGTTGGGTAAGGAGAAGTCGACCGACGTTTCGGTGTATCGGTTTGGGGGTTTTGGACTTTACGTGTAATTTATCGTCTTCTGTGTAACATATCCATTTTCGGTGTAACATCCGATCGTTTTGTGTAATTTGAGCCGAATACATAAATGGGCGGAACTGCGGTCAACGGTAGGTGTTGTTTGGCCCCGTCGTGGATACCATACAGGGATTGAAAAAAGTAATGAACAACACCCACTTGGAAGTTACTCCGGCGAGACTCCTTTCGCGCACCTGATGGACCTGCCGGCCGTGGTCCAAGAAAGGGGGGTTATGGACGCACTGCTCCGTGTATATGATGCACGAACCGAAAGGTTCAAGATCGGAGAAAGCATGCTGCAGTTCAGGCCGGAGGACGTCGCCCTCGTAATGGGCGTCCCCAGCGTGGGCGAGATTGTGTCATTCAGGCCTGAGGGGGAGGAGGGAGCCTCTGTGTTTGAACTTTCTTATCTGAATAAGTTACACAACCGGCATCGCGATGCTATCAAAGAGAACTTGTTCAGACTTGTCAGCAGGAAAACTGGAACGGAGGAGACTTTCGTGAAGCTCCTCGTGGTATTCTTGATGAGCACCATCTTCTTCCCCAACACCTCTCTGAATGCACCCACCTTCTTGGTCAGGTACGCCGACAAATTTGACACTATCGATGACTACGCCTGGGCGCATGCCATCCACAGATGGGTGATGGATGATCTTCCTAAGACTGTCGCACGGGTGCAGCTGCGCTGCCAAGGGAAGATCAAGAGCAGTGGAATACACAAGAAAGCATTATATTACACAGGGAAGCTATATATTACACAGAAAAGACATATACTACACAGAAAAGCTGTAAGTTACACATATAATCAATGTAATACACAGTAAATCCATAAAATACTCTAGATTACACAGAAAAGCAATATGTTACACATGAAACGTATTCCTGCGGGAAATCAGCAGTAATACACAATACACACGAACATAGTAAGAGCTATCTTTGTTGCTAGATTACGTGGATGGTAAGGAGATGTTATTGGATTGTTTCCGCCCCCACACCGACTTCGTCAACGATGATGTCCACCACATTCTTCTTGAAGGTATGATGTATTTGGCACATGCGTTGGAAATCCACATCTGACTCAATTGGGCAAACCGTGCTGTACGCGTCGGGCGTGACAAACTTAACAACGACTCGAGATGGATCCAAAGCCCATCGCTCGCAGATCTCTGCGACAACAACCTCCCAGGCTGTCAGGACCGTGAATTGTAGTAGCCGTCCTTCGTCTTTGAAGCGAGCAACGCCACAAAATGTCTCCATCGTGGCTAACAACTGCGTAGACGCCGGTTTCTGGGTAAAAAACAAAAAAAAAGACAAACATGATGGAGCCCAAGTGCAGACAGTGCTTACCTGTGGATTAATCTGTGAGCACGACGACAAGATCACTGCAAGAGAACAGAAAAGAACAAGAGGAGAAATAGAATGAAAATGGAGATGAAGATGAAGTATAGTGAACATGATGGAGAAGAGCTTCCAGAGAATTCTTGATGTGATTGGGCGGGAATGAAAAGCAAGGGTACTTTTGCCATTTTAAAAAAGTACACTGACGGTTGTCACGGTAGGGACTAAAAGGTATTACGCGTGAAAAGTTGGGACCTGCGAGAGGAAGTGCAAAAGTCGGAGGGACTGCAGAGGAAAATGGAAACTATCAAGGGATTTATAAATAATTTTCCCTTATTATTATTATTATTATTATTATTATTATTAGGACTTGGCTGGATATTATTAATTTGAGGCTTGATAAGGGCCTGCATTTGGTACGGAAGTGATTTTCCGAAGTGGTGAGTTCTCGGAAGTGGCCACTTCGGTGGAAGTGTGTAGTTCGGTTGGAAGTATGGACTTACGTGTGTTTGGTTGTAGTTGGAAGTGTCATGTCGGTGACCACTTCCAGTGTTTGGTTGGGTGAAGTGAAATCCGGAAGTGGTCACTTCACCCACTTCATGGTGTTTAGTAAGAGTTGAAGTAGGTGTATGATTACCACTTCGGGGGGGTATGGTTACCCCCATTGTAATATTTGTGATTATAAATATATTAATTATTCCATTAAAGTTTTATTTATTTATTTTCTTAATATGATATATCTCGTCTGGTTGTTTAAACAATTTGTAATTGTGTGATAAATTCATAATTACTCGATAATCGTTTATTTATTTATTCACCAAAACCGCGATATAAAATTTCAACTATTTTGTTTATTGAATTTGCAATTACGTGATTAAATTGTAATTATTAGATAATTGTTTATTTATTTACCCGTGATCGAAATTTCGTGAATTTTTTTAACTTTGTTATTGTGCGCCTATTTTTATTTTTAAAATTGTACATGAGTAATTATATTTTAAATATGTGATAAATGTTTGCTTCTTTATTCATTTAACATAATTTAAATTTCATTAACTTTTGTTTATTAAATTTGAAAATTTATGTTTACTTTTTATTCATTCAATGTAAACTTCATTTATTAAATTTTAGTTAACCGATAGATAACGTGAACTGAATTTCGTTAATTTTTGTTTATATTGAAATTGTAATATCGTCTTTAAATTTGCCATTTCCACAAAATAATTAACTCCTCTGAAAATAAGCACATAATGCATGATTTTCCATTTCCTTAATGCAAGAAATATGAGGTGCACCAATTCATCGTATGTAATTAAAACCATCCCTCCATTAACAAATGACAAAATTTGATAAAATTGAAATACATTGCGTGGGTCACTTACATAGTGAAATTAAAAAAAAACTCAAATGGCCACTTAAAGAGAGGTGGGGAAAAATACAACTATAGAAACATACAATACTCATGAGTTTACAGTGTATATACAACCTAATACACTACTAACGCATCAAATACAGCACCAACGAAGCTGCAATGCTATTAAAAAAATAAATGATGCACAAAGATTTGTGTAACTGCAACATTTTCTTGTATGACATAGTCTTGTTGAAATGCACTCACTTTTCCTTTTCCTTGTTGCCTTTGACTGCTAATGGGCCTGCAAAAGCAAATACACAAGCTAGACAAATATGTCATAATCCCTTCCTAGAATGATATCGACATGGTGAAACAACAATTAAGTTAAAAAAGGAACCTTCCAGGTTTGGGGGTTAATACCTGCCATTGATTTCAAATCCCATATCGGTTGCAGAGCAGCGGACAAGAGGCCAGCAAATCTCACATGGCTCAGGTGACAATGTGAAAGCACTTTCATTGGCATTAATAAGTTTCCCATTTTTTCCCCCATCCCCCACATGCGGTTTAAAATGAACAAATAAAACCATCGCACACTGTAGGCTGCAATGGTGGCATTGCATGCCTCCGAATTGCCTCGCCACACATATACGACAGTACGTTGGAAAACCAAAACATAACAGCGAAGTAAACCCAATACAATCGCAACGCATGTCAACACATGTCCGGCAGGTAACAACAGAAATAGCTAACATCTGCTAATTAAAGAGGGACAAACAACCACTTCAACCAAAAGAAAACTTCCAAAACCTGATGCAGAAACACATTCACACTCGAAAGCTAACACATTCAGTAAGGCATGGTTCTGCAACCATTCCCAAAGGAAATAAACAAACACAAACAACCCACGTTGTAATTTTCAGAAATACACAAATGGGATGTGATATGGCTGCAATGATACAGTATCTACGTACCGTCCCATTGCCCGCCAAATCACCCATTCGACCTAATTCTCAGTGGACCATACCTCAGTGCAAATGTTTCACATAGTTTTTTGTACTCATCATCGCCATTTCATCTCACCTGAAAAAACATGAAAGCATTTACAGTTTATATATGGAACAAGGACACAGGAGCAAATCCCTTGTGCAGAAATCAAAAGAACATGCAATAAGCATAATACGCCGGCCACATGGTACACAAAGTAGACATGCATCAAGTTAAAAACAACAAAAGTCAGCAGGACATAGATGCAGGGATAGTGCTAGTAAAGTCCAGGCAATGAAAAAAAAGGAACTAATGACCAATGCATGATGCAACTGAAAAAAAAACACCATAAAAGAAATAAAGACAGGATAATCAGGTTCGGCAGCAGCTTCCAACGGTGAGGCCACAACAGAAATACGTTCACACCATACGAGAGAGGAACCTCTCAATCCACAGTCGCCTAAGGTCCTTATCCTTCACGATAAATCCCCGGGCTTCGCTCTCGTGAAGCTGCAGATAATCAAAGACCTCCACAAGGTCAGTCCTCTCAAAACCATCGACTTCCATTACCTTAGGATACAAGAGCTCGACAAAATAGGTTGGGTTCTTAATTGCTGCAGCCATTTCTCCTACGATAGTTATGAGATCACCCATCATAGCTGCGTTTTTAGACACTTTTCGGATCGTTTTGCCCTTTGGGTTGATGACGTTGCCGGGCCGGTAGCAATCGGTGGGGTCGGGGGGTTGTTACCATCTTCGTCACTAACATTCACTCTTGGTGCTGACTCGACATTCTCGTTTTCAAAGTCCTCATTTTCAGATCTATCCCCAAAATCTGAAAATAGAGAAGTTGCATAGGACCCCGTCGCACTATCATCTCCGCAAATTATCTTCAAACCCTCATAGTTCTCGATTGGCTTATTTATGAAAAGCCTTGCACCTGGGTGTGACTGCAACTCAAAATAAAGTACAACATGTCACATATACGTGAAGCGTGTACCATTACATGACAAGTAGCATATTACCTCAACGTACGTGACTGCTACAACTGGATCGAGGAGGATCGTTTTTGTTGCATCGTCCCACCCGGCACCGCTGAGGTCTCTCGCCTTCTTAATTTCAGCATAGCGTGCCTTGAAGGTTCTATAGTGATTCTCCACCTTTTCGGTACTGAAATCTGTTTTAAATATGTTGTTGACAGCCAATGCTGCAAGAGAAAATGCAGCACGTTTGAAAGATTTGTCACATTTCAAACCTTTCTTTGCTTGTTCGACGAGTAGTGGAATCAAAAAATTGTCATGTTCCGGTTTCCACCGTTTGTTTGGGGTGCCATGCTTGTTGCCTCCAAGCCTCAAAGAACCAGCATCAATGTCACGGTCACGGCTCTCCATTTCGCTTGAAAATTACAACGAAGGAATAAGACACACAATTCAAAGTAAATGACACATAATAATCATCATTGACATAGACATTCATACGTTTGGGAGGTAAACATGGTTGTCAATATATACAACATAGTTGCTGCATATGGCAAGTACAAAAACAACCGTCTCATATTAATACATATAACTATTATATGAAACCCACATATCATTCGCTATTGTATCCCTTAGGTCCGCCCATTGCCTATTTTCCTCACGTTGCTCCCGTTGGGAACGAGTTTGCGTTGAGACCAAATGTTCTTGTGATGTGGCGGCCTCGTTCAATATTGTATTGGTCGGGTCGACACCGGCAATGTAGTTGTGCAGAACGCAACACGCTAGCACTAATCTCACCTGAGTTTTGAAAGGGAAAAAAGGGTGTGATGTAAGGACCTTGAACCTATTCTTCAGTACGGCGAATGCGCGCTCAACCTTTGATCGCAGCATGGAATGCCTAAGATTGAATAATTCTTTTGGGTTTGTCGGAGGCCGTCCACTGTGTTCCTTTAGGTGATACCTAACGCCTCGGTATGGTGCTATGAATCCATTCATTGTTGTAAATCCAGCGTCTACCAAGTAGTATTTTCCTACAACGAACGATAATGTTTAGAAAGGGTAATAACATTACGTCGAACAATTACCTTTATTGTTTTCTCCTACCTTCTATTACTTGGAGACCTTCGGGTTGTGGACGTGAGATTGCATCTCGTAAGACTGTAAAATCATTCGCCGATCCTTCCCAACCCGCGAGGACGTAGGTGAACTTGAGATCAGGGTTCACCACTGCAAGCACGTTCTGGGTTGGACCTTTTCGGCCACGGAAACGGGGTAACTCATGCGGAGGGACGGAAGCATCGATATGTGTCCCATCCAGTAGCCCTATGCAATCCTACGTGACAGAGGAAAGTGGAAGGTAATGTTGACTATCTTGTGAAATTATTTACATTATTCGTTTATTTAGATTTGACCTTACTTTGAAAAAAGGGTACCAATTCGGGTTGCTCTCAATTTTCGAATGGCATACGTTGGTGGGGGGATGCACGAAGTCGTCACGAATAGCACATATGGCACGAAGGACATTGTTAAAGTAATGACTGATAGTTTCCCCAGACCGAAGAAACTCAACTCGCATGGTGCGGTTCTTAGTGTTGTGTCTAACTACGTGCAAGAATATTGCCAATTATTCTTCTGCTGACACATGCTTGGTATCTAGAAGAAGATACTTGTCACGCATGATGGATGCGAGATGGAGAAATGGGCCTACGTCCATCCTAAGATAACTGACACAGTAGTCACGGCCACTCCGTAAAATACGCTCCATGTGCTTCTTCCTAGTTAAGTCTCGAAACAAGGAAGGTTCTCTATATCTCGCATACCTAGGTGAGTCAAATTCTTCCAGAAAATAAAAAACAATAACAACGATGGTTGTGAAGGCGGCTGCCAAATGACGTGTACGAGCATTTGTCTGCGAGTTGTCCATCTACATTTTGAATGAACAAGTTGTGTTTATTGGTGACGCTAACAAATTCTACGTAAACATATGGCCATCATTGGCAACTACAATGTGTCATCATAAACAAAGGAATACAGAAACACTTACTAATTTCTGCCTAGAAGCACAAAATCATAATTAGAAAGCATGTAACAGAATATGAAGAAATCAGAAACAATTAAGGCACATAGGTACGGAGACAGATCAAAAACAATTAACAGCATGTAACACCACCGGGAGAACAGCCCAAAAAAACCAAAACATAATAAAGGATGGAGACAGATTTATGTATGCATCTTTCTTTGCAAAAAACCCAATAATATCACCCAAGGTTAAAATTGCTCATCAATTGGGCCAAAAGAATAACAAATAAACTAGAACAAGCAAACAACATAGTATGAAGTACTGATAACATCACCACTTTAAGGTACAATGAAACAAAGTATGAATAAGTTAATATGAAGTAACAGATCAGAAACAATTAAAGCACATAAGTAGGGCTGGAGATTAAAACAAATGCAGTTAAAAGAACTTAGTTATATCTGAACTAAAGCAGAATATAGCAATGAAAGCATGTCACATTTAGGTGGAACATATATGGCAGATCAACAATAAGCAGGTAACAATTTGCAGAAGAGATTAAAACATAACCCACTTAAGTAAACCAGGGAAGATGAAGTTCTGTGCAGATAGGTCATGCTTTCTGGTGAGCAGAAAAAAAGGCAAGGGAAAAAAAGTCACGATGCATATCATGATTTGGACAGTAACACCACCGGGAGAACAGCCCAAAAAAACCAAAACATAATAAAGGATGGAGACAGATTTATGTATGCATCTTTCTTTGCAAAAAACCCAATAATATCACCCAAGGTTAAAATTGCTCATCAATTGGGCCAAAAGAATAACAAATAAACGAGAACAAGCAAACAACATAGTATGAAGTACTGATAACATCACCACTTTAAGGTACAATGAAACAAAGTATGAATAAGTTAATATGAAGTAATAGATCAGAAACAATTAAAGCACATAGGTAGGGCTGGAGATTAAAACAAATGCAGTTAAAAGAACTTAGTTATATCTGAACTAAAGCAGAATATAGCAATGAAAGCATGTCACATTTAGGTGGAACATATATGGCAGATCAACAATAAGCAGGTAACAATTTGCAGAAGAGATTAAAAGATAACCCACTTAAGTAAACCAGGGAAGATGAAGTTCTGTGCAGATAGGTCATGCTTTCTGGTGAGCAGAAAAAAAGGCAAGGGAAAAAAAGTCAAGATGCATATCATGATTTGGACAGTAACACCACCGGGAGAACAGCCCAAAAAAACCAAAACATAATAAAGGATGGAGACAGATTTATGTATGCATCTTTCTTTACAAAAAAAACCCAATAATATCACCCAAGGTTAAAATTGCTCATCAATTGGGCCAAAAGAATAACAAATAAACTAGAACAAGCAAACAACATAGTATGAAGTACTGATAGCATCACCACTTTAAGGTACAATGAAACAAAGTATGAATAAGTTAATATGAAGTAACAGATCAGAAACAATTAAAGCACATAGGTAGGGTTGGAGATTAAAACAAATGCAGTTAAAAGAACTTAGTTATATCTGAACTAAAGCAGGATATAGCAATGAAAGCATGTCACATTTAGGTGGAACATATATGGCAGATCAGCTAGGGAAACAAGAAAGTGAAAAAAGGAAAACAAACCCATATACACCAAACCAGAACAGCTAGGGAAACTGAGGAAGAGAACGGTGAGAGATCGGGCAAAATCGGGGAGAAAAACACAATACAAATGGAGGAATCGATACAAACCGGATCTACTTCCGGATTTCTCGTAGGAGCACCGGGGTAACGAAGCGAACGAACGCCCGAGTCCGGTGATGGAGAAACAAAAAAAAACTTTCAGCTCATCAAAAGCAACTGTGAAATAAAAAAAAAAAACCCAACGTCGGTACACAAATGGATGAGAACGAGCTTGCCTGAAGAGAAACGAGACCGACGTGAGGCGATGACGAATGTCGGCGACGATGGGGGCTTCAGTGAAAAGGGAGGCGCTGCAAGAAAACCTAGGTCGACAGTGTCGCTGAAGTGGGTGAGCGTAAGGGGGAAGTGGAACACTTCAGTGAAAAGGGAAAACAATGGGTGAAGTCGACTTCAGGATTATTTTCACTAAAGTTAAAAGGGGAAGTGGGTTGAGTTTGGAGGTGTCCAATCAACCACTTCACCCTTAAGTTCAGTTAACCAAACGCAGGGAAGTGAGACTGAAGTTCCCACTTCAGTCACTTCACCCCGGAATGAAGTGAAACAAACACGCCCTAAAGTTGAGATGGGATTTCAAAGAGAGTGCATTTTTTGAACCAAGAAAAACATCTAGAAGGGTAGGTGCATCATTAGTTTTTTTTTTTTTTAAAAAAAACTTTTTAATTATTTTTGTATTTATTTTTTAACAATCTAGATAAGCAACCACCACCCACTAACTGAGTAATTACATACTCAATTTTTTTAATTATTTAATCTTCAACTTTAAAAAAGATATATAAATTATTCTTAGAAAAAGAAAGTCATTGAAAGGCTAGTTAACCTAAAAGTGCCTCAAATTCAAGCGGGTCTCTTTGTATGAGTGGATCAAAAACAGTCCACGTGTATAATTATAGCACCGCCCATTAATTACCTTTATATTCAAATATTGTTCATATATCGGCGTTCACACAAGACACAACCATAAACAACAAAAAAGAAATGCAAAAAAATCATGTAAAGCGTGTTGAATTGAAATCCAAAGCTTTCTCAGCCCAAATGGCTCACTACAACTTGAGATATTTCCTCTCAAATTCATCCCAAATAATTCCTCATCACATGATCATGTCTTTCTTTCTTTTTCTTTTTCTTTTTTTTTTTATAAATATAACAAATGCTGTTAGTCAAAGTAGTACGTGAGATGAAAATTAATTATATCCAATTTGTATGCCTTTATCCGACGACATGATAAAAAACTAGTTGTAAGTTCAAACGCATATCGGGACACATTATAACTATTATGTCTAGTGAAATTTAATCTCGAGATATTTAAAAATTTTGCACTTGCCTTGTATAAACCCTTTCTCTCTCTCTCTCTCTCTCTCTCTCTCTCTCTCTCTCTTTCTTATATATATATATATATATAAGAGAGGGAGAGAGGGAGAGAGAGAGAGAGAGAGATGGAGGGATGCAAGGCTGCAACAAAGCTTGAAAGAAGGACAGTGGAGAAGAACAGAAGAGACCAAATGAAGCTCCTCTTGTCCAACTTTGATTCGCTCCTCCCTAATTACTCACCAAACACTAAGGTTTAATTTGTTTATAGTTTATATACATATATATACACACACACTAAACATGCATGCAAACCTAGCTATATGATACATTTGATGAGTATTTTTAGAAGTTGATAGTTATGGTGATGAAACAGGAAATGATGGCACTACCGGAGAGATTAGATGAAGCTGTGAAGTATATCAAAGAACTTCAAATGAGGGTGGAGAAGATGAAGGAGAATAGAGAAAGTTTGAGTGGCTATGAAGAAACATGCCAGCAGAGAAACATGATAATGGACATTGAGGTTCAAGTCATGGGTTCTGGATTATCTGTGTTTTTTCTCAGTTTCAGTGGTGGCTTTTCGGCTTATTCGAAGGTTCTCCGGGCCCTCGAAGAGGAGGGGTTGGAGATCTTGGCTGCCAACTTCGTCTCCGGTGAATTTTCTTTTATCACAGTGCATTGTCTGGTAATTATCTCATTAACTACTAATGACTAGTCTTCTTCTTCAATTTTTTTCATATATATATATATATATATTTGAATCAGTGCATGCAAGTCATGATTTATTCTTGTTGTGATTTAGGTTGCAGAGAATAGTGAAAGTGGTTTTGAAGCTGATAAAACTGTGGAGAGACTGAAGAAGGTTGTTCAGGGTTATATTCGGTACTAACTTTTGCATGCATGCAAATTGGTTTTTATGCTTTGTGATTGGAAATCAGTACAATATTTCAGGATATGTTATTTTTTTAACTTGGGCTTTTCTTTTAAGTTGTTTTTGATTTGGGAATATTGGCATGAACCATGAGGGTCATGCATGATGTTCAGAGTGGTTGTAATTAAAGGAAGAGTTTGAGTTAAAAAAATAAATAAATAAAATTCTTAAAGTAATTAAGCCCACAACAGAAATAATGTTTGATTGAATGGAAAACCACATTAGCACAAATCAATATTTGTTTGATTGAATGGAAAACCACATTAGTTCTGAAAAATATTTTTGATATTAGGAGATTTTTAATTATGGAAACTACCCACTATCTTTCAAATTTTTTTATTGAATACTTATATTTTAAAAATACTCAATATAAAAGAAAAAAAAAAAACATCATGTGACCACTTTCGCTAATGCTGGAGATCAAGGATACAACTCTCTATAAATGCATGGTTAAAACGTAAATAGTATAGATCCCTCCCAATATGTAATTAAAGCATAATATATATCGGTGTATATGACATCTTGTAAAAAAAAAACAAAGAAAAAAAACAAAGCCTATGTTCATGTGACCCAATAATTTTCAAAGCACTTATATGGACCCAAAAAAAAGATGTAAAAGTCATAAAAGGAGCTCTCGCCTCTCGGTTGGATGGAAATTGTCCAAGGACATTCAAGGCAATTTTAATTCCTCCACCTCTAAGTGATCCTTAAATTCATTTATTTTCAATTCAGCTTTTTATTAAAAAAATTTTGTGACTATTTCCAATTCTTTTCAATTCTTTTCATAAATAATTGCAATTCTTTTCAATTCTTTTCATAAAAAATTTTGTGCACATGAAAAAAATAATAGCATCTTAATTAATCCTTATTTCCAATTCTTTTCATAAATAGTCTGTAGATTCAGTTCAGGTGAAACAATAATACTTGCAATTCTTAATTTGAAAAATAAACCCCTTTAAAGTAATTAATGAAGTCATTGAAACATGTTGACTATGAAATTAAGAAAATAGTTAGTACATAGAAAATTATTATATTAATCTCAAATGTGATCATCAGTTCTTGAAATTATATTTTGGAAAATCCACAATTAAACTAATAAAAACTTATTATATTAGAAGTTTTACTCACGTGGTTTATTCATCTTTTTCCAAAAAAAGCAAAAAACTATGGGAAGTCCATACATCATGAAAAAAATAAGTAAAACCCAAATTTTGATTTGTGATTATAAATTGTGCTACGCGGGTGTAATTTTGCAAATGTACGTAAGCTTGATATATAGATTTTTTTTTAATCACACAGTTATCTATATTTTGAGTAAAAATGAAGAGAAGGATATCATATTGTGATATATTATATAATAAAAGGATATATACAGTATATTTACTCAATTCTCATGTAAACACATATATACAATAAACCAAACAATCAAGAGAAAAGATACATATAAAATTAGTAATACACTTCAGTACACCACTTGTCTATGTTTGGAGACCAAGTCCATAGATAAAATCCACTAAAAGAGAGGAATAAATATAAGTACAATATACTCACTCATCTTCACAAAGGTATACAAAAACTCTCTTTAGATTGCCCGATGCTCACTCTCTCACTTTAGTGGCTCATCCTAAATCTTAGAATAAGGTTTTTGATATAGACATTTCCATATTCCAAATATAGTGCAATCATCTTTTAGAATCTTCGCAGTTTTCTAACTGGAACACTTTCCAAATTTGGATGTTGTACATCCAGTTGTAACTAAGCTTGTAACGTTATCAGCCTCCTTATCCTAACTGAGTTATAGATCCCATTACAACGCAACCTTGTGATGCCGCTAACTCCCCAAATTGTGCCAGTTCGAGTCAAATGCAGTCGAATTATCCCAATTTTAATCTACCAACAACTAGTTTACCTCCTCACATCATATCAACAATACCCTCTTCAAGGCTAGTAACCCACATAGGGCTTCTCTATATCACCAAAGATATATAGATTTTAAAGATTTTCAAATTTTTTTTTCTCTAAATTTAATCTTTATTCATCCAAATTTAGTCTTCACAATCTTCAAACTTGATCTTTATTCATCCAAGTTTGATTCTTCAATCTTCTTGTTACTAAAATTGATAAATAATTTATCAAAGTGTAATTCTTTACAATCTTCCAAACTTGATCTTTATTTATCTAAGCTTGGTCTTCAATCTTCTCCATAAATAATAGTATCTTCAATTAAATTTCCCTATAAATAACTTCTCTGCAAATCTAAATTTAGTCTTTATTAAGTTTTGTTACCAAATATGGTTTCAAATAATCTTGGTTTCAAAATAGTTGACCTCTTATGGTTAATTCACTTATCAAAAATAAATTGATGCACTTGCCAATTTAGCCCCTCCAAAGATAGTCTTCATGTGTTTTCATATATCTTTTGCCACACCATCTTCACAGCTGCAGCTCTAATATATACACTTGTCAAATAGTCACTAAACTATTTGTGAATTCCAATTTGAGTCACTCAACTAAAAAAAACAAAAGAATATCTAATTTTCTAGTTTAACTTATTAGTCTTTTTCACTTGGGTCACCATGACCTATGCCATTAACAACAAGATAATGTGGTAAACCATGTCATAGGCCGCCAAGTCCACATCAGGGTTGTCGCTAATACTATGACAATGGCCTTTGGGTCAATTGGCATTTGGGTCCCCCGTGAGAACGCTTCGCAAGTGGCGAGAGTTCGAATCCTCGTGGTGAGGGTGCATGTCTGAGAATTGTGAGCATGAACTGTGGGTGGTACCAGCGCCCATGTGTGCGCGGCTCCACAGCCCGCAGTCGAAGCATGCGCACGCCCCTGTCTTAGTTTAGCGGGCCCATTAAGAATATCGTTCTTCTTGACAAAAAAAAAATACTATGTCAGTTGAGTTCTCAAGCTTGAGTGATCATCAAGACTCATTCAAGAGAATGATCCTCATTTTTCTGATTCCATTAATCAAAGAAATGGTGAAGAGCCACCTTTTATCTGTCAACCTGGATCGGTTTTTGAAGTTTGATGCCTGTTCCAAGAACAAATAATCTTGTTATTTCTGCATCTCTCCTTCTCCTCAGACAAAAAAGTTAGCAGTGCAATTTGAGTAGTTTGAACTAAGTTATGCCATCTTTGGAGGCATCTGAACTCTTTGAAAAGAAGCTGTACTCATCGACATCTTTCATTCTATGACAAACCCATATTGTATTTCTACACCATGTTAAAAATAACACATAAAAGAGAAACACAAAAGAAAACTCTACTCTTAACATATACATGTAATATTTAATTTTGTTGATACTAATAACTTCCGGTGTTAAAATGCAAGATGCAAATGAGGAGTAGTACGAGTAGCAATAGTAATAGTAGTAGAAAAAACTGCAAAAGTTTTGGAACAAGAGAGAGAAAACAAAGAAGAGAGAGTAAAAAAAGTTATAAAAAGAATAAGGATTGGAGATAGAGAAAGAAAATGGTGGTCTGTGGTAGAGAGAGTGGTGAGTAGTGGGTCAAGAAGTTTACACAAGGAGAAAGATTACATCGAGTTGGAAACCCAAAATAATGGTAGAAAAGAAGAAAAATAAGAAGTTAACTTGGAAGATGGAGAGGAAAGACAAGAGAAAGGGGTACAAGGAGAAAGATCTAACTAGAAGTTAAACTTCTTTTTGTAGGGAGGATGCAAATGGAAGAAGGGGAAAAAATACATGAAGAGGACATCTTTTTTTTTTTATTTAATAAAAAGAGCATTAAGCTGATTTATTAAAAAGGAAGAAAGAGGAACGGAGACAAAAACAGTCTACAAACAAAGAAGGAAAAAGAAAGCAATAAGAAGTAGTCTACATTGTGAAGCCGTCTATTTGAAGAACTTTCATTAACCAATTTGGATGAGCTCTGCCCTGATGGAATAGAGAGAGTGAGGGTGATTTAATACCTTGTTTGGCTAAGCTAGTGCAACTAACGCCCCATTTTCTTGGAAGTAAATGGAACTTTGGGTTCCCGGCTTGAGCAATTGTATGTCTGAGAAAAGTGATTGTTGGGTTAGACCTCCAATCTTGCTGTTGTGTGTCTTCGTTGATGATTGCAAAGAAATTGGGGCAAGTGATAAAGATGTGGGGTGTGTTGAAGTTATTCAGGTAGGCATATTGGATGCTCAGTGTAATGGCTATGATCTCTGCATCTAGAGGGAAGTTGGTGGTTAAGGGGGAGCAACCCGCAAAGCAACAACTCGTCTGGAATCTTAAACGATAAACGCGGTTCCACAATTTGTAAGATCCTTGCAGAAAAAAGCAGCAGAGAATAAAAAAGGGCCATCTGAGGAAAAAACTTTTGAGAGAAAGAAGTTCTTCCCATGTTGCTGTCGAGTTGCGGCCTTGAATTCTTCAGTTAAGGCAATGGTTTTCTTTGGAATAAGATTAAAATCTGGATTATCACTTCTAAAGATAGCATTACACCTTGCATTCTAGATGAGTCAGATGGTGTTAGAAATAACAGATTTAATAAAATGAGGCAAGTTCCAACTGCTTTCGTGAAGCCTGTTAGTATAGTATGTGTGAATAGTTATAAATAGTTTAGTCCCACATCGAATAAATAGAATAATGAACATATCTTTATAAAATACAAGATAATAATCAAATCAAATAATTGGATTTGAGAAAAGTACAAATAGGCCCTCTAATATATATATATATATATATATATATAATTATAATATTTTATTTATTTATTTAATCTATGAATGGGCTTGGGGCATCTTGGGTTGAATTAAATTATTTATTTATTTTATGAAAAGATGTCACATGTTAGTTGTTTTCTCTAACAGACATATCTAATTAATTTCAACCGCACAACTCTTCATCCTTAATTTTAACAGAAGTGTTCTCAAAGAATATTATTACTTTTCTGCAAAGTTTAATCTTGGGATTTTGTTGTATCCTAAGGGAACTATTGCAAAACCTGGTGCAAACTTGAGGGTGATAAATTCTTAAAAGACAGTGTTTCTACGAGCCTCAAAATCCACTAAATTTTTCTTCTTCAATCTCTGCTTTCTTTAACAAAGCCATCTCCCAGTGGTAATTTCAGAAGGGAAACAAATATAGTGACCAACATAAGAACTCACAAAATTCTAAACCTGCTGGATTTTAGTGCACTGTGAAAATAGATGCTTTGCAGATTCAGTGGTTAAGCCACAAAACACACAAAGGTTAAGAGAACCAATGTGTAAGGCGTGTAAAAGATCTGCAATTTTAACTTTACCTTTCATGAGAAGCCAGATGAAGTGTTTGACTCTAGGAGGTACATGTAAGGTCCAAATGACACCCCACCATGACTACTAGCCAGCAAGTGATGATAAACAGTAGAAGAAATCTTGTTACCTGAAGCTTTAGGGAACCAAACCCACGATTGTTTCTCATGCTAATGGTTCCATGTCTAATATCATAAGAAAGCATGCAGTTACCAAAAAGTCTCTTAAGCATTTGAAGATTCCATTGATTCTCAGTTAGAAAATCTGTAATAGAGACTGAAGAGTGATCCAAATCCATGTTCAAGTAAGTGGGTTTGAAAGCAAAACACCAGGGATCGAGCATAAAAGAAGTTAGCGCAGAGTTGATGTTTTTGACCCACAAAAAAGGACGAAGGTGAAAAGAAGTATTACATAAACTATGAAAAAACCAGGAGCAGTTAGCAGGGATGTAGTCTCTCCAAATATGGAAACTACCATACTTCTTGCTTTAAAATATCCACCCACATGCAATCACGATTATTAAGAAAGCTAAAGACATACTTAGCCATAAGGGAAATTTTATAAAGTCTCAAGTCTTTAATAGAGAGGCCCCCCTCAGCATGACCAAGTGTAGTATTTTTAAATTTCACCAAAGGAATGCCTTTACTATGGGCGCTACTAGCTAAACCAAAGAAATTTCCCAGCAATGGTAGAAATCTTGTCAAGAGTTCCATCAGGGATTGGATAAACTGAGAGGTAATAGAGAGGAATAGACAAGAGGGAAGAATTAATAAGAGTAATTTTGTCTGCAGAGGAAGGCATCCCTTTACTCCAACTGGCAGTTGCTCTATTGATTCTATCCAACATGTTATTAAAAAAGGAAGTAGCAATTTTCTTAGGGGAGATGAGGATACCCAAGTAAGTAAAGGGAAAAGAACCCACTCTGATAGAGAGAATAGTGCTGATGCGATTAATCAGATGTTTATTGGTGCCAGGAGGGAAGATAAGCTCTGATTTCAGGCTATTAAAGCATTGGCTAGTCAATTTCCCGTAAATATGTAGGCAGAGCTTAATATTCCTGGCTGTATTTCTAGTAGCGTATAGATAAGAATTAAATCATCAGCGTACATAAGATGGTTAAAGTTAGACCTGAGGTTGGCAGTGAAGCTAGGAATTATACCATTACGGAGGGAGAAGTTTAAAAGGGCAAAGAGGTTTTGAGAAACAATGATGAAAAGGAACGAAGAAAGGGGATCTCCTTGCCTAACACCTCTAGAATAGGGGATCCAAGGGGTTGGATGGCCATTGATGATGATAGAGAACGTGGAAGAACAAAGGCAGCTCTTGATCCAAGAAACCCACTGACTAGGGAAATTCATTTTAGTTAGAGTGGCTAGTATTGCATTCCAGGCGAGTGTATCATAAGCCTTCTCTATATCAATTTTTGCTAGCATCATAGGGGGACAAGTAATCTCTCTATTAAAAGAATGAGCTATTTCCTGGAAAGCTATAATGTTATCAAAGCATCTTTAACCATATAGCATTAGCAGTAGGGTTGGCTTAGTAAGTTGCCTGTGGCATGGCTTGCCGCATTATTCTGATATTAACACCGTAGGTCATGATACGTGACCTAATTAAAGGAGAATAATAAATTAAGTAATTAAAATATTTTTTTTGTTGAATGATCGAAATAGATATTCACAAATAGTTTAGTGAGTATCAGTATTATTTATTCAAAAAATGATCATATTAAACATTAATGTGTAAACAAAAAATGCGATAGGGAGGATCAATACGTATACATATATATTTATTTGATGAAAGTGACAAGCGCTATATACATTAATAGCATTAGCAAGGGCCGGGAATTGATCATTGAAGCTGCATGCCCTCATGTAGAGGATAAGGGGTTTGGGTTATGAGCTAACATGCACTCACAACCGATAGCCTGTTACCACTATTTCTTCCAATGAGTTTTGAACTTGAGATTTTTAAATGTTTTACTCCTATTTTTCATATGGGATAAAAAAATTGCTGAATTATGGGTCCTTAATTTAGCCCGTGTGTGTATATATATTCAACAACAAAATCAAAAGAATAAAAAAAATTATATGGAAATTCATTATCAAGTAGAACATGTATATACACGTTCCTTCTTCTCACATGAAAGGGTTTTTGTCACCTTTGTTCTCTGTTTTCATTTTCATGTGCATAATTTATGAATAATTCGTTGTTTTTAAAATTGAGTGCATTCTTGGTCAATATTGGTTGTTTCTCTCCTACTCCATTAATTCATCGTAAGTCATGCATGCTGCCATCATGCATGAAATGATACTAGTGAATCTAGTGATCATATAGATATACACACACACACACATTAATATTAATAAGAGTAGTTTCAAGTTGACGAAATAATTATTAACATTAAATATTGCTGATATCCTATTTAAATTTCAAGTTGTCAGCTTGACTTTCATGCAAATCTTGAGTTTAATAACTCAAGAGGCCATTTCAAACTTCAACCATGCATACATGAAACGAACTAATTAATACTGACATCCAGTCAATGGCCTTTGGGTCATTTGGCATTTGGGTCCCCCGTAAGGACGCTTCGCAAGTGACGAGAGTTCGAATCCTCGGGGTGAGGGTGCATGTCTGAGAATTGTGAGCACGAACTGTGGGTGGTACCAGCGCTCATGTGTGCGCAGCCCCACAGGCCGCAGTCGAGGCATGCGCACGCCCCTGTCTTAGTTTAGCGGGCCCATTAAGAGTTTCGTTCTTCATGACAAAAAAAAAAAATTAATACTGACATGCATTCTAAGACAAACTCTTCTCTCGTTCACATTATATATACCTAGCTACAATATTACACACTTCTTAATTATTCAAGACAAATGATCAACTAAAAAAAAAATCCTTCAATGAAAAATTGAAATCAATGCATGCAAGCATGCATGACGTTTCCATCAAACTTATTATTCCGAGAAAGAACAAGTAAAACATGTTTACATAACTCATCGTATACCTCCACCACCATTAATTATGAGAACAAATTAATGTGATGACTAGAGAGAACTTTCTATCAGGATAGTGAATTTCTATCCTTCCATGCATCAATGCAATGCATAATCACCACCGCCATCATGACATCTACGTACAACTCAAACAAAATGGAAAGACTACTACTACTTATGCATAACCACAACTCCCATACTCACACCGAACTCCCGGTTTGCAGACATTGCCACATTCGCCGCAGTTACCAACATCGTAAGCGACCGCAGTGCATTTTCCATTGCAGCAAAGTTGTCCAAAGCCACATTTGTTGCCGCAATCACCGCAGTTGTTTCGGTCGGAGAGTACATTCCGGCAGTGGCTCTTGCAGCAATAGAGGAGTTGGCTGTTGTCCTTAGCAGGGATTCCAGGGCAAACATTGTTAGTCACAGGATCACACTTGTCTCCCTTGACCACATTGGCTAGAAACCTGCTTCCAGACCTAGGGTTCAAGCCTTGGAAATGGCCATTAAGAACACCATGGTACCCATGATCATCCAGTGAAGTGGCAATGTAGGCTTGTGTGGCCATTAGAAGAGAAGCTACAAGAATGCAGAGCATGGTGGCCATGGTGTTCTTTGTGTTTGTGTGTGTGTGTGTGTTTGTATGTGTATTATTGTTAGGGTTAGGGTATTTGAAAGGGTGGGGGGGAGTATAAAGAAATCCTTGGTTCACGTTAACAAACAAATAACTCGCATTCCCTGGTCTTAATTTGCCAACTTTAGTCACACTGCCAGCGCTATTTCTTTCATTCTAAATTTCTTACTTTCTTTCTTATTTTATTTTCTTGAAAGTATGGACTAATTAATTGATACACATGCATGCATTTAGTAATTGAGTTTTGTTCTCATTGCATGAAAGTTTGTTAAACTTATAGTCATTAAATGGAAAAGTCTATTTGAACTACTACAGTTTATTAATTATTAGTTGACTTCAGTCAGAGGTACATAGTTTAATCTCGGTTCAGTGGTTTAAATGGAGTTTACTTGTTTATTGATTACTATAAATTAGAAGCTATCAGATGAACAAGCATGGTGATTTCAAATGATAGATATTGGTTATATGGAAATTATATATATATATATATGGATCACCAAAGTAATGATAATTAATTACTTCTTTTCTAGTAGGCAAGTATTATCAAGAGCTAAACCCAAAGTATATGTGTGAATTGAGCTTAATAAAAAAAAGCTTGATTAGCACTAATTATCAGCAAATGAACTTTTTTTAAAACATTGAGGGAAAAAAAGGTTAAATAAATGGAGAAGCATTAATAGATTTCGTTAGCTAATGAATGAGTGGCGTTGGAGTTCGGGATTGGTTGCTGGACTGTGACGCTGATGGCACGTGCGAGGCGATCTCCTTTTCCGGCGGGAAATGCGTGACTTCTTTCAAGGTTGAACCCAATAGGGAGGCGCACGTGCGATTGAGATCATGACCAGCGCACGAATCTTGATGTGAGGAAGTGGACAAAAACCACGTGTTAGGCGGCCTCCTTGACTTTTAGCGGTTTCTAATTATTTAGGCTTTTCTTTGATATTTTTTAATAATTAAGATAAACAATACGCGGTTTCACTATGCAATTTATTTTTTGAAATACAGAGTTAGTAGGCTTTGATAAAAAATTATGAACTTCTTTTTAAAGCAGATTTGATAGGGTGGTGGCCGGTGGGAACTTCTTTAGTGGTTTTTTGAGTGAGATTGCCAAATTAGATAGCTTTGCTACATTAAATTTATATATGGAGATTGATTGGATTTATGCTATCTTTGGATGTAGCTATTTCAAGCCAAAAAGTTATCTATGGGGTTTATGGCCGGAGTTTTGAACTTAATTTTGACATTTAATGTATTGAATCAATATAATTAGAAAAGCAGAATCACTTATCTCCAGTTATAATTAAGTTGAGAAGATGATGAGAGTTTGAAAGCTGCACTACAAAAAAATTAAAATTTGCGCAGAAGAAGACATGAATTGTTTCAATCTATCCCGTTATCCCCATTGGATGGAGTTGGGTATTTACTAAAAATGATAGATTGAATACCTCTGGTGCTATTCAATATATAATCTTTAGTATCAAAGGATCAACTCCACTTAAAACATTAAGTAGATTCAAATTGATTGAAGATTGTATTGAAGTTTCATTGAAGACTATATGTGGCTCATTGAAGCTTGATTGAAGACTAATTTATACAATGATGACTCATTGAACATCATTTGAGGATTCATTGAACTTGTTTTGGTATAATTGAAGAACGTCATGTTTGGGCATGTAATTGAAGACCAAGTTAGGGTTCCTGCTTGGTTGGTGGTATTGCCTTATGTGTATGATACGTATGACTTTTCTTTAAAAAAAATTCTAGTGATAATTTTATAACATTGTTCATTGAAAATTGTAACATAAAACCCAAATTAATATCAATCCAATTTTAAAAGTTATGCCTAATGATGTGACAAATTAGAGCAATTTTAACAGAATGAATGGTTGAGCTCAATGAATGAACGCTCAACAATTAAAGCATCCATTATGAAAGTTTGGTTGCAACTAACTCCTCAGTGACCACCAAGCACTTAGGGGCCGTTTGGTTCGGAAGTGAATTGTCAAAGTGGTGGAAGTCCGGAAGTGGCACTTCGGTGGAAGTGAACAGTTCAGTGGAACTATCCACTTCAAGGTGTTTGGTTCAAGCTGAAAACTGGACTTCAGATACCACTTCTTGTGTTTGGATGGTTAAAGTGGGGGAAAAAAATACTATTCAAATGTTAATGAGACCCACATATTTAGAAAATTTAAACTAAAAGCAATGGTTAGTTCTTATTTATTAATTTATTAATTTATCTTTATAAATACACTCGTATCTTCAAACAAAACCTATATTTTTCCTCCACTTCTTAATTTTTTTAATTTTCTACTTTATGATGGATAAAAATAGTTCTTCACCTTTCCAAATTTCAATTTGTCAAATAATATTCAAAATTTTCAATAGCCTCAAAATTCACAAATTATCTAAATTCACAAAATATTATCTAATTATTTCATCAAATATAGAAATAGTTTTATTAAATCAATTTGTTTATGATAAAATGTATAATGTAAATGGTTAAAAAGATTAATGTAATGATTATGATTCCCATATTATAGTAAAATTATTATAGGAGAGAATCTAATGGGAAAGAATTTAATGGATTGTTGGCATGAGCTTATACTAAAAATGCCCTTAGAGATTTATATATAAAAATTTACAAATAAACTGAATTAAAAATTTTATCAAAAGGTTTATAATGGGTAACCAAGTGTGGATTTCAACTAATTAATACAATTGGTACATACTTGTACAGCAGTCAAAATGAAACTAACTAATGAAAGGGCTGATTTATGCCTAAACCAGTTTTATCCGCAATACTTGTGAAAAAGAGAACATTGGTTAATCTTGGGTGTGTCAGAGAGAAAGATCCCCAGTCTTTAACAGAACTAACATTTTCTATATATATAAAAAAAAAATCAACAATCATCTACAAATATTAAGATGAAATGTTTATGAAATATTTAATTTAATTACACTTACAACGGGAGAAATGATATTTTATTTCTAAGAAACACGAAATTTAACTTAAAATAACTTCTTGGAAAAGTAAAATTTGAAGGAATAAATGGGAGTGGCTTTATATTTATTGTATTAACTTCGTTCAAATGTACCATTTAAAGATCCAAATCTTAAGTTCATAGTGCAGTATATGACATCTAAATATCAAAATCTGTCGTATATCAAAACCAGAGTACAACATCTAATATGTTGTATTAATCATATAATTGATTATAGCTGAAGCAAGATCACATACCTCCAGCCATAGCAAGTTAGATAGGGGTTGAAGAGATCGAGATCTGCACTTCTTCACAGGCTTTCACTTGAGGAAACCAAATCTGCACTTGAGGAAAACCTAAGCACTTGATGAAACCAAGGGCTCTTCCGATCTATCCCGTTCTCTCCGCCGATGGAGCTGGGTACTTGCAAGAACGATAGATTGTGGACCCCTGGTGTTGTCCTATATATATAATCCTTACCATCAAAGGATTAATTCCACTTAAAACATTAAATAGATCATTATCCAAATTGTCAAATTAGGATTAACTTAGGATTCTTATGATTAAGTCATGGACCACTTAATTCAATTTGAATTCAAATTAGATTAATATCATCACGAAGTTATTCTAATATAATTCAAACTAACATCATCTACAAATATTAAGATGAAATGTTTATGAAATATTTAATTTAATTACACTTACAACTGGAGAAATCTTAAGTTATTATATTTCTCAGAAACACGAAATTTAACTTAAAATAACTTCTTGGAAAAGTAAAATTTGAAGGAATAAATGGGAGTGGCTTTATATTTATTGTATTAACTCCGTTCAAATGTACCATTTAAAGATGTCGTTTTTAATTTTTAAATTTAATTTATTTTTAAAAAATTAAAAGTAAAAAAACAACGATGATTGATGATAAATCTTGGCATCATGAGAAAAAAATCTAATGAATCTAATTATTAAAAAAACTAAGCATGATAAATAAATCCTAAATCACTTCCTAATGAAGTTTAAGTAAAACATTGTTGCAAATTGAGTGACTAATAAAGAGCAAGATCCAAAGCAACTGCCATTGCAAGGATCAAGGTGTTGATTTTCTAAATGATTTGTTTTTGAAATTCACATCAGACAACCTTCATTATTTATTTAGTGAATCAAAAGGAAGAGATCTCTAGAAATCATGCATAAATTAAAGAGAAGCAATTATAAAAGTAATAAATGGAATGCAATTAGAATGGCTTAAGGGGTGCCATCTGTCCACTTGAATAACATTAGTTATGATTATCGGTTGGCATCAAGTGAGACACAACCTAACTTCGGATCCAAGGTTCACTTTAAAATTATTTCTATATTAATTCTTTATTTCATCTTATATTGCTTGATTACTTTTATACAAGTTTCTTTTTGAAAATTATTGTTATTAATAATATTTAGCAATATATTTGTGGCGCATTAGGAGCTATGGATGGGGAGGTAATCTCTTTTGAGATTTAAGCATTTTTAATAGAAAGAAATCATATAAAATTATATCATAATTTATATAATATGTAATAATTTAATATTTTATGAGAATTATATCATATTGGTTGTTTGGATACTTAATTTAAACTATAAAATTACTATATAATACGGGTGTTACGGCATAAAAAAATATTCTACTCAAAATGGAATATTTTCCCATTGTAAAGTGTGTGAAATATTTATGAAATAATTTTTTATTCTGTTAATCAAACACTCATTCTGTAACAATAAAATATGCCACAATTTCTATAATAATAAAATTATGCCATATTCTTTTATTTTATAATCAAATAGAGCTTTAATATCTTATTTTTACTCTATAAAATTATCCCGACTGTGAGAACAGATTTGCAATCACTCCTTCCGTCGGTTTGGATAAATATATATAAATCAAATAATCAATTTTCGGTGGTGCACATGCCCGTGATACATGATTTGTTTATTTAAAAAAAAATTAAAAATGGAATACATGCTCTCTTTTGTACGGTTGGAGCCATAAAATGTTCAAGGGAGCAAGTTTAGCTTGAAATGATTTAAAGCTTAACCCAAAAGATCAAGAAATATAACATAATACTATGAATTATATATTGCGTATTATAATGCAGAATAAACGCAAACTTGCTAATATAATCAATAGACATCCCACCGATATATATAATTTACCATCAAGGTTTTATTATCAAAATAAAAAATTTTGGTCATCTAATCTCATCCCATCCAATATCGTTCACTTATAATTAGTAATTTATGATTGCTTTTACTTCGATGTATATTGTTTATTTTAATAATAATTTTTAGAAACTTCTGTATTGAGAGATGAAATACATGACCTATGTAAGTGGTTCTTTTAAAAATTATTTTGATAATGTAGTGTAAGTAAAATTATATTATCAAACTACCAACGAGAGTGCATAGGTGTAGAAGCTTTGAGTTGTTTAAATAAAAAGTTTTATTAACTTTGAATATTTATTTATACATATTAAAATTTTTATTTGGGGAGAACTTATGTAATTCATGTAACCCTAGTTAAGTCCCTACACGTAACTTACTAGGGCTTAGTGAGTTTGAGTGTTTGTGCTTGACCCACCGACGTCGGATGAACTCGTTTAGCGCTAGTAATTAAACTCTCGCAAGGTCCGATTGACATGGAGTGAGATTGCTTGTGAGAAAAGGACGAAAATAAAGAGAGACTGGTAGTTGATTTTTTCCATCCGTATTATTTTTTGTTAAAGTTAAAATACAATAGTTTTCTTATTGTATTTTTAAGAGTTGGTTTTATTTGTTAATTTGGCAATTAAACAAATTTGATGGCAATTATGATTGATATTCTTACTTCGTTTACATGGATTGATTGGAGTTAAATTGCAAGATTACCAAATTGATTGATTGATTGATTGAGAGCCAAATTAGGTCAATTAGAACATTGATTGGAGTTTATCTTTGTTTAGTTAGAAGCTATTTCGTGTTGATTGAGGGAGTGCTAAAATTAATTGATTAATTGAAGATTATATTTGGTTTATTAAAAATTACATTAAGGGTCTGTTTGAATGCATAATAAATTTTTCCATAGAAAATTTATTCAATAGGATTCGAAGATGATTTCTATGAAATTTATTACAAAAAAATTTTTTACGGAATGCTGTTTGGATATGCACATGAAATTACTACGAAATATATATATTATTTACCCTGATCGTAGTGTTCTTTCCCTTCTTAGATCGCCCCAAACGCCCAGCCCGAAAAACAAAAAAAAAAAAAAAATTTGGTCCCCACCTCTTTATAAAATTACTATGAAATCATATGATTCCATAATAATTTTATATTGTAAAAAGAATATCTAAATAACCCATATTATAAATTCCTACGTAATATTAATTTCCATAGGAATTACCACCATTCCTGTGGAATTTAGTGTTACCCAAACCTGCTCTAAAGGTCAAAGCCCTACGCCAGAGGTACTATAGCTGCATTGTTCAGTACTATAGTAATTCCATTCATCACTATTATCAAACAGGGTTATTATTTATGGTAACGTTCAAATCGGTCCGGTGGAATCTTTGTGGGATGTGTTATTTTCTTCTCCTTCAGAGTTGCATGGTAGGAAAAATTTATTAGCTCGGTTGAGTTCTTGAAAATCTGCCAGACTTATACCTCGCAAGATTTTCATTATCTTATATGATGTTTAGCAAGGATAATAAATTTCTATGTCATCAATAAACCACAATAATTGGTGTTTCACTGTACTTTCATATCCCTCAACAACCCTTTAATGAGATGATGTTTGTCACCTTTGTAAAAAAAAAAATAAAAAAGATTACATTGAAGGTTTATTATGATACTATAATATATTATTATTATAACTTTATTTAACCTGCAAACTAACTTTCACCACTGAAAGCATCAATTGATCTTGAGCGAAAAAGAGGAAGTTTATTGTCCATAGTAATCATGTTAAGATCTCAAGAGTAAGTACCATTTAAATGGAGGTTGAGACCAATAGGAAGTTGGTAAAAATGAAACTTTTGAGGTAAAATCTTATACATTGATCACTGATAGTATTAGAGGAAGTGTTATAAATTTATAAAAGAAACCTGAGTTCTCCATAAATTTATATGACTTTGTTGTGCTTTGTTTTACCTTTTCTGTTAATAGATTGATTCTCCATGTTTGATCCGGTAAATGTAGAGATGTTGTGCTGAATTACAATATCAATATTTGTGTGTCCTTTCTCTTCCTTTTTATTACTGATGTGATTAATAAATTAAAAATTTAATAATTCTCCACCATAAAGGCAACTAACAATTTCTAGTGTAGCCTCACATCTACAAAAAAAAAAAAAAAAAATTCTAACGGTATAGTATCAACATCATGGTTCAACTCCTGATCACCCCCCATATTGACTCGTATGGTTTTCACATTAACTTTGACTAGGGGCCGTTTGTTTCACCGAAGTGGGCACCGAAGTGGCCGAAGTGACCACTTCCGGCCCACTTCGGTGTGTTTGTTTCCCTGTAAATGAATAAAATTTGGGGAAGTGCTGAGTTCCAGCCCACCCCACTTCAGTGATGCACTTCAGGTTGCAAAACCCTGAAGCACACTTTCCCCCATTTCACTTCCATACATGTGCGTTCCACGTGAGGGTTTACGCTCACCCCGTCCGAAAAGCCCGACTTTCTCATCTCCCTTCCTCTAGGGTTTTCAATAGCCTCCATCTCTCTCGACCCCTCATTCACTGGATCGTCCCTCTTGCGTTTCTTTCCCATCCATCGTATGATCTCATCCTCGGACAACACATGCCGTCGATGCTCCGGGCGGTCTGATCGAAGGCTTCTCTGATTTTCCGGAAGTATTGTCTGTGGAGATAATATACTTTCATCTTCTTCTTCGCTGGTGAGTTCAATGTATTTCACTCTTCTTGATCTGTTGAAAATGCTCTTCCAGTCTAATTGATTTCACTTTTCTTTTCTTTTATTTGGTTTTTATTTATTTTTTTGTAGATCTGATCTCTTATCACTTCGATCTTGTGGTTCGTTGATCTCTGCGAGGTTACAGGTATATTCTTTAATTGTTCTCCATTATGTTTTTTTCTTTCCAAGCTATCTCCATTTAATTTAATTACTTTCTCAGATCTGGAACTCTGCCGTCCTCCATCTTCTTGTTCGGTTTTTCTATCAACTTATTTGTGAGTTTCTCTTACACGCTGTTGTCCAACTTGGTTTTCATTGAAGTTTAACTCCTTCTTTCTAAGTAATTCTCGCAGATTTGCTCACATTAACACTTCGTCCGCCTTCTTCTTGGCTTCCGTTTGGTTTTATGTGAGTCTGCAAAGTCTCTGTGAATTTGTTGCTCATTATACGGTTTTGTAGCATAATTTATTCCTATATTGGTTGCAGATCTGAACCCCCTTACACTTACATCTTCTTCTTCATCCAGGTTGCATCGGTTTACCAGTGAGTTTTCAGATCTATTCCATACTGAATTTTTATTTTCATTGTATGACAGATGATGTTGAAGTTTAAGATCTATTCCATGCTCGATTTTTTTATCAATTTGATGCACACGCTGCAATTGCCTGGCTCCTGTTTGGATTTTATTGTTGTGTGACCTAATTCAGTACCTGATTTTGTTCTCGATTTCAACATGTCGATCCGAAAAGAATTTTTATTTTGATGGATGTGCGAGGTGGGGTTTTCAGCTTTACTCCACACTGAAGTTTTATTTTCATCGTATGATTTTCAATCTATTGCATACTGGCTATTGTTTGATTTTTAATTGTCTGGCTCTTGCAATATATTTTCTGCAACTCTTCCTGCCACCTGCTGCTAATTCAATGTTGTATGGAATTTTTTTTATCAAATTGATGCACACACTACAATTGCCTGGCTCATGTTTGGATTTTATTGTTGTGTGACCTAATTCAGTACCTGATTTTGTACTCGATTTCCTTCGAAAAGAATTTTTATTTTGATGGATGTGCAAGTTGGGGTTTTTAGCTTTACTCCACACTGAAGTTTTATTTTCATCTTATGATTTTCAATCTATTCCATACTGGCTATTGTTTGATTTTTAATTGTCTGGCTCTTGCAATATATTTTCTGCAACTCTTCCTGCCACCTGCTGCTAATTCAATGTTGTATGGAATTTTTTTTATCAAATTGATGCACACACTGCAATTGCCTGGCTCCTGTTTGGATTTTATTGTTGTGTGACCTAATTCAGTACCTGATTTTGTACTCGATTTCTTTCGAAAAGAATTTTTATTTTGAGTGATGTGCAAGTTGGGGTTTTCAGCTTTACTCCACACTGAAGTTTTATTTTCATCTTATGATTTTCAATCTATTCCATACTGGCTATTGTTTGATTTTTAATTGTCTGGCTCTTGCAATATATTTTCTGCAACTCTTCCTGCCTCCTGCTGCTAATTCAATGTTGTATGAAATTTTTTTTTATCAATTTGATGCCCATGCTGCAATTGCCTGGCTCCTGTTTGGATTTTATTGTTGTGTGACCTAATTCAGTATCTGATTTTGTACTCGATTTCCTTCGAAAAGAATTTTTATTTTGATGGATGTGCAAGTTGGGGTTTTCAGCTTTACTCCACACTGAAGTTTTATTTTCATCTTATGATGTTCAATCTATTCCATACTGGCTATTGTTTGATTTTTTAATTGTCTGGCTCTTGCAATATATTTTCTGCAACTCTTCCTGCCACCTGCTGCTAATTCAATGTTGTATGGAATTTTTTTTTTATCAATTTGATGCCCATGCTGCAATTGCCTGGCTCCTATTTGGATTTTATTGTTGTGTGACATAATTCAGTACCTGATTTTGTACTCGATTTCAACATGTCGATCCGAAAAGAATTTTTATTTTGAGTGATGTGCAAGGTGGGGTTTTCAGCTTTACTCCATACTGAGTTTTTATTTTCATCGTATGATTTTTAATCTATTCCATACTGGCTCTTGTTTGATTTTTAATTGTTTGGCTCTTGTAATGCATTTTCTGCAACTCTTCCTGCCACCTGCTGCTACTAATTCAATGTTGTATGGAATTTTTCTTTATCAATTTGATGTACATGCTGCAATTGACTGTCTCCTGTTTGGTTTTTGTTGCTGGGGAGACCTAATTCAGTAGCTGATTTTGTACTCGATTTCCTTCGAAAAGAATTTTTATTTTGATGGATGTGCAAGGTGGGGTTTTCAGCTTTACTCCACACTGAAGTTTTATTTTCATCGTATGATTTTCAATCTATTGCATACTGGCTATTGTTTGATTTTTAATTGTCTAGCTCTTGCAATATATTTTCTGCAACTCTTCCTGCCACCTGCTGCTAATTCAATGTTGTATGGAATTGTTTTTATCAAATTGATGCACACACTGCAATTGCCTGGCTCCTGTTTGGATTTTATTGTTGTGTGACCTAATTCAGTACCTGATTTTGTACTCGATTTCCTTCGAAAAGAATTTTTATTTTGATGGATGTGCAAGTTGGGGTTTTCAGCTTATTTCCACACTGAAGTTTTATTTTCATCTTATGATTTTCAATCTATTCCATACTAGCTATTGTTTGATTTTTAATTGTCTGGCTCTTGCAATATATTTTCTGCAACTCTTCCTGCCACCTGCTGCTACTAATTCAATGTTGTATGGAATTTTTCTTTATCAATTTGATGTACATGCTGCAATTGACTGTCTCCTCTTTGGTTTTTGTTGCTGGGGAGACCTAGTTCAGTAGCTGATTTTGTATTCGATTTCAACATGTCGATCCGAAAAGTATTTTTACTTTGAATGAGGAGCACGGTGGAATTTTGTAAACTGCTTCTTGCCTCTCGCTAGTACGGTTGAACTAATCATCCTTTTTTAACTCCTTTTGGGCGATGATGAGTGCGTGTTGCAATGTCATACATGCTTGCCCAAGCATCACGAAATCCAGCGCTTTTTTCTGCAGCCTATCACTGGAGACTACCCGATGGTGTGGTAGCCTGGATGCCCGGTAGCGTCGTACATCCAATTAGGTATTTGCCCCTCTCGCTCCCCCCCCTTTTCGGTGTTACTACCCTTAAGAATAAAATATTCCCACGGGATTTGTATGTCCGTATGCGAAGGGTAACCGCTGCAGCCTTGTGTATGTCTCGTGATAGGCCGCCCAATTTTGCAACACGCAAGTGAAATACGCCGCTGGTTCTGAGCCCAAAAAATTTTTCTGTCATAAAATTACTTGAATCCCGTCTACATTCGTTATTTCTTGACACTGCTTGCTAATTCATACTGTGCATAGATCTTTGGATTTGTTGAACAAAATCATGTATTTATAGACCCCGATGCAATGAAATTTGCGTTCCATACATGCATAATCTTTGCGATTTTCATGCCGTGTGTTTGCAAAACCGTGTTGATATGCCATTTGAGATTTGTGATCTTATTTCAATGCCTAACTCTACTAAAAACAAGTTACCTTCTTCCTCGCACAAAATGCACAACAACTAGGTCGATGGATTCGTCAGTAACGGAACCGATTTCGTTGCCGCTGGCAGCCGCGTTCACGACCATGGTTGTCGTTGTCGCGGTCTTGATCGAGTTGGAAGGTGAGAACAGGTCCACTAGATATAGGGAGCCGTCAATATTCAGAGACTTGACCCGCAAAAACCACATGGAGCGTATATTACGAAGTGGGGCGGATTATTGTGTCAGTTACCTTAGGATGGACGTTGGCCCCTTCATGCACCTCGCGTCAATTATGCGAGACAAACACCTCCTTGTAGACACCAGGCACACATCTGTAGAGGAGCAGCTTGCAATGTTCCTGCACGTGGTAGGGCACAACACCAAAAATCGCACAATGAGAGTGGAATTCCTCCGCTCGGGGGAGACAATAAGTCGTTATTTCAATATGGTTCTACGGGCGTTGTGTTCAATCCGCGACGACTTTGTCCACCCGTCCAGCACTACATGCCACCCAGACATTGAGAACAGTCGCCAATGGTACCCTTATTTCAAAGTAAGAACGGATATTGTAACTTCCATTATGCATAAAATAGTGACGATTGACATAGTGGTTAAATCATGTAGGACTGCATAGGCTTGTTGGACGGGACACACGTCGCCGTCTCGGTGCCTTCGCAGGACATGCCACGTTTCCGCGGTCGTAAAGGACCCACCCAGAATGTGCTCGCTGTGGTCAACCCAGATTTGAAATTCACATATGTAATGGCTGGTTGGGAAGGCTCGGCGAATGATTTCACAGTCCTTAGGGATGCGATATCACGGCCACCCCCCGAGGGTCTTAAAATTTTTGAAGGTTTGCGTTATACTCCTTTAAGATCCCCTGAGCTAGATTGTTTACAAACTAACATATGATTGCACCATGTAGGGAAGTATTACCTCGTTGACGCTGGATACACGACAATGCCCGGTTTCATAGCACCTTATCGGGGTGTTAGATACCATCTAAAAGAACACAGTGGTAGACCGCCTACCAACCCTAAGGAACTTTTTAATCTTAGGCATTCTATGTTGCGGTCGCGGGTGGAGCGCGCGTTCGCTATTTTGAAGAACCGGTTCAAAATTATGACATCGCATCCTTTTTTCCCGTTTAGGACGCAGGTGAGATTAGTACTAGTCTGTTGTATTATCCACAATTACATCGCAGGGGTTGACCCGAACGACCAGATTTTGAATGATGCGACGACGCAACTGGAGGATGTACCAACAACATCGCAAAGCCGGTCCCGGCGTGAACAACGGCGGGAGAACCGACAATGGGCTGATATTAGGGAAGCGATAGCGAACGACATGTGGAGTGCTTACAGTGCCAATACGTGATTTGAAATGGCAATATATGATGCATAAGTTGTCTTATTTTCTCATCTCTTATGTTCATGCCTATGTTATGTACTTATCGCAAACTATGACCTAATAATACTGTCGAGGTAGCTTTCTTGCGTTACTTATGTACTTCGCTCTCAATTGATTATGTGCATCGATTTTATGCTCTCAATTATTGCAGCACTTTCTAATGACATGTGTTATCGTGGCCTGCTTCGCACTTGTTTTTTTGCATCCCAGATTATTTGATGAAATGATTTAAATTAAAAACTGATTTTATGTTATGCAAAGTAAATTTTCCGCAACGTGTTTATGAAGTTATGTCACCCAGCACGGTGCCACTTACTCAATATTACTGCATGCTCAACAACTTAAATCTAATTTCTTCGATGGTTGTTTGATGAAGACATTGAAATGGAAGGCCCCAGCAATGCTACTGATGGTGCACAAGGAAAGGGTGCAAACAAACGTGGAACTCCAAACAAAAGATGGAAGAGTGAGTACGACGCATTCCTCATTCCACTGCTTGTTGAACAAGCTAAGAAGGGACTAAAGTGTGACAAGTCATTCAAAAGGGCGGCGTTCGCATTTGCTGCGGTGTCTGTGAACAACCGGTTTGGGACTGATTTCACCACCGATAATGTCGAAAATCACTACCGCACCCTGAAGACCCGGTTCATTGAGATTAAGAGGGTTCGTGAACTCAGCGGCGCGGGATGGGATGAGGACACGAAGACGATCACCTTGGACCCAGTAGTGGCGCTAGCATACATTCAGGTTCATATTAGCACTTACTTAACTCAAATTTTGCATAAGTACTTGTGCCTGAATACTGCTTTGTACAGGCACATCCTAGTGCGCGTCCATTCATCAATAAACCCATCGAACACTACGAAGGGTTGAGAGTTATATGCGGCGACGATAATGCCACGGGGCAGTACGCAACGTCACTATTCTCTGATTTGGGAGAGAAATCAGACAACGATGATGATGTCGACATGGTTGAATCTGTCCCAATCGAACAACAGAGTGAGGAAGATGGTGACGCTGATTCCACTCCACCTGTTGGCAGCAGTCGGGCGACGTCGTCCACGCCAGGACAACGACGCGCAGGTAAGGCCAACCGGAATAGCCCGGTGATCAGTGAACTCGTCGATGCTGTCTGTGAAATGGCCGCCGCAATCAGGAAGTCAACTTCTCACTGGACCGAGATCCTGTACACGAAAGTCATGGAATTGGAAGGTTTCGACGAGCACGTGTTGCATGATGTGTTCGACTATCTTTAGCAGCGGGAGGCTGATGCGAGAGGTTTCATGGCGAGAAAGATTGAGTTTCGAGCAATTTGGGTTCGAAGGTTCATTAGTGGGGCAACCTAAAGATTAGCCGTAGGTTGGCACGGCCTGAACCATGTCGATCAACAGACTATGTTATTCCGCATGTTTTTCTTTCTTATCCGTATTTCCTTCTTATGCATGTTGTGTGTGTTCGCAATGAGGACATGTATGTGTTTTGGACGATGCGGTAGCATTCGCGGAACATGTATGGCAGATATGTTGGATGCACTAGACCAGCCTATGCGAGTCCCTAATGTGTTCTATGTTATATGGTTTGGTTTTTGACGTGTTTGAGTTGCAGGTTTCCACGTTGTTAGGTGCAGCCATGGCAGTTGGGGATAGCAACAGGTTGGCATTGTAGGTTTGTATGATCGTTTTTGGTTTATGTAACAGCTTTTTATTTTGTAGTTTTGTGGAAGTTATCAATTTCGATTTGTTAACAATACGAGGAGTTCGGCATCGGGACATGGGTTGTAAAGTAAGTTAATTCATGTTTTGGTTTGACTAAAGTAAGTTTATTCATGTAGTGAACCTGAATCCTTATCGATTAAGTTTTTAATAATGCTGGTATATCTCATGTTATCTATTTAGTGATGGTATGGTTGAACATCTAATGGCCAAAGAACTCTTACAGATAGACATATGGATTATTCTTCTAATGTGTTTATACTACTTGTTAGCACATAGCCACATCAAGGAAATACATGGATTGGTGCAGTGATTCCAAACTTCAGGGAAGCAAATCTACTCTTCAACCCATATTTATTCCTTACTTATATCTTTTCTCAGTCTTAGGAAATTATTCAATGTTGTATGGTAAATTAAAAATTGACAAGTAAGCATGAAAGTTGCATGAAGTACTTCTGAAATACTTCTTCTACTCCATACTGTTGCAGAATGTAATCGAACAAAGGGTCAACAATGCCTTTGCGAATGGGTATATCTTTGTGTTCTTTTTTGGATGAAAATTTTTTTGTTTTCTAATGTTTGGAGTATCATTTACAGGTGGGGATGTTATTATAGTTGCATATGCAACGAAAAATGGTTTGTGAATTGGTTGTTATGCTTTGTGATGGGCACTTGGAAATCTTTAATTCAGCAAGATTTTATGTTGCTTAATTAAGCAAGATTGAGTGTGGTTTAATTGATATCTTGATCTTGCTGATTCTTTCAGGCTTTAGTTCAGAGAGTATCATTTACAATGAACAATTGATTCGTCTCCAGGAAGCAATATAGAGAACATACATATTAACAAATTGGACACCAAGAATCAAACTTGCTAATTGAACTGATTTGTAGAAGTCATATCCTTCCTTTTCATTGTGATTTCAGATTCCTGTGCATTTTGTCTTTATGTTGGGGGGATAACAGATGGTAGAGAGAAGGTTGTAATAGTCTCCACCAGGCTTGCATAACCTCTCTAGCTCCGGGCATCCTTTGCTTGTCAGAATTTTTAGAGCAGGAAGTAGTTGTTGGAGGCCTTTTGGGAATGATTTCAGCAGTGGACAATTTTCATTTTCCCTTCTTCTTATATGATTTTCATTTTTAAATGCAGGATGAGATCCAAAGACTTGCTGATGAAATAGAGAGGTATATAAAGGAAAAGGAGGTTGTATTCGAACGAGAAAAGGCAAAGGAACTTCAGCGTATAAATTTGCAGAAGGAAATGATTGGCAAAGAGTTGGAACATGTTGCCGTGGAACTTAAAAGGCTTGAAAATGAGAGGGTGCAGATCAGTTCAAACAACTTAAATCAGCACATCAAACAACTTAAAAGATTAGAAGAATGATATTGTTTTGTTATGTTGGTTGCCTTGTAAAAATGATATTGTTTTCCGGTTGTGGTTTTTGATTGTACAATGAAATTGTTTTTGAGGTCTATTAATTTAATTCAGCAGTTCCAATTTTCTTTTTGGATTGTGTCATGTCACTGCACTCCAGGGTTGTATCATCATGTGAGCCTAAGAAATAATTATGCAAATTAGATGGTAATATATTAAGGCAAGGTGATTCACTTTTTGCCATTTGTTTTGAGTGTAGACAATGGGATGGAAAATGAAACTGTTCTTTGAAAATAATGAAGTCACATGGAAAGATGCTAGTCTTACTTGTAAATGAATTGATTATTACATTCACTAATTAATGCTAAAAAAATTTGTTATTAAAGTTAAACAAACCTTACAAAATATTAAAAATACAATTTTAATTATTTTTTTGTTCTTTTTAAAATTAAGAGTTTGTTTTTGTTGTATCGTTCATTCTGTATTTTTTTTTTATGAAACTCTTATTCTTAAAGGTGTTTTTTGTGTTGTTGTAGCTTTGTAGTTGATGCGATATAACTTTACAATTCATGATTTTATTATTTCTTATTATCCATTTATTTTTTTTATATTTTACATAATTTTATAGATTACAATTTTTATTTCGTAAAAATTATTAAAATGCCGGTTAAACCGCCATGTTCAACACCTAAACCCTGGAATAAACATGTAGTGGAAGTCTTAAAAAAAATTAAGCAAATTAGTTTTAAATACTTATATGAATTAAATGATAATTCAGTATTTACTAATTATTTATAATCAAAAATTAAATAATTAATTAAATATGATAATCACTTTATTAAAATAAAATGGAGCCTTTATTTACAAATTACAAGCCTGAAGGGGGTAATCTTACCCATCACTGAAGTGGTGATTATATCCCACTTCGGTGTTACCAAACACCAAAAAGTGGTTGAAGTGGGATTTTCCAGATTTCTATTCATACATTCCAAACACAGGAAGTGGTATCGGAAGTCCAGTTTTCAGCTTCAACCAAACACACTGAAGTGGGTACTTCCAGCTGAACTCTTCACTTCTACCGAAGTGCCATTTCCACACTTCCACCACTTCGGCGATCTACTTCCGAACCAAACGGCCCCTAATTTTATGGAGATTGATTTTACTGTGTTATATAAAAAATAACATCCAAAATAAATCAAAATGGCAAACATGAGATTTGATAAATTAAATTAACAACAATACATAAATATAATTCTCTATAATGACTCTAAAAGTGCATTTGGATTACTGTAATGGAAATGAGATAATGAATAGAATAGAAAATGGACGGGAATATGAATGAAAAAGTGTTTAGTTGGATAACTCATCCATAATGAGAAAAAGTGGCAGATGAAGATGGGAAAAGATTACATTTATGCATTTGTTATAAGAAAAAAAATAAAAGAATAATTTATTGAAAATGAGAAATGTAATGAAAAGATATGTGATAAAATTACTTTTATATCTTTATTAGAAATAAATAGATTTTGTTCGTTATAAAATGTTTTAAATGATATTATTTTAATTATTATAATTAATTATACAAATTACTTATTTTTATCTAATTAAAATATCACTAGGGATAAAAATATCATTTCATTTTAATCATTACAATTAAGGGGGTGCTTAGATTGGTTTTTTTAAAGCCCATAAGTGCTTTTTTATAAATTAAGTACTTCTGGGTTTTAAGAAACATGTTTGTTTGGCTTTTAGGCAGAAGCAGAAGCTGTGAAATTCAGCTTTTTGCAGAAGCCTCCCCAGAGGTGATTCCTAGAAAAGCACTTCTGAGAAGCTGTTTTGGGGTTGCCAAATTACCCAAATACACCTCACAAATAATATATTTCCCTCAAATTTTAACCCCATATTTAGCATGATTTTTAACCCCATATTCAGGTTAATGACAACGATGATAATAATAATAATTATTATTATATAATTAATATTATAATTATAATTATAATTATAATTATAATCATTATTATTATCATAACATTAGTCATTATCATTATTAATATTAATATATAATAGTAACTGAATGTAAAGTCAATGAATGCCCATTTTAGTAATTTTCCATCTCCAAAGTGCTTTTATAAATCCACATTCAAATAATTTCATACATATAAAAACACTTCTGCATTAACCTATTTAAACATAAAATACAGAAAAAGCACTTAACTTCTCTGAAAGACACTTTTTTTTAAAAGTGCTTCTCCAAAACTTAGAAAAAGCATTTTTTTTAAAAGCCAATCCAAACAAGGCCTAAAACTGTAAATTAAGTAATATGTATTAATTTTATTAGTCAATGTAATCATTATAATTCAATTCAATGTTTAAATTTATTATTTATATTTGAAAGAAATACTTATTTCATATAATTATTATAATGTTATTTTAATTAAATATTAATAATTTTAATATTAATATGTTTATGTTTAATTAATATATTAATATATTTATATGTATATACTGGGAGGGGTAAAATGGGTAGTTTACACCCAATCCCCCCACCATCCTCATTCGGTCCATTTTGTCATTACCTCCATCTGCATAGCACATATGGGTAAATAAGGTTTCTCTCTAGAAGAGGTAAATAAAGTTTCTCCAAACGCTTCTTAATCCTATATAATTTACATTTCAATTTAAAAAAATTATTAAAAAAATAGAGAAAACTCAATTCAAACCAGAATAAAAAATTGATATTATAAATTTCCTACAATCCCAACTTGAGTAATCTAATTAAAAATTCAATCAGAAATCTGAATAATTACCTGAAAAACAAAAAGATGTTAGGATAAATTCGAATAAAGTTTTTTTTAAAATGATTTGAATTAAGTTAAAGCAACAAAACATATCAAGCTTCACTGTTATTTTTTTAATCTACCATAAAAAAAAAAAAAAAAAAAAAAGTAAATGATGAAAATATTGCAAGAATTTATTTTATTTTATTATTTTATTTTTTTATGTGGACAAACACTATTATTTTATTAGTACCAAATTCTCTGCAGCTGTATAGGATGTTTGTATTTTTATTAAAGAGGTGGACTCAAATCTTAACTCATGCAGAGTGAGACCATAAACATGTTTAGCTTGTCCATTTTATTGCAACGAACATGAACAAGCCACCGATAGAAATTACAATAGTTTCACAGTTAACACAAAAAAGTTTTTTTAAGAAACCCAAATACATCGTATTCTTCTCTAGCCAAAAAATATGAAAACGTGCCAACCGTAGCTGAGATAAAGCATTTCTGATCCGATAACCCGCGAAGGTTAAACGGTTTCCTTGGTAATTATCGGGTTTCGGGTTCTGACCCGTAAACCCGGATCCGCAGGGCCTCGAAGGTTTATCCTCATCCCTATCACCAGGCACCTATTGCCGTCTCTTGTTCGAGCTCCGAGTTCCCGCTTCGCGGTTATGGGGAAGGGGACGGAGAGGCTGGTGAGGGCGCTGAAGCTGCGCGCCGACCTCCACTGGAAGGCCTTCACGGAGCGCCATGGCCAGCAAATCATCGACCTTCTCGACCTCCCCATTAAGATCGTCCTTGCCCCCTTCACCCTCGCCAACGACCTCGCGGGATCCGCTCAGCGTGGCTTCGGCATTCCTGAGCTCGCTTCGCACCTCTCCTTTTCTGCCATCTTTGTACGCTCTGAAAGATTTGTGCTTTCTTGGGTTGAGTTTTCTAAGGGGTTTTTTCTGAATTTTGAGTTTTGGTTGCAGGTGGTTGCGACGCTGGGGACGTATGACATTGCTCTGGAGCTTGGGAAGAAAGTTTTATGTCAGAGGTGATTGATTGATTGTGTTGTTTATTCTTTTTGGTATGTGATTTGGTGGTGACGGAATGCATTTTTTCTACTCGGCCTCATTATGGCCTTTACTGCGTTTTCGTTTGTCTTTAAATGGAATTTGGGTTTGCTTTATATGGTGTTTAAAAATTACACAATTATGGGCCAGAGATGAATAAATGTGGTAATTTTAACTCGATTGTTGATCAGAAGGGATGTACCATGTTAGTTTGATGTTCTGCAGAAGATTTAGTACATTGAGAAGTGAGGCATGAGTATTGAAGGTTTAGGCTTGGAAACAATATCCACTCGACGAGATATCTTTGAAAATAATAGTTCTCCTTTATATATTCAAGCTTATAAATTATTTTTATTAGAGATTATTTATTTAAGTCACTAGTATTGATTTTATTTAATGGATTAGCTGAGATTCAATGCCCACTGCTACTCTCATAGCTAGTTTGGGCTGTGTACAATGTTTATGGTATGGTTGCCTTCATTTTTGTTACTATTCATATTCACTTTAACTGTAACTATAGTAATCGAGAGTGAAATCATGCCAATATAATATTTCAAATGAGACTTCAATGATATATGCAGCACTCAGGGAGTGCCTTTGGTCTTATATGGTACTGATTTTTTCTGAATTGGCATCATATCTGCATCTACTAACTATGCATCTTGTAGGAATTGTCGAACATGCAATGGATGGCAAGGATTAAGATGTACCATGTGCAAGGGTACTGGAAAAGTGCACTATCAAGTGAAGAGTTATAGCTCAAAAAGGTTATTATTCTCACAATTCTGTGTTTGATTTTCTTGCATATGAAAAAAATTTCTTATTTTGGATATGTTAATAAATTTTAGTTATCATAGGTTCAAAGTACACACATATTCCTTCTAAGAACCGTAAGTGATTTATGGGGAATGGAGCTAAGGCAATTATTTTATTAGGATGTGCTATTCAAGCTACCTTAGCTATAAGTGTAAGAGTGTAGCTGAAAATTTTGACTTTTAACTTTACTTTCTAGTTTGATGATTCCTAATATTTTGTGGTGTCATTCATTGTTCTAGATTTTGTTCTTTAAAGAAGTGACTAGCCATGGATTTAGACCTTTTGATGGCACTGAGTGGATTTGACTGTAACTGGGTTCAATTTGCCTTACCTATTGGCAACAACTATAATAATACTGAAGACATAAAAGTCAAGCCGTAACTTCATAACAACAACCAAATTCATGACTCTCTACTGTTTAGACATCCTAACATTTAACTTACCAAGGGCAGATGTATCCCTTGTTGATAAATTTTCACTCTTGAGAATGAGTAAAGTTTCTTTGTGTTCTGGTACTCTCAAAAACTTTCTGTGCATGTATTCCTTTCCTTGCTTTTTATGGAATGGTTGTGACGTTTAAAACTCTTTACCTTATTCCAACCTGTGGATCCTGCCTAGCAATAATTGTTTGGTGTTTTAGTGGAGAAAGGGCAACGGCTGAGTCTGTTGCGGAAGCCATTGCTGAGAACCGGGCTGAGTTGGTCCACCTACCATCAGCTATTGATCTGTCTGTTGCACTACCTTCCAAAGAATGCCCAAACTGTGATGGATCTGTAAGTCGCATTTTGCTTGGGCATCTGTCACTTGTAGCTATATATTATTTTCATGGATGTTTTGTTAGTTGTTGTCTGGTATTATTAAGTTGATATGTGGTTTGTATACTGTAGGGTGTGATGCGCTGCCCTGATTGCAAACATAAATGGCAAATCAGGATCTCTGCAGATGATGTGAGTCCCATGATACTGCTCACTTACCCAATCCATGCATTGAAAGTTGAAATTAACTGACTTTTAATAAATGTTTGGCTGAGATTATGTCTCTTGGTTTAAAAGAATAACATATGGTTTTAGCAGCTATAATGTTTGGAGAAAATCATATTGCAAACATGAAAATCCAAAATTTATAAAAGATAATGTAGCATTGTACTAAGCTCCGATTGTCTTGGGTATTTTATTGTTTATTCGCTGCACCCTACTCCAGCTGAGTAGTGAATTCACTTGATGTTGATCAACAGTGAAAAATCATAAGGAATTTGAGCCTCCATAAACTACTTTTTGTTTTGATAGGATGGGAAAAAAGACTGACACGAAAAAAGGTTATAATAGCAGAAATGATGAATTGAATTACTATCTGGATTATATTTTCAATCATTATATCTTGCGACCCTTTTATTTTCACTGATGTACAAATTCCTCTTTTCCGAAGAACCTGAACTTAATAAACTAAAAGACCGAGCAAAATTTCATGGTTTCCATCTACAATTTAAATGCATCTCAATGAATTTTTTTATTACAGTTTGGTGAACTGGTTATTATTGAAGTATATCAATATACATGCAAGTTATTGTGCGGTTTCTTCTAAAGTCCAGAGTTGCAGTGAATTTTCTTTTGTGTCTGATGTAATGGTATTCACAAATTTTTCATAAATGAATCATTTTTGTCTTTTTGATCAAGTACCTTGTGCAGTGATAGTAGGTTACTTTATATTTGCCAGATTATGGAGCCCCCATGGAAAGCTTATAATGTGTTGAGAAAGATGGATTACCCTTATGAGGCAAGTGACCTATTTGTTTGTATTACTTGTTAGATAAATATAAAATTTGGGCAGTTTTTAATTATGTCTGATTCCTTGGTTGTTCCATTGTTCCATTAACTGGTATTGCTTGCTCATTATCCTCCTATTAGCATGTTGTCATATCTTGAAGTTGGACCAAGGTATAACCTTAATCTGATTTGTGATATATTGTTTATTTATACTTGCTTTGAGTTTCAGTATGTAAATGTAATTTGTTATAAGGATTCCAATCTCTAAATAGGAAGGTGAAATTCATGTGTGTATTGCTATGAGGAGATATTATTCCTGAAAATTGTGTCTTTTCATTCTTTCAATGTTCATTTATTTTATCCCTCATGATCAGTCAATAATCATCTTTCTGATAATTATTCTTCATAAAAAAGATTTCGATATCCTGTAACACATTCCATATTTCATTTTTTTTTTTGCCAGAATATTGCTCATAGCATGAGGGACCCAAAGATTGCTGCCTTCTGGTTGTTTACATATCCTCAAATTTTGGGAGGATTCGCCTATGATGATGATGTCAAGCAAAAGATTTGGTGGGCATACAAAGTTAGTTGTTTCACTCCATTAATCGTTGCTAGAATTATGGTTTTGATGTTCTGGTACCAAAACAATGGCTGCCTTATTGGAATATGTGGATAAATAAAGTCCAAAATTTCTGGGATCTGCTGCCATATTTCACAATTCTCTGGCGAGAATTTTGGTTGGTTGTTTAAACCCATTTGCAATTTTAGATTGCAATCATTATTTGCCAAGTCCTTGAATTGATTTTAGTGAGCAATTCTATGATTACTAACTGTATCATATGATGTCTAGATATATCTGAATACATTTCTGTATTAAGTTTGGTGGCAGTTTATTCAGATGATTCTTTTGGGCAAAAGGAGAGAAATTTATCTAGATAGAAATTTATCTAGATAGACTTTGAACATGATCCTAACTAATCAAATGCACTTCTGAAAGAAAGGGAAAAGTAGGATCCGGGTATGCAAGAAAATGTGCTAATGTTGAGCTTTGACCTGGGACTGCCACCTTCCAACTGATGCTAGCGAATTGTCCTTATTTGATCTGACCTGATGGTTGTATTTACTAGTAGGATTGATTACATCATGCAATCTCATATTTTGAATTCATTGTAAGCATTAGTTTCAAAGCAACCTTACTCAATTCTCCAGGAATAATGTGTACATGGGAATCATCATCATTTATTTGTAGCATGGAAGATCAGAAAATTCTTGCGTGGTTATTCAGAAGCAGCATTTGTTAAATTAATGTCTTTATGGCTTTATTAATTATGAGTCTAGTTTTGTAAATTTTATGGATCAAGTGATTTATTTCTAATAGAAGATGGTTTCAAATAGGATAGAATTGATTCTTCCCAGGAAGAAGTTTTTTTATGTTGATGTGATGTTACTCAAGTTCTTGATCTTCCATGTGTGTTTAGCATGGTGATCAAGAAAACAAATAGGTATTAGTCTCATTTTTATTCCTTGCTGGAAGACTATATTTCAATTTCACAGGATTGGAACATTGTCAACATTCTTTGTGTATTGGTGGAAATTGAGATGTAGATTATCGTACCTGTGAAGGATAATGTTTAGCCCCTTACGATGGTAAAACAATCTCATCTATGTTTAGATGGCAACAGTTTGGTTTGATTAGTCAGTTTTCTGCTTGGTTCATCCCTAGGGTCTTAGTTGCATGTTAAAAATGATGCAAGAATAAATGCTGACAATGGAGCCATTCTTATAGCCGTTTGCTAGAAGAGTTTTGCTTAGTGTTTCAATGAACTAGATACTTATGACCATATGACCATTTTGAAGAACTTTTGCTAGTTAAGCTGTTTGACAATTTTTTTTATATATACTTTCTTTCTCTACCGTAAGAAAAGGCTACATATGCACGTAATGTCACTGCATCGAGTTTTTATGTTGTTTTATGCCTAGGTTTAATATGTTATTCATAATTCATTATCATGCAACAGTTCTTTATATGTATATTTTGTATTATAGGAATCAATGCGTTATGATCAACTCCGTGATGAGGTTGCCAAACATGAACCTGGTTGGGAGCATCTGCAAAAGGTTGGAATAGAATTTTAGCCATAAATTTGTTCTTCTTTCCTTTGAATTAGTACACTGTAGTCAACACATATACCTTGTGGAATGCTTCCTCTTTGAGCCCATGATACCAAACTTCAAATAATAATAATGATGCCGATGATGCTGCATGTAGCTATTTTTTTTCTGTCTAGTTGTATGTAGTCAACAAGCATAATAATTTACTGTGCTAGGTTATGTTTGTGGGCATGTTCTTGTGTGGAACAAGGGACGAAAAAAGGAAGGAAAGAAAGGAGGAAAGCATTATTTTATTTTTTATGGAAATGTGAATCACACATAAATTAATTCTCCATTTACTTATATAAAAAAATTTTGTGATTAAAATTACCATATCCAAATTAATGACTGATGCTTGTCTATAGTGCATGATTTCTAAATAATAATTGGTAATTATGTTTATTTAGCTGAGTAGTTTTGTAAAACAAGTTGTGCTAATTTCAATTTATTCCAAAGGTGGTGTTTGGTTGGAGAGTTTGGAATAAGTTGGGACCATCTTATTCTCCAACCAAAGATCCACAGAAAATATGTTTTCGCTGTTAATAGTAGTACCTTGGAAGAGCATGACAATAAGTTTCAATTTGTGAGGTTTTCTATTTGAATACCGTTTGTGCATCATGAAAGTGCTTTTGATGGTGTAAACATGTGTTATACCTTCTGTATGTAATTGAACTATATTATGTTGAGTCCTGCTTTGAAAACACTGTTAGTAATGAAGTTGAAGGACCATCATATTCCATATTTTTGCAAGAAGTTGAATAAAGGAGCACAAGTTCAGTGTGCATATGTTAAAGAATATGTAATTTTTTGCTTAGATCAATTTCTGATCGTGCAGTTTTAAATCCATATAAAATGTCATAACTGGAAATGTGACTAATTCCTGAAAGTAGTGGGTGTTGAATATAAAGAAATTGTTGGAGTTACTAGGTCTGTATATGTGAACATTGATAATATCCAAAAGAAAAATAAGTGTTTGTTGCAAATTGAAGTTTGATTTAGTATTGACCACTTGCACAATAATTATTTGGTATTAATTAATTTCAAACATAATTCAAGATGTATTTGCATATTTCAGATGCAAATAACATTTCAACGTCCTTTATTCTTATTGTTAAAGCTCAGTTGTTATTAATTTGCTTTTATTTATGTCTGCAATGTCCTGCAAAACTGTAATGTCATCAGTGACTTCTTCCTTCATATTTAACTGCCTTGATTCCATGGTATGATTTCTTGTTCGTTTTTCCTTTCTTTAATCTAACAGGCTCTAATATCATTAGATCCGGTTCGTGCCAAGGATGATCCAGTGATTGTCAAAAATGTTCCTTATTATAAGGCAAAGAAAGTATTAGAGTCTGAAGTGATGAAGTTGGATGTCCCACCTCGACCTGAAAATTGGGGAGTAAGGATTGAGATTTTCATTAATTATTGCTGTAAATAGTTACTTCTAATATTTATTCTTTACATTGCTTTTCGTAGCTTAGTGGTAGGTTGGAAATTCTACTTGATCTCTCCATCTTGAACATGTAATGTGAACATCAATGATGCATTGAAAATTAATTTGTGCCGCCAGTTGCTAAATGACCAAGTTAATTTTAATGAATGGTGCCTCATCCAGCCTATTGAAGTTTGGCATTTGGCTTTTTAGGAATTAGATCTTCCACTGAGTGCAACTTCCTGGACGGAGGAAGCGCTGAAAGATCCAAAGAAGTTACTAGAGATGACAACTCTTCTAAATGCCCAAAGGGAGATGGCTGACAAGATCCTAGATGCACAATGGGAAGCACAATGGCGACAAAAGAAAGTATGTGATATTTGAAGTATTCTGTTTTACATTAAGTATTCTATGATCTTTCTATCCTTTTAAGTTATAAAATTGATCAAGATATAGAAACAGGCAGCTTGGGACTTACTAAGCATGGAGCGAGATAGCGTTCATGGTACTTTGATTGCTGATATTGGCAAATGTGAACTTAATCATAGAAACTACTGTCATTGCTTTCAATTCTTTTAATTAATTTATTATGTTAGGATAAATCATATTTTCAATATATAAATAGATATATATATATATGCATGTGTTGGTCCGCAACTTTCTGCCATAATCACTAAGATATCATTCTAGCGAGCTTGTGCATGCATGTGTTTTGGTCAGCATTATAAGCAGAGCTTTCTTTGTAATGATTATTAAGATAGCACGTGATTTTACATTAAGAATTAAGACTTACCGATTTCAAATTACTCATTTTTCATAAGACCATTGTTTCAAATCAGAGTAAATTAATAGATGATGGTGTTGGATCCCATATTTCTCTCTTGCAGCCGCTGAGTAATTAATTTGCTGTTAGCAATAGCTACCGATTTTTCTTTTAATGTTGTTTGTGTAAGGTTCATTTATTCTACATGAACATGCACCTGATTTATTAATTCCAATTTCCATTGGATCATGCTTTGAATTACTGCTACTTGTTCAAAAAACTTGTCTTGCATTAAACTAGAAAATCTAATCTGTTCTTAAGCATTGTTTCCCATGCAATGTCAGCTAAATTGTTTATTAGAAGAAAAGATAAAACCATACAAGCAGAGTATTGACAAAGGGGTCCTTCAGCAACCTATCATCATCCAATCTCAGCAGCAAGGAAATAAGGTTTCTAAATTCTCTCATTTGTTCTTCCTTTTTCTGTTGGAAAGTTTAATCATTTGTTCTTACTAATTCATTCTCAATATATACTGGTACAACTATAATTTTTCTGGTGTCCCCTGTGATGAATTTGTTTGTGGACCTGCCTCACATTATTTTTATTTTTTTTATTTTTTATCTGCCTTTTTCTTTAACGTTTTCTGGCAATTTCAAACTAAGGTAATGACGCATTTGCCCTGTGATTCAGGATAAAAAGAGGAGGAGATGGTGGTTTTTCTGAAGTTCAAATTAGCTGCCATTACCTTGCAACTCATTGTATCAGCCTTTTCAGCCATTCAATCAGTCATTAATGTTTGTAATTTCTGCAGCAAAAATTTTGCAGGATAATATTGTTGTATTTCCTTTTCACTCAGGGAAGTAAAATTCATCAATATCACCTCCTGAACTTTTTAATTTCTTCCAGGAAGCATGCAGTGCACTTTTTTGGTCTTTTTTCTGTTTGCAGAAAATTCAAAAAATTATTTATATATATATATATTGCCCTTTTTAAGTTCATGCATGAGAGGATAACAAGGAAAAGCAATATTTTTATTTTCATTTTCAAAGACTACTAAGCATCTAGCAAAACATGATTTACAAGGCAACCAATGCTAAATGCAAAACAAAGGCCATGAAGCACAACTCTAGAAAAGAACCAGCAAGAATGCCGCAGCCACTATCACCACCTTGGAAGTGCCTGAAAATCTCAATACAGAAGACGATGACGTTGTGGAGTCCGGTGAAAAAGGTGAAGGTGAAGGTGATGGTGAGCTTGCCGGAGAGGTCAACGGAGAAGGAGCCGAAGCCGGTGATCCTGTCATTTTGATCCTTGAAGCAAGTACAACAATGGCAAGCTTCTGGCCCTTCTGGCATTTCCCTGGTACTCCACTGATGAAGAAGAAGGGCCCTGACCTTGAGAGGTTATAAGTTGAGTAACCGTCATCCATTTTCTCAATTGGGTTGCTTGTGTTGCATGTATCACACTCCTTCTCATCCACCACTAGAACTGAGTCCTCCCCTCTCTTGTACTTGAAAACTATTTATCAAAAAAGAGTCATAAATATCAACCAATTATTATATTTTTTTTTTTTCAAATATAAAGAAATCAATTATAAAAAAAAATCATGTGCACAAGTGTGGAGTTACCATCTGAACTCATATGTAAATTTTATGTGTGGAGGTACTATCTCAATATATCGGTACATTTACTCTGAGTTTTTTGTAAGCTGATATTTGAATAAGTTTTTATAAGACAAAAAACATGACTCCTATGCAGGTGGCATCAATGCCAATGCCAATGCCAATAGACTAACCATTACAACCTTTCCATGTAAATCATCAACAATATCACTTCCTTTTTTTTTTTTTTTTGAAAGTCAATATCACTTCCTTTCCATATCATTTCTCATTATATATATATATATATATATATATATATATATATATATAAAGAAAATCATCAAAAGAGATGCATAAAGGCATCAAGAAAGATATACACAACAAAAACAACAACTTTGACTGCCAAAAGAAAAAAATCAAAAATAGAAGCCATGAGAACACTAAAAAGAGGTGAAACTAAAAACCAAATGAACAAAGATTTGAGTGAGATAGAGAAAAAGAGAGAGAGAGAGAGACATACTAAGAGTATCACCGATTTGAAACCGGTTTCTCATTGCCCAGTGGGCGTAGGTCTCAGATGGATACTGAACCCAGCCATCAATTCCACCTACATCAAACCTATTTGCACAAGCAGAAGACATGAACCCAATCAAAACAACAACAACAACAAACATAAGTTTGATCTTAGCCTCCATTTCCTAGCCACTCTTAAACACACACAAAACAAGTAGAGAAAAGATATATAAAGAAAAGGGAGAAAAAAAAAAAGAGAGAAATTAATATAGGAACGTGCAATGAAAATGGAATAAGGGAAGGAGGAGATATATATATAGACCAAGAGAGTGGTGAATGAGAGCAGGGAGAAGCTTGGCTAACAATGGTTGGATGTGCTTGGGGAAAGACACCTGGCGGCCATCGGTGGACACAACGGTAAAATAGAAGTAAATAATGGTCATGATGGCGGTGCGAGGTTTAAGACACTCGTGGCACTGAATTTGGAAGGTTTACCTGGTTTTTAACGGCTAATTGATTGATTAATTAATTGAATTTTGTAGTGATTTATGTTGGAATTTATATAATATATGTGTGTGTGTGTGTATATATATATATATGTCAGTAAATGTGTGAATATTTTTTGATATTTTGAACACTGTATTACATCAATTTAATTAATTTACGTCAGTTTCTCTCTTCAAATTTAGAAACGGTATTACTAATTGAATTAGTGATGAGTTTTTTCTTTTTTTTTTTTTTTGGAGCAAAAAAGATTCTTTTTCAAATATAAGTTCAAAATAAATTAGAACCAGATTAAATATTGTTTCTAAAATTGGAATTTTTTTGTAGTGTCAACCGTATTCGTCTTGTATTGTAAATTAATTTCGAATTGAGGTAGAGTTTTCATATTTTTTTTTTTTAATCATAGTTTTAAATGCTTAGTATTTATAGATTATCATTGGAGAGTTTTGATTCAAATAGTGTGTTCAATTGTGCCATTTAACACCATGGGCACAATGAATTATATATAATTTATGTTATATATATTATGAAAAGTTTTCTCTAAGTATCTATCTATCTATCTATCTATCTATCTGTGAAGCTATATTTAAAAAAAAAAAAAAACTAAAAATCAACCAAAGTGCATATCATAGTCCATGAATGCAAGAAAGATTCAAGTCGATCCTAAACTGGACGTTGTCTTCAAAACAAAACAAAAAAAAAATTGATTTTTTTACGGATTCATTTGGCAATTTAATACCACCTATAATTTATTTATTTATTTTTTAAATTCAGGGTGTTGACATAAATGATGAGAAATTAATAAAAAATAAAATAGTTGACGGTAATTTTGTCAGGTAGTGAAGAAATCAATTTTACTCGAAACATGGCATTTCCATCAATTTTACAAATTTTCTCTATAAATTTAAGGTCAGTACTGGACTGTCAATAGAAAGACCAAATTTGCATTTTTCACTTTCTCAAAATGATTGTGGGAGTGATTTTGTCTCTATTATTTAATTTCTCAAATATTATTGCGTGAACAAAATAAAAAATTATTACCCAAAAAAGCTCTCAACTCAACATAACATAGTTATACTGGACCTCATTTCAAAAAAACAAAGACAAAATATTCAAAAATTTCAAGTTTAAGACTTATTGGAAACAGAAACAAGGTCGATGGTTATAGGTGTGAGTTCACAGTCCAAACTCCTCGTCTCACGTTAAGGACGCGCGGATTGAACAATCAATTCCCAACTTGAAAATTTTTAGTTCCTAATTTAGTTCCAGTAATATCACTGAATGACTTCCGGACACTAGCGCATCCGCTCATGTGGCAGCCAATCAATAATTACCAAAATTTGTAAATCATATATACAACCCATCTCTTCTATAAACCGCGTCATACTACATGCGCGCACTAAACCATTTCATCTTAAAATATTAATTGTACCTCACTTTACTGCCCACATTTTTATTTGATGCCAAATTTTTTAAGATTAACTCACTTATAACTCATTGAATTTAATCCCTTCACTTATATTGCGAAGGACCTTGGTTATTCCACCTCTAATGGATAACATTCATAGCAACTTATATTCCTAATTTTTTTCTTTCGACTTTCACAAACCCTATCACTTTTGTTGCTTATTATGCTTCTCCTGATCACTAGCATCAACTTCATGGTCATTTCCAGTGTTTCGTAGTTTACTTCTCAACTCTAAAAAAATAAAACCTTAGTCCTTATGTTTTCAAGGAATAAGTACTTGCCCTTCTTTCTCTTTGCATGCTCATGTTTTGCCAAATCTTTGCATCTTATTCATTGTGACGTTTTTAGGCTTTACTTGAGTAGAGGTATAAGAAGGTTTTATAAAGTAAGATAAAGTTGATATTTTTTAAAACAAATAAAATAAAATAACTTATGATAAAATGAATATTATTATGATTTTTATAAAACTTTGGAATTTTTATAAAATATAAGGGTATTTTGGTCCACAAAAAACATAAATTCTCTTGAGACCTCCCCAACCCATCATTTCGGAGGGTTGAGAAATGGGGGTTAAATGGAGGTTTTAAAACCTTCATCTACCTCCTAAACCTTTATCTTACTTCTATCCACCTCCAACCAAACATGGATTTTTAACCTTACTTGCATTTACCTCCAACCAAGTAGACCTTTAAGAGCCGTCTTCACTACTTTCTTTTCTTAAGCTATTGTTACTCCATTATGTTCATTGATGACTAAAACCGCTTCACTTAGATATTCCCCTACCTTACAAATCTCAAGCACTTATTTGCTTTCAAACCTTCAAAACCATCGCTAAAAATCTCTTTCTCCGCTACTGTTAAAATCTTTGGATGTGATGGCACCCATAAGCTTATCAAAGACATCTTTGATCATTACCATTCCTCCCATGCCATTTCCTATTGCTTTTTACCTTCATACCCCTTAATAAAATGAAGTCATCAAGCACAAAACCTGTCACATCACTGAAACAAGGTTAACTCTTATTCTCCACGCCTTACCTCCTAAATCTTTATGGTTTGGCCAATGCCATGTGATAAATTGGTGGACTCTCGCTCTCTTGCTCTCTCGCTGAACCTTTCCCATTCTCTTCTCGCATTGTTCCTCCTGTCCTCACTTGCCATGGCAAATGAGGGCCATGCCTCAGCTCCGACATGGGCGGAGATTACGTCAGCCGTGAATAAGCAAGCTATTCCCTCACCCTCAGTCGAAGGACCGATGTTGTCCAAATTGAGGGCTGCCACTAATGACTTCATCTACATGGACACTGAGGCTCGTAGCCGCGCTCGGATGCGGTTTCAGTATTCTCTATACGATAAACTATTTGGCAAATCTCCTCCTTTTGAGCTAACAAAATCAACCTTGCAGGCCAAGTGGGAAAGCTTTGGAGTTGTTCACATTTCAGATCTTCCCAACGGGCATTTACTCATTCGTTGCGAATCAAACGAAGCTATGCAGAGGATCTTGTTCGAGGGTCCATGGGCCATGAATGGAATCATCTTACAACTGGCGCCATGGCATCCATACTTCGAACCGGCCTTCACCAAACTCACTACAGCCTCCATTTGGATTCAGTTACACAACCTCCCTGTAGATTTTTGGGACAAAGACTCTTTAGAAACCATTGCTTCTTACTTTGGCTGGTCACTCAAAATAGATAAGTTCACCTCTTCTCTGTCTCGATCGAGGTTTGTTCGGGTGTGCGTCAAAATCGATCTCGCAAAACCCTTGAAGCGAGGCCTCTGGATCGGCAACAAGGAACATAAGGTATTTATTGTTGTACTTTATGAAAAGCTTCCTACTTTTTGTTATTCTTGTGGAATGGTAGGCCACGGAGTGAGCTTTTGTAGCCGATGAGAGAAAAAGAATCTGAATCCTCCTTCATATTCATCCCTTCCTAGCTTTTCAAACCAGAAGGCACTGGAGAGTAAGGGCGATCAGAACTCTCTGGGTCTCGTCTAGCGTTCTTACAGATCAGACGTCCGATGGTGGGGCACCGACATCGTCAACAAATCCTTCGGATATTAGTGACATGGTAGTGCAGCCATACCGGAAGCCTTGGAGGCGCTCGTGGGGTTTCTCCACGTGCACAACATGTGCACGCCGGTGCACCGCCCATTGAGAGATCCAACGGGCATTCCTTCCAAAATACAGAATTGGTTGCCACGTGGAGGCTGGCGGGGCAGAAGCGGTCACCTCGGAACTACATTGAACCATAATGGTATGCGGGTTCCCGATGCTAGGGCAGGCACTTCGCACCGTTCTGGCATTGAGACCAGCTCTGGCACGAGCCTCAACTCTCAATCTGAGTGCCTCGGGATGAGTAAGGGTTTGAGAGGCGTGGAGGGTTTCGAGGCTCATTTTTCTTGTAATCTTGGGAACTCTCGTCAAGACCTATCTCTAACCTCTGACGAAAAAGCAAAGGATCTATCACTCCTATCATCTACTCCGGTCCTCTTAACCTCAGTTGGCCAATCCTCAGATATTGCTCCGGTGGGTATGACGGACCAGCATCGTATGCTAGTGGACAGAATAACGAATACTCTTCATTCTTCTCCGAACTCCCCACATTCCAACGACCTGGAAATAAGCAAAACGGAGGAGGTTGAAGATGACGGCTTTGAAGAAGCAGAACCAAATAATGATATGGCACTTGATCAAGCCTAGAAGGACTTGCATCGGGAGGCTTTCCTCAGAAAAAGTTCTCAAGCTACCGTAGCACCCAAAAAGAAGGGCCGGGTGGATAGATAGATCAGACTTGCCTGATTTTAGACGTTGTTTATCCAGTTCTTCTTCTGCAGACTCTTTGATGTCAAACAACATGGAGTATCTATTTTCTCTTATTTATTCAATCTTTGTTTACATGTATTTAACAACCATTTTTTGCTGGAATTGTAGGGGGATTTTAGGGAGAGACCCCCGCTCTAAGGTTCTCAAGTGTCTTAAAAGGTATAGTCCTACGGTTCTTTGTTTAGTTAAGACTAGAGCAGACAATACCGGTCTTCATCCGTTTCTTGTCCAAGTTGGGTAAGGACTGGGAATGGGCCGCCATTGTAGCCAATGGGTACTTTGGTGGAATTTTGGCCATTTGGAAGCAGAGTTTGGGTTGGGTCACTCCAATTGCCATATCTTGCAGAGCCCTCCACCTGGTAATCTCCGACAGCAATAGCATGGATTGGGTGCTTACCGTTGTTTATAATGCAAATAGGATCCCAAGGCAACATTTGCTTTGGCAAGAGCTTTCAGGTATGTCTTTGCTCCAAATTGCTTGGGTTTTGATATGTGATTTTAATACGATTTTTCATCAAAACACGTTTCATGAAGGTAATTTTCACTATTATGCTAGTAAGGTCAGTCTCTTTGCTGATTTAATTGCTCTTGATAGTCTGTTAGATGTGGACTATATAGGTCCATCTTTCACCTAGTGTAATAACCAGGTCGAGTTTAATCGGAAGTGGGACAGGCTAAATAGGTGCTTTATTAATTCTTGTTGGTCTTCTAATTTTGATCAGTATTTTGTTAGCCATATTTCGCGCTTGTATTCTGATAATGCTTCTCTCCTCCTTAAAGCTTTTCCTCGCTATTTTCGTAAGAACAGGTTTTTAGATTTTATAATTACTTGTTAGATTATCTTGGTTGTCACAAGGCTATTAGAGATGTCTGGAATTTTTTCCCGCAATCTAACCCTATGCATGCTTTCTCTTATCTTATCGTTCGTGCAAAGCATAATCTTATTTTTTGGCGTTCTAATAACTTGAACTCCCTTGACAAAAATCTTGCTAACACTGAGAATGAAATCGCAAATATGGAATTACTTGATTGTGCTAATTTAACTGTTGGTGATGTGAATGTAGAGTTTTTGTTGTTATACAGAAAACATGTTGCTCTTCAACGCCAAAATGATATCAAATGGGCTAAGAGGGCAAGGATTGCCTGGGTCCAAAACGGTGACAACAATACTAGTTTTTTCCATAATACTGTACGTATGCGTAAACATGCTAGCAATATCTCTCATATTACTGATGCTAGTGGTGTTGTTTTTTTTCGATCATCAAGGTATTACTAATGTTTTCCTTTATTTTTCTAGAAATTTATGGAATAAGTTTTCTCAAAGTACTTTTTCAGACATTGTTAATGCTCTTCCTTCGGATCTGAACTCTATTTTTGCGCATGATGGGGATCTTCTTACACGAGAGGTGACGAAGAATGAGATTTATTAGACGCTTCTTTCTCTTCCCTCGGGTAAGAGTCCTGATCCGGACGGCTTGAATGCTGAGTTTTATCGTTTCTTTTAGAATGAAGTAAGTGGCTCTCTTTACCTTACTATTAATCATTTCTTTCTTACTTCCAATATGCCTAAGTCTTGGGGTAGAACTTATATCACTTTTATTCCTAAAAAACTTTCTCCCAAGCTTGTGTCTGATTTTCGACCTATCTTTCTCTGTAATGTGTGCTATAAAATCATTTCTAAGCTGCTAACTAATAGACTTAGACTAGTTCTCCCTCATCTCATTGGTAGAAACTTTAGCTGCCCCCCTAGGATGCTAGTTAAAGTTAATATTGAGAAAGCTTATAATACTTTGGCCTTGAATGCTATTCTGGCCACTTTAGCTAAGATGAATTTTCCTAGCTCTTGGACTTCTTAGATTAAAGCTTGTCTCGACTCTACTACTTTATCTCTAATTATTAATGGGCAGGTTACTCTCTTCTTCTTCCCTCGGTGAGGAGTTAGGCAGGGTGACCCCCTTTCCTCTTATCTTTTCATTCTCACCACTGTTTTATTGAATTTTGCCCAGAGACATGACATGATTACTAATTTTCATAATAATTTGAGGTACAATTTTAACCACTTAATGTATGCAGATGACTTAATCTTAATCACTCATGCTTCGAAAAAATCTGCCAAAAATATCAAGCTTTGTTTGGATATTTATGGGAAGCTTACGAGTCAGCACCCCAACTACTTTAAGTCTGAAATTTTATTCCCCTCTTGGGCCAATAAAAGGATTGTGAAGAGTATAAGCTCAATTCTATCCATTAGAGTCAGCTCTTTTCCTATCCTACACTTAGGTATATTGATTTCTCCAAAGAAGATTGTTGCTTCATGTTTTAATTCTATAGTGGAGAAAGTCAATAGACTCACTGCCAATTGGCACAAGGCAAAAATTTCTCCGACTGGCAAAATAACTCTGATTAACTCTTCCCTACTCTTAATTCCTTTATATTATCTCACAGTGTATCCGGTCCCTGATGGAGTGATGGATAAAATTTCTGCAAGAGCTAGGAACTTTCTCTAGTCTAATAGTGTTCATAGTAGTGGCATTCCCTTGGTTAACTTCGAGAGATACTACATTTGATCGAGCCGAGGGGGCCTCTCTATCAAAGACCTCAAAATTTCCAAGATTGCTTTAATGGCTAAACATGTTTTTAGCTTTCTTAATAATCATGATTGCATTTGGGTGGATATTCTTTATTTCAAGTATGGAAACTTTAATATTTGGAAAGGCCGTATTCCCGCCAATTGCTTCGCTTTTTTAGAAGCCTCTGTAGAACTTCTATCCAAATTCGTCCTTTTATGTGGATTAAAAACATGAACCCTTTGCAAACTTCACTTCTTTTTTATCCTTAGTGCTATGAAACTCCGCCTGCTTTTAAGCCAACCTATTTAAATATGGATTTGGATATACATTCTCTGAATATTTTAGATCTTTTACTTGATACTCACTAGAATGGTAATATGATTAGAACAGTCTTTGGCAATTGTTTTCATTCCCATGCTATTAGATTTGGCACTGTGAATCCAAATAATCAGTCTATTTGGGTATGGTTTCCCAAATCTTATAATAACAAGATCTCCTCCTTTGTTTATAAGCATGTTAGATCTCACAATATAGATGATGAGTATTGAAAAGGCCGGAGTACTCTTTGGGCTTTGAAAATGGCTCCCAAAGCAAAACATTTTATTTGGTTATTGTTGAAGGGTAAAATTAAAACAACAGATTTCCGTCATACCTTAAATATAGGTCCTCAAGATCTTTGTGTCTTCTGTGACCTCGTTTATGAAACTGTTGAACATCTTATTCACCTATGTTCTAAGTCTCAGCGAATTTGGTATGAGGTTAGTGACCTGGTGGGTAAAAGTATTACTTTCCTTCAAAGTATAACATCTGGTGCTTGGCTTACTAATGATTTTGGGAATTACTCTAGCTTTATAAGATCTGTAATTACTACAACTGCATGGTATATCTGGAAAGCTAGGTGTAATGCCATATTCAAGCATGAGCCTCCGGATCTTCACAACATTCCCAGAAGAGCTTTTGCTTTGGCGCAGGAGTACAGTAATGCATTTCATCAGTAGCAAGGGAAGTTTCTTATCATCTCTAATTTTTCTTTTGGTGGCAGTCCGTTTCTTTTCTCTTCAGCTTATATCTCTAAAGACCTCTCTGTAGGCAGGAGTGGTTTTTTGGTGGTAAATTTCACTCAAGCTATTGTTCTGGCAGGTTGCTCCCCCTTAGTGATAAGTTCTAATGTGGATGCTGAAATCAAAGCCCTCACTCTTAGTTTGCAATGCTGTATGAGGCAGGGAATCAAGCCAAAGCACATTTTTATCGCTTACTCTTATCTTCATGATGCTCTTCAAGATGATATCTCTTCAGTTGACTGGTGGTCTACCTCAGCTTTAGCAATCCTTAAGCAAGACCTTAAAGCGAATGGATAGCCAGAAATTCACCTGATTCCTAGACATTGGAATTTGATCACTGCGAGATTGGCAAGTCATAGTATTTCGATTCCCTCGTTATCTCTTTTTCATCAAGGCAAAGATTCGCCTAGATGGCTTATGAAATTGAAGCATCTTAATGGATTTCGTTTGCTTTAATTTTCTGTCTTTTTTGTTTTAGTTTGTCGAGTCTGTTTTAGTTTTTTCTTTCTTTTTTTGTTTCAATAAAGTCCAACCTCAGGCTCATTTAACCAAAAAAACAAAATCTTCATGGTTTGAAGCCTTTTTCCACTGCATCTATCTCGTCACTCTTCTGCCGATTATTTAACATTCAAAACAAATCTCCACACCAATTCCTTTTTCAAACGCCAAATAATATCTCTCATCTTGTGTCTCTAGGTGTACTTCTTCTCAAATAAAATGGATATTGTTATCTTGATCCTCTTACCTCCAAAGTCTCTCCACATTCATTTCCTTGAGACCAACGTTGTCAGCCCTTGCCTAAGTATTGATCCGCTGAAGCCTATAGGTCAAGAGCATGGACGGAACTAAGGGGGGGCTAGCAGGGGCTTCAGCCCCCCCTCAGTCATTGATATTTGTTTTTTGTGTGTTGCCGGACTGCCGGAGGCCCGGACCGGAAGGGCCGGAAAAGTTGGAAAACCCATAAACCAGCCCCCCCTTGGAGCTTGGCCAGCCCCTGTGGCTCAGTGGCTGTGAATGTAAAACAAATGAAGAAGAAGAATGAAGAAGAAGACCAGCTGGTCCAGCTCCTCTACGGCTCTACCCCTGTGAAAGGAATGAAGAAAAAGAAGGAGAAAAGAATGAAGAAGAACGAAGAAGAAGAGAAAAAACCCATCATGAATCATTAATTGAGTAGCTTCCAGTGGGCCCACAAGCCATTTATCAAATTCATTTATGACTTTTCAGCTTTTCTTTTTTCAAATTTTCATTAATATTTTTAATGAAAAATAAATTAAAAACTAGTGTAATTGGGCTGGGCCTTTGTGCAATTGAGTGGGTTGTGGTCCTTGTGGACCTTGTTTGTAATAAAATCAGAAGCTTGGCCTGGTTCACTGCTTTGTAATAAAATTCTGAATATGGTTAGTTTGAGTCAAACAATCTAAAACTAAAAGCCTTTGATATAATAGTGAGTATATTACATTATTATTATTTTTTATTATTGGAATGAGAATGAATTTATTATTCCTTAAAATGAGAATGAATGTATAAAATCCATGGGTGAAAAAATAGACATGAATGTTAAACTTCATTGTTATAAATATGCCCACAATGTGTTTGATTAAATGCCTCAATGAGTTAAAATGTTGAGAATATCAAATATCAAATATATATATATATATATCATAATGTATATTAGTATATATGTATAATTAAATAATGTTTAGTGTTAAATCTATATAGCAAAATGTATAACAAGATAGGCTTCAAGACTAGTTATACCAATTACCAAAGGTTTCATATTCATTGACACATAACAAAATGGATTCAATAACATAACAAAATTGGTTTTATAAGATATATTTGGTCATTTAAATGCATGAATGTTAGCAACTTAGCATTACTATGTTCAAATAATTTTGTTTTTGATTCTTCTAATGATGTTAGTTGTGTTATGATTAATGTTTTTTGCTTGCTATTTTTTATAGTCTATAATTAAAGTTTTTTTTACTTATTTTTTTATAGATCATGGACAAATTTTTTATTAAACGACCAAGGAGTGAAGAGCCATCAAATACTCCTAAAGTACCATTGGACTCTAAATCAAGCGAGGAGAACATTAATACAAATTTTAATCTCAACGACATTGTTAGTGACCCCGGATTAAGAAAACCAATTGAAGACTTTGATATTGGGATTAGAGATCAAGTTAGAAGAGAGTATTTGACTAGAGGCCCATGTCAACCAATTGGCCATAATTTTCCACGGAAAGATTTTGGCAAACAAAAGAGAAGTTTTCAAGATGCTTGGTTTAAACAACATCTATGGTTGGAGTATAGTATGACAAAAGATGCGGCATTTTGTTTTTGGTGTTTTCTTTTCAAGCCAAGTAGAGGAAGCCGAATGGGAGAAGATGCATTCACCAAAATGGGGTTCAATAATTGGAAAAAAGCATTGGAAAAATTCGTAGAACATATTGGTGTCGTAAATAGCATGCATAATGATGCTAGAGTAAAATTTCAAGGGTTCCAAAGTCAAAGACAAAGTGTATCACACTTGTTGGATGCGCATTCACATGAGATGGAGGTTGCATATCGTATTCGTTTGACGGCCGTTTTGGATGTGGCTCGTTTTCTATTGAAGCAAGGTTTACCTTTCCGTGGAAATGATGAGTCTTCACACTCACTAAACAAAGGCAATTTTCTTGAGTTGCTTGAGTGGTATAGCCTACGAAATGAAGAGGTTTGGAAGACAGTCAATCAAAATGCCCCTAGAAATAATCAATTGACTTCCCCGAAAATTCAAAAGGAGTTGGCAAATGCTTGTGCAACGGAGATTACACGTGTTATTATTGATGATATTGGGGATAGTTATTTTTCTCTTATGATTGATGAAGCCCGAGATGCCTCAGTAAAACAACAAATGGGAGTTGTTTTGCGAAATATTAATAAGAATGGGCATGTGATTGAGCGATTCCTTGCATTGGTTCATGTCCCTAATACCTCTGCTATTTCTTTAAAGAATGTCATTGATTGTTTGTTTGCTAAACACAAGTTGTCTCTTTCAAGGTTAAGCGGGCAAGGATATGACGGGGCTTCAAATATGCGAGGTGAATTCAATGGTTTGAAAACACTTATTTTAAGAGAAAATCTATACGCAAGATATGTACATTGTTTTGCTCACCAACTACAATTAGTAATTGTTGCCGTTGCTAAAGACACTCGAATTGTGAGTGATTTTTTTCAATATGTTAATATGATTGTTAATGCCACCGGAGCATCATGTAAAAGGAGAGATCAACTTCGGCAACATCATCATGATAAATTGGTTGATCAATTGGAGAAAGTAGAGATAGTTAGTGGCAAAGGAAAAAATCAAGAATCCAGTTTAGCAAGACCAGGGGATACTCGTTGGGGATCGCATTACACTACCATTCTCTGGCTAATTTCTATGTGGACCTCAATTTTAGAGGTACTCCAAAATGTGCATGATGATGGTGCTTCTAATGATAATAGAGGCATGGTAGCAAGTTTGATTGACAAAATGGAGAATTACAAGTTTGTGTTTGTGATGTACTTAATGAGGCGTTTATTGGGGATGACAAATGAGTTGTCACTTGCCTTACAACAAAATGATCAAAATATTGTTCAAGCCATGCGATTGATTGAAGCGGTAAAAGCTCGACTTCAACACTTTAGGGAGACATGTTGGGAGGAATTTTTAGGAGAGGTTATCTCTTTTTGTAAGGAGAACTCAATCGATGTGCCTAATATGGAGGATAATATGCCAATTCGTGGTCGTTCTAGGCGGGAAGGACAATTCATTACTCATTTTCACCATTATCGTGTAGAGATTTTTTGTGAGGTAATTATTTTTTGTATTTATCATAAATCTCATTAATTTATTCTTTTTATTAATATTTTCTATCTATTTCAATGTTAGGTTATTGATTTGATTTCTCAAGAAATGCACAACCGCTTTCCTGAAGCTAGCACGGAGTTACTTCTTTTGGTATCATGTCTTGATCCAAGGGACTCATTTTCTAAATTCAACATCCATAAGCTACTTCATCTTGCAGAGATGTATCCTGAAGACTTCTCGGTGACTGAACGTATGATGCTTGAGGATCAACTTGCTACTTTCATTTATGATGTGCGACATGATGATGATTTTGCAAATATTGGGGACTTGGGAGGTTTTGCTATGAAGATGGTTGATACTAGAAAATGTGCTATTTTTCCACTCGTTTATCGCCTTATTGAGTTGGCATTTGTTTTGCCAGTTGCGACAGCTAGTGTTGAGAGGGCATTTTCGGCAATGAATGTTGTGAAAACTGACTTGCGCAACAAAATGGGCGATGAGTAGATGAATGATAGCATGATTGTTTATATTGAGAAAGAGGTGTTTGCAACTATCGACAATGAGACAATTCTACAATGCTTTCAAAAAATGCAAACTCGTCGTATGCAGTTACCTCCTCTGAGTAGCATGCGTCACACAGATGGTAGTTCTAGCTCGAGTGTGCATAGATAAACGTTTTATGTTTTATGTAATTGTTTTAATTAAATGTCAAAATGTCGCACTATTTTGTATCGAAAACAAGTGTTATGTAGACTAAATTTTTTTTTTTTACATTTTACCTTCAGCCCCCTCTATCAATTAATCCTGGTTCCGTCCCTGGTCAAGAGTTCAACTAGGGTTGGTTTAGGATTAAACCAGGGCATGATAATAAGGTATAAAAAAAATATTATAACAATGGCTAATGACAAAATATAAAATAAAATTAATTAGAATAAAATAAAATATACGATTAGTTAAATTTCATATTTAAAGCCATACCATACTAATGCAGGACAACATGCTAGAAGGGTCAATGGCCTTTGGGTCAATTGGCACTTGAGTCCCCCATGAGGACACCTCGTAAGTGGCAAGAGTTCGAATCCTTGGGGTGAGGGTGCATGTTTGAGAGCTATGAACACGAACTATGGGTGATCCCAACGCCCATGTGTGCACAGACCCCACAGGCCGCAGTCGAGGCGTGTGCACGCTACTGTTTTAGTTTAGCGGACCCATTAGGGGTTTCTTTCTTCTTGACAAAAAATAAAAAATAAAAAATAATTAAGTGGGAGATAGTTACTAGCATCCCAGTTGTAAGTTTTTTTTAAAAAAAAGGAATCACTCCTAACATTTCTAGGCATCACATTTAAAGAGTCTAGACAATTTAATTGGAATGAATATTTTTAAAAAAAAAAGAATCACTCCTAACCTTAAGCTTCTCCATTCCAACTGTAGCCATAGGGTTTTACACTATTTTTTATTATTAATCATGAAAGAATAGGTATTCTCTCACACACAATGGTTGCACATCTCAAAGTATATAGCCAAAGGATCTCAAAGTATATAGCCAAAGGTGTCCAAGAAGAACAAGCACCACTTTCATTGGAATCACATCACACCACATGAGATCAAAACTCTCCGAGAGAAAGATATAAGGCAGAGTTGAGTTACTAGAATGGAAGTAGTATCAATCCATGCTACTTTGTATGGGTGTGGATGTCGTTTAATAGGAAACTCAAGTCGGCCCACCATAGATGCAGAAACACATTCATACTACTGCCTCCATCGATGCTTGATTTCCATATCATGCCAGCATTTGGAAAAATAGATTTGTGCCTCCAGTCTTATTTCCATCTTTAGGAATTGATAGAACGCATCTAATAATAATATTCAGTGAAGGTTTGCTCCATCTTCTTTCTCCAAGTTATCAAGAATATAGATACCGTAGTCAAAATTCTCGTCACTCTCTTCCTTTTATTGATCTGGCCCCCCCTTCATGTTCTACATTAATATGTATATTTTTCTTTAAACAAATATATGCCATGTGACTACGCTGTCCACACTTGAAACATTTGTTACTCTCTTGTTCTTTGGAAATCAATAGTATTTGAGGTATATGGATTGGGCGTTGTAGGATAATTTGATAACTAATTCACTGTTGTTTTAGTGTTGTGATGTAGAACTCCATCCAGTTTCTTCAAATCCGGGACCAAAGAAACTTAAAAACCTTGTTCCAAGTTATATATAGGCCTTGTTTGGATGGCTTTTAAAAAAAGTGCTTTTTTTAAGTTTTGTGGAAGCACTTTTTTTAAAAAGTGCTTTCAAAGTAAGTTAAGTGTTTTTCTCTAAAACAGCTTCTCAGAAGTGCTTTTCTAAGAAACATCTATGAGGCAGCTTCTGAAAAAAGCTGAATTTTAGCTTTTTTTCACAGCTTCTGCTTCTGCTCAAAAGCCCAAACAAACATGTTTTTTAAAACCCATAAGTGCTTAACTTATAAAAAAGCACTTCTGGGCTAAAAAAAAACCCATCCAAACACCCCCATAAGCTAAGTTGTCACAACAATTCTCTCCTAGTGTCATACCTCAAACAAGATTTGAATCTTACAAGTATCTGTTTTGAATCTTCAAATACTTGCCTATGAGTCTTCAGTTTATAAAACTTTTGCATGTGTTGAGCAGCCGCCATGCCATTTTGCATCAAATTTATTGTTGTTTCACATAACTTGGCATAGTGATTAGTATGCATGCACTTTTTCTGAAGCATATAATTAGCCTTCATCTCTTGTTATGTGTGAATTGGAAGATATCCCATCTTCCTTATGTCTCCTTTCAAACCTGTCCACCAAATTTGTACAAGACTTAGCAGTTTCATTCTAACAAATCTGGCTTTCCATTCATCACCTCTATCATGCCAATCAAAGCATTCCTCAGTACATGAAAGCCAATCAGAATACTTTCAAAGTCTAGTACTTCAAGCCTCATTTGCTTAGTGATGTCTCCAAAAGCATCATGATGTTCATATGTCAATTAGAGTATATCCCTCATCCAATTAGTTTTTTGTTTGACTGCCAAAGGTGTTGACGGATTAATCGAATTCGTAGGCTACCTTTCTTCACTTAACCCATCATTTGCTTGAGAAACTTCATCTTCTTCATTGCTAGTGGTTTAAGATATTTGTGTTTAAACGAGGCTCATCTGGACATTAAGAGATTCCACTGATAATGAATTAATATTTTTTCAAATTGATTATCATATAACCTACCCCTATAATTCCTTCCTAAACATATTGTCATGGTTCTTTCCTTGCTCTAGCACCCAACATTAAGCAAGATCGCAGGCTAAAAAATGAATCGAATTTAGTGGGAGATAGGCTACTGCTATCACACTACCAAGTTTTTAGGAATTACTATTAAAATTCATAAGCACACCAAAGCTTGTTTTGCATTTCATAAATAAAATAATAATAATAATAACAATAATTTTTCAGAAAAAATTCATTACTTCTCTTCCTTCATTATAGCTCTATTCATAGAGACTTCAAATATATAAACTAGAAAACCAAGGCTCTCAATTCTCACAAGAAACCAAATGATGCTCAAGGAAACCAAAAAAACTTGGCCACCCTAAGAAATATTTAAACTTCCAAGACAATTTTAAAGACTTTTGATTTTAAGTAAAAACTAGCAAGGCACTTAACTAGAATAAACATAAGAATACGCTCTGGTTTCTCTTTTCTTTGATAAGCCTTCAAAATGTAACTCCATTTTGCATCGATCCCCCCTAACTTAGGAAAACACAATCTTGGCAAGTTAGTAGCATGAAATTGTTCATAGAAATATGAACTGAGTTTTTAAATGTCTAGATATGTAATCCATTTGCGATATGTTTATTGAAATCAAACCTAAGCTCGTGTTCCTCCACCACCCAATGCCAACATTATCAGATATAAATGCCTAAATGGATCTTCTGAATAAAAAAAAATCTGATGGCTCTCTTGATCGCTGCAAGCTTGTGTTTTTTCAAAGTGACATCATCAATCCCCTTGCCTACACTAATACCTTAAGTCCTCTTATCAAGCCCATCACCATCAGCATCATTCTTATTCTTGCGCTTATTAATTATTTATTAATCCACTCGCCAACTTGATGTGAATAAAGCTCTTCTTTATGAAAATTTCCTAGAACTAATTTTCATGGTTTAACCGCCTAGCTTTGCTAATCCTTACTATATCCAAATTATATTTCTCGTCTTTGCAAAGCCTTTGATAACTTTAAGCAAAACCCTTTATACCAGGGTTTCACCGCTTGGGTCAAAAACATCAAGACCTCAACTTAGATCCCATTCTTGGAATCACACATATATATCGCTCTTACTACGAAAGTTGAACATCCAAAAAAAGTTTGGGATTACTGCAAAATCAACAATCGGAGAAAGCCATAGCTATAAGCCTAATCAACAAAGAAGACTGCAAAAGTTTTCTTTGTTGATTAGGCTTGTTCTCCGGTGCAGGCTTCTGGCCTTTTCTCCGATTGCTGAATAACGCCTCTTCTTCCTGCTTTAGCGAGACACCAGCCATCTGCTTCGCTAAAGCCTCTTGATTAGTGAGCATATTCTCCAACTCCAACAAGGTTGGTTGAGTTGGCCAACCTCGAATGGCAGTCATAAACCCACTATACTCAGGTTTAAGGCCATTGATAATTATCTTTTTCATTCGCTGCTCACTAATCTTCAAAACAGATGCAAAAGATTTGTTTTGTAAAATATTTCAAGTAATTAATTAAATAGTTTCATATATTCTCTCTCCACTCAACACGTCCCTTATCTCTCTATAATGTTAGTCACAGGACAAAGTGGTTTTGCCCATGGCGGCAACAATGTTAATAACATCCTTGCTGTTCAAGAGGCTATGCATACAATGAATGCAGATTGATCTTATCCTCCTAGGATGTTGTTTAAAATCGATATAGAGGCCTATGATACAATCAATTGGAAGGTTCTTCTTGCAACCCTAGCTACGATGGATGTCCCTACAATTTGGATTAATTGGGTCAGGGCCTGTAATACTTCTAGCTCCTTCTCTATCTTAATTAATGGTCAACCGTCTAGACAATTTAGGGCTTTTAAGGGTATTAGATAAGGTAATCCTTTGTCTCCTTACCTCTTCATTATAGTTTCTAAAAATCTTTCCTCCATTTTTAACCATGCCATTGCCTTGAATATAGTTCCCGGTTTTGATAGCAGATTAAGCTACAATTTTAATCATTTAATGTATGTTGATGATCTAATTGTGGTTTGCCATGCTATCAATAGAGTTGCCAAGAGTGTTAAATGTAGCTTGGATATTTATGCTAAATTGACATATCAAGTTCCAAAAGTTGGCAAATCTGAAGTTTTCATTCCAACTTGACTCAATAAAAGAGTTGTTAGAAGAATCTCCTCCTCTTTGGGCTTCAAAGTTGAGAAAACCCCTTTTAAATATCTAGGCATCTCTATTTCTCCCGATAATCTAAATTTAGCTCATTTCCAAAAAGATGATTAGTGGAGTCTCAAATATAGTTAATGCCTAAAACCACCAACGCATTTCTTCAGCATGGAAGATCATTCTCATCAATAGTGTTCTTATGGCCCTTCCTCGTTACACTTTAGTTGTCTATCCCATGCCAAAAGTTCTTTGACAAAATTTCTAAAATTGCAGGGTTTCCTTTGGGCCAAGGAGAGCAATAGCAGTGGCTTTCTTCTGATTAGCTAGAACAAAACTACTTTAGACAAAACTGAGAAAGGGTCTTGGCATTAGAAACCTAAACCTAGCTAAGGTTGCTTTAATGCCTAAGAATGTTTTCAATTAACTCATCTGGGTTGACACTTTGAAGCTTAAATACAGGAATATGCGTCCTTGAAATTTCATCAAAAACAATGGATTTCATCATAAACAATCTCTGGATGAGATGGATCAATTTTTCTTATGTGGTTTTTTTTTAAAGACCCGTGGTGTTTTGACATTCTGATTGCTCATAAACCCTGTTTTCTTAACATGAATTTGGACTTTGACAATATTCAGGTTTTAGATGTAGTCAATGATAATGTTTGGGATTTGAATGCTCTTAAGGATATTTTTAGTAATCATCTTGAATCTCCCATTATGGGAATGGAATCCATTAACCCAACTGACAAGCCTCACTAGGTCTAGACTCCAACCTCAAATATTAACAAGATTGTTCCTTCGGTCTATGCTTTCTACAACAACATAGGCAACTATAAGGTTTCTTGGGAAGGATGGAGAAATATTTGGCATCTTGATGTTTTTGCCCCAAGAACCAAATTTTTCACACGGCTAACAATGCATAGCCGCATCAAAACTTCTAATTTTTTATACTATATAAGCATTGATCCTGAAAATTTATGTTCCTTCTGTGCTTTGCATAAAGAAAACATCCAGCATCTTTTTTGTCATTGTTTTAAGGTTCAATGGGTATGGAGAAAATGTCCAGAGTACTATAGGTGCTCAACTGCACCAAATTTGAAATCTTGACAAGGATGATTGGTTGGAGTTCCAGAAAGTTGGATCTAAGTTTATTGCCTTAGTAATTTCTGCAACTATTTGGTTTGTCTGGAAAAACAGGTGCATGTTGATATTCCAGGGTGATTCTCCAGATTTCAATAAGATTGTTCACTCTGTGAAACATGTTTTAGAGTACTTGCGCATAACAAGCTTCCAATTGCAGAAGTTCTTCATTAACCATTTCAGATCGAGCAGCCATAGCATGCCATGTGTGGTTTTGTTATCATGGATTCTAATTGCCGGGTTTTTCTTGTAGGTTGTTTCCAAATTGAAGCTCAGTCTTGCCTAGAAGCAAAGCTCCTTGCTTTGCAACTCTTCATATCAATGTTCTATGTGCGCTCTTCATCATCTTTATCTTACCAGAAATACAAGTTGCAATAAATAAAGTGTCCTAATTACTTCATTACTCTACCGATGTTCACTAGAATGTGGCTAAATGGATGCCATGATACTTGTGATCTACAGTCTCTCATGGCATCATCTAAACAAAGCCCCCCCACCACCCTTACTGCCTATTCTAATTATGCTAACCGAGCTAGTTGTCCTACCGATCATCATTCAACCTCTGACTACTATATTTTTCTATGTTATAGTCTTATTTTATGTAATGCCAAAAAACAACCGATTGTTGCTTATTCTAGCATCGAAGCTAAATATAGGAGCATTACCCTTGTTGCCACTAAACTCTAGTAAATCACTTCATTATTATTTGGCAAGATTAGTTTATCTAACCACAAGCCCACTCTAGTGTAACGATCTTGGTGCCACCTTTCTTGTTGCAAATACTGTTTCACATGTTTGAAAGAAGCACATTGATATCGATACCCATTTCATTTATAATTTAGTGGCCAAAAATGCCTTCTTTATCTGTCATATGTTCACTTTTGCACAAAGTACCACTGTCATGACCAAAGTTTTGGCTGCCGCATCCTTTCAACGACTTTGTGACAAGCTAACTGTTGTTTCACCCATCAGTTTCAGGGTGGATGATATCACAAAATATTCTTCAAGAATTCCTGTCTCTTTAAATGTAGTTTCCTAATATAACTAGCATACCTTTGATTGTATATGTTGAATAGAGCATAATTGCATTACAAATAATCTCTTTAAATGTAGTTTCCTAATATAACTAGCATACCTTTGATTGTATAAGTTGAATACAATCAAACCGAACAAATTAGCCTATACATTAATCTATGTAAGACCAGTAGTTACTCTATTATGCACTTTGATATACATAAGTCTATTTTAACCAGTCACATTGTAAACAAACTAAACAAACCAAGATCTAATACCATGGTAGGTGCAAATGCAAACCGAACAAATTATCCACAACTGATTTAACAAAGTTACACTGATAGGATAAGGCATCTAGATTTATATATCAAATTCATATTTATAAAATCAACCATTGTGAACCTACTGGTTACTTTAATATAAATTACCTGTGCATGCAACAAAATTATAACCTGAACATACTACGCTACAACACTGGAAGGAAATCAATGATGTACAATTACACATAACCATGCTCTCAGAAACCATAATGCAGGGCAAGGTTTTTGAAATAACATTACAAAGTGACATTACAGTTGTTTAGCAATTTGCATGCATCTCACTAGAAGAAACAAAAAGAAGAAATATAAGTTTCAACAGCAAGTGAAAATAGCACACTACAAATAATTGAAATTTCATGTTCCTTCAGTGTATCCTACATCTTCATGTTGATCAAGCAGTAAACAGTTTCTAAACATTGAAGTGTAGATTGGAAGTTCGAAGAATTGAACAAGATAAAAATTGCATACATGTCTAGAAAGGGTTAACATAAATACAGTGATCAAAGGAGACCAGACAAGTAAACTCATTTTAAAAAAAAGCTGTTCTTCATACAGCTAAACCCTTTGAATGTTCAAGCAAAAATATGCTCAATGCACCTCATACAGAGACTGTCAAAGCTGGAGTTAGCAAAATACTTGGATAATTCCAAACATGAAACATGGCCTCCTTGTGACAAATAGACCGGTTATAACAATAGGTTCTTTAACCATTCTAATAGCAATGAACATCATGAATCAGTATACAACAAGATGCAAAGAAGGCAAGCAAATGATCATGTTGAAAGTCACAACAGGGTCTGACAAATCAAGCTGGACCTGAGGGTCCAATCATGCAGATACTGGAAGAAACTTTAAGCGATTCTAGTTGGCACACTGGTCATCCTGTAGCCAGTAAACGATAAAAAAACCAACTTGTGGAGGGGGATTGTTCTCATGGAAATCTGCATCAAAATAGTATGCATGGCTTCGAGATAATGGGTTAATGAGAAATTTCATTGTCTGATCTTCAGGTATTTCAAGATGTCTTTTCATTAGCAGGATAAAATAACTACTAATGCTCTCAATGCATTGATGAATGGGCTCTAAAATAAAGCAGCTGTTGAGTGAAATTGAGAGAATATGATCCATGCACCCAATTTTGGTCAATCTGAATGAGCATGATGATTCAAGCAACAAATTGAAGATGAATGCGTCGATGGTCTTAATTATTTCAAATCAAGTGCTTGCATTGGCATTACCTTAATAAAGCAAAAGACTTCAATTGAAGAAAAGCTTTTACTATGACCTAAAGAAATGACAAAAAGAAACAAGGTTTACAATATCTAAGGGAAAATCAATCCACAAATCACTTGAGTAATATTTGACAAGCTTAACCCTTTAACATAAAATTGAGAATATTTGACATGATGAGAAATATACATACATTAATTATAACCAAAACAATACCGGAATAAAATTCTGAATAAAACATAAATCCATCAAGCATCACCACATTAATATCTGAAATATTATTGGAAGGGTACAGGACACGGCAGTAAAAACTTAATTACCTGATCAGCACAGCTTGCAGTTATGGATGCTGTAAAGTTTCATAAGTAGCTAAGAACCAACGCTTCCAGTCAATGACCATTCTCATCTGACTGGAATTAGGGCATGGCCCACCATGAACAGAAAATCAGATTTCAGAATTTTTAATCAATCTAAAACCTGTAAACTTCTGCTGCTTTCTTCTGAGAAACTGAAAACCTACTGGAACTTGTCCCAGCAGCAAAAGGCATAGTTGCATGAATAGGTATAGATTTGTCTTGATTCACGCCCTGGCTTGGTTTTAGTGTATGCTTAGCACCTGCACTCAGTTTCAAAGGTCCTGCCCTGCCTATGCCATCAGTTTTAGATTTCAATGCAGACGTAGATATGTTTTCAGTATTACCAATAACTAGTTCTTGCAAGCCCATGTCATTTAGCTTATTCCCATAAGCTTGAAATTCTGATGGACCTGAATTGACTTCTAGATGTCCATGGAACTGCTCCCTCAATCTCGAACAAGTTGAGGCTTTTGAGGATTCATAAACTGTTAGATTAGGTTTCTTCATTGGTTTCAAAACGCTGTCATCTTTGGCAGCTGACCTTTTCTCGATCTGCTGGCATGATCCAGTTCTTTGAAATATGAAAATTTGGATTTTGTCACATCCCTATCCTTGATCTTGTTTCTGCAAGAAATACTGCCACCAGTATTGTATTTGTTCGCTGCAAAATCTGAAATAAGTGAAGGGTGAAAAAGGGAGGCTGAATTAGGAGAACTGCATGTTTCGGAAATATTGGTGCCATAGACATGAAATGAAATATTTGAAGAGCATGGAGAAGAGAGTGGGAAGGAACAATTCCCAGGTAGGATGCATGTATGGTGGTGCAGAGGAATCGATTCAGAATAAGAACAGGTGGATTTTGGGTACTTTGTTTGCTGTGTAGCCTTCAGTAACCATGGAGGGAGGTTTGACGAAGAATGAACCATAGATGGTTGTGTGAAATTGCAATAACCTTGGTTCATAAAGGGTGGTTGGGAGGTCGATGCCGTACTATAAGAGATGCTTTGGCTATGTTTGCAATGGGTAGAGCTCAGAAGCATATGATGACAAGCATTTTGAGGATGGGATGATGCTGCTGGTGCATGATGGCCTGCTTTCAATGACTCAGTTCCTGGGTTATAATTCACCAAGGACCTGGATGCCTTGTTCAATGGTTCCTGGAAGGGAACTGCAAGGCTGAAATGGTTCATTCTAGGATCATGTTTCCCGATGCCTGATGAAATCCCATTCCTTGACATAAACTGTGGATGACAATCAAAATTCATATGGACAGACCTATGGTTGAATGGTGATACTTGGAAAAGGCTTGATGGGACTTCATGCAGATGCTGAAGGTTTTCTTTCAGTGTGCCAGATGATGAATGAGCAAGCCACTCATGCTGGGGCCACCTCTTTGAGTTGGTTATATCAGATTCTCTCAGAGTAGAATATTCAGTTATTATTTCTTTATCTGTCCAAACCTTTCCATCGTCAAAACCGTCACTTTCTCGGGTACTTTTACCAACTGTCACATTCTTTCCCATCAACCGCATTGTTGGTTGAATAGAATGCTGGAACCTGTTCTCCAAATTAGCTTCTTCTCGAGGTCTTTCCATATCAACACAATTATGAGTTCTGCTATGCTCCTTGCAGCCATTACAGAAACCTCTATATGCCGTAGTTCCTTGATAGAAAAAATTGTCCCCCAGTGGTTCATGGTTAAACATTTTTGAACTTTCAGAACCTGACACAGCAGTAAAGCTTGACCCAGATCTAGTTAATTGATGAGCACAATCATGTGCTCCTGGAAGCCACTGTTCCTTTTCATACAAGGAAATACTAGGAAATCGATCTTTCACTTGCAAATGATCCATACTATATTTAGGCTCAAAAAGTTGAGGACCAGAAAAATTTGGCAAGGAACTATGCGATGACCGTTGTTTGTTTGAGACATCACCAAAACCAAATTTCTGGCCTGAATGCAGATGAATAAATTCCCCATGTGAATTAAGGGGCAAGCCAATGAAATCATTATCTATGCACCTCTCTTTACAGAAAGAAGCAGGATTTGATGTGATCCTTGGTTCACCAATCCCTTTTGATCCCGTAGTACAGCAGATTCTGCCCATCATATTGTCTGCAGATCCAAGGCATCTGTGTTGGAATTCTGGAATATGATTGTACATGATGGCATTAGGATCAGAAACAGAATGTAACTGCCTTCCATTTGCTTCCATATTCATTGTCAAACAAGATGCTGACTGGTGTGAAGTTGGATTTCTTACTATGGTCATTGCACTCATGGCATCAACACGGGAGACAGAATCTTGAATTGGATCTTGCAAGGTCACCCTAGCTTCAGTGGAACTTTCTATTACATGACTTTCAGCATTAGAAGATGATCCCTCTGGCAGTGGAATCTGAACAGTCATATTACCCAAGTGACTCGCCGATATAGTAGAGATAACAGGATTAGAAGTCGGGATTGTTTCATTCAAGTCTACAGGTTCAGCTAATGAGAATTTCTCTGGATCTGAACAATTCTTGGTGCCAGAATCAGGTGAAGTAATGGGAAGATGATCATGACTTCTCAATTTTTCTGATTCAGGTAATGGCTCAATTGTCCTCTCTGCAGAAACAGTATTAATGTCCTCACCACTAGCAGATGGGTTATTTTTGTTTGCTTTGTTCATAGCTGATGACGCAGCCAAGACATCTGAAAATATTCTGCAAAGGTTTTGTAGTTGAGGCAACTCCATGAGTGAGCAGCCTTTGTTATGACCTAATATGTCATCTTTGTCAGAAAAACTAACATGCTTAGCTGAACCAAGGCAATTCCTCACCAGATCACTGCCATCCACATCTTGCATGCTAGATTTCCTAACAGAAGAGTTTTTTGTGTGATTCTTGAGAATGCTATGAACAGGAAGAACTTTCCCCACATCCTTTTGGTCCTTGCAGATCAATTTTGAAGTTCGGAAATGTTTGAAACTCTGTTTTTTGGCAAAAGTTTTCACTGTTGAGGGCCTCTTTTTTGTGCCTTCAACAGGATATTTAAGTGCCCTTCCTATCCGCTTTATGTGCACTGAATCTTGTAGTAATTTAGAAACATTTACCATAGATTGCACCTTGGATTCTTGTACCTTGTCCTGAAAAGAGGAATGTAAATGTTTATCAAACTATCTGAAGCTTCTAATTTTTTGCAACATAAAGCTTTTGATTAACATGGAGTGCAGGATTTAGACAAACAAAAAAGTAAGTGAAAAGACCCATAGATCATGACGCTCAGTACACAACACAGCTTGGATTCTCTTCTGCAGAAGGAAACTTGCATATTTCTTCGTCTTACTTTTATGCCACAAAAACAATGCGAGAGGTATTTAACATGATTAATTTATACAACCACTCCTAAGTTATTATGAGCCTATATTTGTCTAGCGCGTGTGTGTGCAGATGTAAGAGACCTAGTGTATTGCCTGCAAAAAGTACAAAACACAGACATTAAAGTTAAAGCAGTTTCACAAAACAAAGTTTAGCAACAAACCACAAAAAGTTGCTTGACATTGACTCAACAAAACATTTGCTATGGTCACATGACTAGGATGATTTATCAAACAGACATTATGCCAACCTTTCTCGTGGAATCATCAAAGGAAAAATGTAATAATGGAGCAACCATAAAAGTTATTAGCGAAAGAAGAAGACAAATTCAGCATACTTTAGAAACTTGTACGGCCAAGAGCAACCTCTCAGTGGCAGGTGAAGTAGGGTAAACAGAAAATTCACCAAGGCCCAAGGACCAATGAAACACATATATTCCAATTCTTTCTCTATAGCTAAATAATGTTCTCTACTCATGACACAATCGCCAAAGGATTTAAGAATACAAGACCAATGCAAAGAAGATATTAGAAATGAGAACATTAATCCAGACATGCAAAGAAGATATTAGAAATGAGAACATTAATCCAGACCTGCTACTTTATCAATATTGCAATAAGTCAAGATACAAATATGGCGAAAATTTTTTAATGAGCAGGCAAGTACCAACCTTCGTCATCAAAGATAAATAAGCTAGATTAGTAGATGGCATGAAAGGAACTACAAAGTATGCATATATTTTGAGTACAACTTCTCTCTTAGGCATCCAAAAAACATCAAATAGCAATATCATCACCAGAAGACATTCTTCAAGCATCACAAAAATAAACACATCAAATTACTTTAAGGAGATCGCCCGTAAATATGGAATAACCAGATGAATTGGTTGGAGTGATTCTTTGCTCAAAATTCATTGGATTGAAAATTTATGATGTTGACCAAAATTTGATTTAACCATTAATTTGTCAAAATTAAAATTTTACATTTTTAATCAATTGAGTATTTATTAATATTATTTTTTAAAAAAAATAATTTTCAAATAAATTTATGCAAATAATTAAATCTTGAAAAAAATGTTGGTGGGCTAATTTTGGAAAATTTAGATAGGAAATAGGGATTTATATCTATCAATATAACACTATTCTCATCTTCTTCAAAAAGTTCTCTTGTGCAATTGCATAGTGATTTTGGGTGTCCCCAACACCAATGTAATATAATGCCCTCCTATGCAAACTCACATTCTTGTAATTGCACGTGAAAGAGTGCCTTCCACTCACTGAACCCCTCAAGTTAAGTCTTTTGATCAGTGTCAAATTGAGTTGTCTTCCACAAAAACTGATGAGTGCGTGCAGTCAGCTAAGCTACTCTATTAGCAATAAATCGGACATCATCACTGCAGCATATTTGCTATCAACATTTCCATTCCTAACTCAATCATTGCTTTGTCCACTTTCAACAGACTCAAGCGTGACTAAACAACTCTAATAAAGTTCAAGAAGCTATATTAAGCGACAAGAGTCAACATCATCACTTTTGCGAAGAAAGCCAGTCGCGACAACCATCTACGATCTTATTCTTGCATACTTTCTAAAACACCGCTTCGTCATCAAAAATTTCTCCACAAGTGTTGTTTTGGCTAACCTGAATGATGAAAAGCAAATTACCAAACCCATTGTTTTGAATATTAAAATGACCTATAGGATACTCGTACACAACTCTAGTGGTCAAGGAGGAACACAAGCTACTGATCAGCAGTGAAGTCAAGGATTAATAGCCAGAAGCATCAAGGCCATGGGTGGTAACTTATTAGATCTATTCACCGGTGGTTATCCAATGACAAGACAGCAGGTGGTTCAAAGTTAAAAGAGTTCTTTTTGATTGTTCACTTTGACTTCACGATTCACTAGCATGAAGCAATTAGGTTAAAACTTCAACTTAGCCACTACTACTGTCAACATAAAAAATAAGTGGTCCCTGTTTAAAAATTTTGGGATGCTGGCCCCCCTTGAACTCACTAGAAAACTTGACAAACCTTAAACCATTTTACACACCTACAACTGGTCAAATCCAACCTTAAATGCACTATTCATCGTCCAATGGGAATTTGATGGATTTTTCCTTTGTTCTTTATGCAAATATAATGGTTCCAACGTAAGTAGCCCTTGCGAGTATTGTACATTCTCAGACCTCTAACAAATTAAGCATGTAGATAAAAAACTTCGTTATGAAAAACCTAAGGCCCTATGAAAGCGCTGATAAACTTTCTGAGGCACTTTTGCAAGATCACATATTGCCTCAATAAGCTTCAGCTATACATGTACAGAAAAAGTTTGCTCTACGAGAAAAAGTTTTACCTATAGGGCGTTCTCTACGATTTGGTCTACGATTTATTTTCATAGAAAATAAGTTTGCTCTACGATTAAATTAGTTGTCTCTACAAATTGCATTTGTAGATATTGGTAACATTTCTTGTAGTGACATGAACTTTAAGGAAAGCAAAAAACCTAGTTACAAGTGCCTATTCCAAGATTTTAAAGCACCTTCCATATTATAAAGAACTAATTGATCCAATCAATTATTATTCCATGTCCCGCTTATATTCTGTATTCCATATACCAAATTGGAACCTTTCACATACAGATTCTAAGCCATGCACCATAAAAAAGGAGAAGTGAATCTGCATAGTATCTACCAAAAAGTCTAAGTCCAAACCAATGCCATAGTGCCCAAAAAGTCTTGCTTCCAGATGTCCAGTTTGATCACAACAAGCACTACACTATACTTATTTGCATTAGGAGCTTACTAGGTGAAAGATTGCTGATCTTAAGCAAACTATTTTGCTGCAAATGGCTCACGTAAACAATTTGATGCTGATAGCCGCCCTGCTGCCCCACCCCACCCCAATAACCCAAACAACAACCCCACAAAAGAAACCCCAAATAAAAAAAATTTTATTTTTCAATGGCATATAGTTAATTACAATCTCCTCAAGACTAATCATTTCCACCAATCAAAGATCTCTAAGACAAACTTAGATTCTAAAAATGTTTCATGCATTGTGGTGCCAAAACTGCACATTCTCAAAATTTTCTTCGCAAGATAAATAATCTAAATGATGTTATTTTCAAACGCTATATTCCTATAAGAAACAGATAAAGTAATTAAATGAGAAACAAACAAGATGTAGTTCGCATGGTCATAAATGTAAATAATTTCTACATACAGTAGTACAATGGGTGATAGTCTACAAAAGGGAACTAGAATCAGAAAGGAACTAGGGAACTCCCAAAAGCAACCCCATATGTTGAAAAGTAATCAAGCTACTCGCCACATATGTCCTACACTATTGTGCCAAACTCCCAAAAGTTCAAGGCCACTTTAAATCTTTAAGGCTAAATCCATAATTAACCTTGGAGGCCATTAACTTACCAGCATCAGTCATTGGAATTCTAATCAGAGAGGGCTATTCAAGTTTTGGAAGGAAAGAATTATTAACCATGTATGGCCAAAAACAAACTTCGTTCAATGTAACAATTAACCTCCAGACAAAAAAATGTAACAATTAACCAAAACCAGGAACTATACAAGCTGTTAGAAGCTCTCTTGGAAGGCAGCAATCAAATTATAGGAGTAGAAACCAGTTTAAAAACATAAGTGATCAAAAAGGCATAAAATATAACTACAGGTTTCGAATAAGCAACTACAAGTCCATAAAATAATGACTGAAACTTCTCTTAAACCTCTCAACAATGACTCAAACTTCTCCTAACCCTCTAACAAATACTGTTAACAAATGAAACTATACAGTCTTACGCTTGGCAACATTTTCTTTTGTTGCCAAAGCTTCAGTTTTCATAGTCCCTACCAAAGCCTTCATATTCTACCATAAACCCAGTGTTGCAAGAGAACCGATCATTCAACAAGGGAACACATGCAATCTCCCCCAAAAGAACCCTTGTCATACATAAAATATCACAAACCCCACACACCAAAACAAGCACATGGAGACCTCTGACCACTTCTAGACCACATCCATCTTCAAAACAAGATCGTTATCAGGTGAACAATCTACCCCATTGTCACACAGTTTCAAATATAATCACAACCTAACCCAATGTTAGCATTAGTATGTATAGATTTCTATCACCCAATCCCTCAAAGATAGAATTCACATTCTCTCCCGTAATCATGCCTAAAATACATAAAATACATACGTACAGTCCATTTCACCGAAAGCAAAATTCTCAGTGGTGACAAAGCCGTACCACAGACTGCGGGCTTCAATAATGCAATGATGCAGCTCAGTGCGATAATGAGATCATAGATGCCAACCCAAAAGAAATAGATATTCAAAACACGAAATTTAAAATAAATAAAAAAAAGACACCAAGTCCTAAGAAAAAAATTAAGCCATTGAATAATCGATCAAATACCTTTCTAGAAACACAAATCGCAACCTTGAGCTGTTTCTTCTTCTTCCTCCTCTTCTTCATCATCATCATCATCAGCATCTTCTTCTTCTTCTTCTTTTTGCCCTTGTTCTTCATCATCCTCTCCAAAACCTCAGCAACCAAGCCATCTGTCTCCACATCCATCTCTTCAGCATCAAGCCCATGATCCTCTCCTTCTTCATCCTCGCCATCAGTTCCCTCCTCCAGAGTCTCAATCGGTGGCGCTGCAGCAAAGAGCTCCACAATAGACCTCTTCTTAGGCGTCCGCTGCTTCCCCCGCCCACGCTTCTCATCCTCCACCCCAACCACCGCCTCATTCCGATCCCCATCCATCTTCTCCTCCTTCGCAACCTCCAACTCATCCACCCACCACCTAAACCTCCTCACCTCCATCCCCGGCAAAGTCCCCTCCTCCCCACCCACATCAAACGGCCAACACTTCCCGAACTCCACACTCCTCATCTTCCCCACATACTCCCTACAACCCAAACCAAAATAACCCAAAAATCAAACAATCAGAACTAGATCCATCAACCCCAAACCCAACAAAACCCTTAAAACCAATCAAAAAAACTCACCGAATGGAGAACCCCTCCATCGCCACCGCCATCACCCGCCGCCCCAAAATCCTCTCAATAGGTTGAGAAAAAAAAAATTATACAAAGAAGAGGGAGAAGGCGAAGAAGAAAGAAAAGAAAAGCAAAGAAAGCTCCTCACAACTGCTTTTCTTTTTTCTTTTTTTTTTTCCCGCTCACCTTCTCGGGCATCGGCCATCGCCATTTAAGACCGAAAGCGACGTCTGATAGCGACCCTCGTCAGACGTGGACACCGATCCAACCGTTCATAAGGATGATGGGGCTCATTGATGGACGCGATGGGTGGGTACCCGAGGTCACATGGATGCCAGCACTCCACTAAAGACCTCGAAAGCGACAGGTGCTGTGGGGTGGGGCCCACCGCGGGTTTTCTATGGCTCTCGAATTGGCGGGGGTTTGAGTGAGAGTGAGAGTGAGAGAGAGAGAGAGAGAGAGACAGAGAGGGAGGTGGGACCCGCACTCCAGGGCAAAGCTGTCACGTCGCTAACGACACGATTCCGAAATCGAGTAGCGGGGGTTCAGGAGGGCCGTGGGGCCCGGCTCACATGCGATCCTACGGCCGAGAGATCGGACCGGGCCCGCTAAGGTCTCGATCCGGCGGTTGATGTTCTCTTTTGTTTGCTGTTCGAAAAACCTTTTGTGTGGGCCCCACGTGTTCTCAAGCTCACGTGACTAGCCTGTGATCTACGGCAGCGAGGTTTTTTTCATTTTTACCTTTTCATCCTGTGGTTTTTCTTTTAAAAAAAAAACTTTGGATGGTTTTAAAATGAAATTAATGAAAAGTCCCTGAGTTATTTTGATTTGACCATTATAAAAAGTTTAGAGACTCTTCAATGGGGGAAAAAATATATCAGGAAGTCATTTATCTTTTTTTTTTTTTTTAAATGAAATTGTGAGGTCTTTTTTTTTTTTTTTGGGAAGTTTGCAGTATCCCAAATCCTTTTTTTATGTTTGGTTTATAATTTTTATAATACAGGAGTAAATAATTGCCTAATAAAGTTTTCTCATGCAATAAAATTGATGTATTCGATTTAATCTATAGAAAGTTTCAAACACTATTTGAATTATAGTAGCAGGTACAAAGTTGTCATTTTCACTCAATTTTTTGCCCAGCGACACTCGCCACATTACAAAAGACATTATTTGTGAGTATTATTTGGATCCATAAAACTTTAAATGAAATAATGCTAAAAATCCCTTGTATCAATCGAGTGTGAGTACATGAATATTATTGCACATGCACCCTGATTGTACATGCAGTTATCATATTTTGTCAAAAAAAAAAAAAAGACATATTTTAGTCTGTCAAGTAAAAGTAGATAGACATATTTACTATTAAAGTAGATAGAATTCAAATGATAACCTTGAATTACTATTAAATAGACATATTTTAGTCATTGTATTGTATTTTTATAGAGAACCCATTTTATTCTTTGGTATATATTTTATTTTTTTAATTTTTTAAAAAATGAATAAACTACATTTATAAATCAATAAATTTTTAAAAATTTTAAAAATTTTAAAATATATATATATATATATATATATATATATATATAGTGACAGAAAATGAACTACAGATTACTTGGTCCACCATTATAGTGAGACTGTAAGTAAAAAACCAATTTGGCAAAACGAAAGTTCAAAACTCAAACCACCATCAAAGCCTCAGATATGGTTACCAACCTTTTTTTTTTAATGTTTATCAACTTTCACTCTATTATTTTCTATTTACTATATATAGTAAGTTTTTCATAGCATTATGGTTTTTCTCATGTTTATTGTTTAAAAGGATATTTTGCTAATAGTTCCATATAATCATTCATTCCTTATGATATTACTAGTTCCAAGTCAAACAAATAAATGCCATATATACTCGGTTAGGTGATCTTGAGATGAATCAATTTCCTACATGTGTCATAGTGTTGTTCGGTGATTGAATTAAATTACACAAATGTGAGAAAAAAAACTATGTATTTATTTCATAGCGTCAGGCTTTGTAATATTTTACTACGTGGACCAAATTAAACCAAGCTTTTCTCTATTAAAACATGTTTTAATTAATGAGAAGAACTAAATAACATATAAAAAAAAATAATAGTTTTACATAGTAAAACATAATATAAGAGGTTGCCAAAGCCACATGGTTTGGGTAGTTAATGGCACTAAATATGGGTCTTTTGGGAGAGGGAAAAAAGTGATGAGATTTTGAATATGATCCCTAGTATTAATTTCACACACACGTCCTTTGACTAACGTACCCATTGACATAATTTTACAAATTAATAATCCAAGAGTATCGTCGGCTCCTCTCGTCATAGTTCTTGAGAGTAATATGTCACCAACCACCATAGGAAAAACATTATCTATTTAATGAAGAGCACTAGCTTGAACTAAATAATTATGCAATAAGAAATAGTTTTGCATATATTGTAGGTTTTGTCTTTAATCAAACTTAAATCCCACTTAATTTACGTCGACCACCATATAACCTTTGTATCTTTAAAAGCATGAAAGCAACTTTATAAATGGATTAATATTCCAATAGAAATTAATCAAAAAGATCCATGTAGGGTTATAATTTTGAAGTTAACATACTCTTGGTCTATTGACATCGAGTTTTCTGTATAAAGTGTTCGTGTCCTTATAAAAGAAAAATTAGTTTGAATCTTAGCCCTAGTATTGTAAAAGCATAGATTTATATATTGAAATATTAACTCTGCGTCTGTGCATATCCTAATGTAATTTATTCGCCCTATGTGCACGCTTCATTAAAAACAATTATATTGAAAATTTTATGTAAGTCATGAAACAAATTAAGATGACTGCATCTGGAGGATGATTATAAAAAAGTGAACATCACAATCTCATTTTATATTTAAAATAAGTTTAAAATGGTGGAGTAAGTCATAGTTTGTTTTAGTCCCTCAAATAAAACATGGGGGTTGTTTGGATTAACTTCTGGAAAGCCCAGAAGTGTTTTTTTATAAGCTAAGCACTTCTGGGTTCAAAAAAAACTTGTTTGTATTGATTTTTCAGCAGTAACAAAAGTTGATAAAAAACTAAAATACTGTTATTTTTAGGTGTTAGTCACGTGGTGCTTCTGAGAAAAACACTCTTCAGAAGCTGTTTGAGGTTATGAATTACTAAATTAGTCTTATGAAATAAAGAATTGACTGTGTTTTTATAATTTTTTTCCACAGTCATTTCAGAGCCCTAATAGTTTTTTCTGCCTCCAAATCTTCTCCATCCCCTTCATCCACCATCCCCTTCATCCCGATAGAGAAAAAAAGAAAGAAAGAGAGGGACAACACAAGCATGATATCATTTTAGTAATTTGCCATTGAAAAAATCTTTTTAAGAATGCACATAAAAACAACTTCACACATATAAAAGTACTTCTATATTAATTTATCCAAACATAAAATACAGAGAAACACTTAACTTATTCTGAGAAACATTTTTTTTAAAAGTCCTTCTACCAAATTAAAATAAACAATTTTTTTTTTAAGCTAATACAAACAAGGACATAGTCATTTTCAACCTTTAATACACAAATTTCTTTCAAAGCTTCCAAATGAACAATTCCTATATATATATATATATATATATATATAAAGAGAGAGAGAGAGAGAGAGGGGTTAAAACAAAAACACACGGAATGATTTTAAAACCTGGTCGTTGTGGCATTAAACTTAAATATAAATTAGAAAAATGTTGTTACGGGAAAGCATGTGAGAAGATGAAAATTAAAGAAACTGACACTACTGGTGAGTACAATGTTTGCAAGTTTAAAAAATCATGAAGCAAAAGAGACTTTGTCTTGGGGAACTAAACCATCCCTTGTGCTTGTCTTCCCATCAATGATACCAAAAAAGAAAAGAAAAGAAAAGAAAAGAAAAGAAAAGAAAGAGGATGTTTTAACATGACAGTCAAAGATTCACTATCCCTTCTCTTCACTTGTCTTTTGATCTCCATTCTTGGTTGATGGTGATGGTGATATATGGTGATGATGATGCATGATCATGAATAAGTGGAGTGTTTTGTCTGTGCATGGAATGATGTAGATGAGTGTGCTTAGCTTTTTAAAACACATGAGAAACACTCACATGACTTGATTAGATCTTTGATTTTGATGACTACCTAGGATGTGTGTTTGTGTATACATATTTAATGTCATGAATATGTTGTCAATTTCTGATTTCATATTTGTCGCTACAGAAGTACTGGCCTCGTTAAATATTCAATGTCTTGTTAATCAACAATTTATATATATTTATATATTCTTTCATTTGTATTGGTTCTCAAAAATTGATGTATATATATAGTCCATTATTGCATAACTTGTTAGTGTCACAATTGTATTATAGACCAAAACTGAGGTAAATTTGGATGTTTTACTAAAACTCGCAACTAAAGTAAAATTTAATAAAGGGAGCTAGATAGCTATAACTAATAAAACTAAATTGAGTTAGTGCTTATTTATCGATCTCCTTCAAAAGTTATTTATCTTAGAGCATTGATATATATATATCAAAACCCATGCTCAATGTGGAATGTGTAACTCTCTATCGGAGCAAGAGAATATAATGAATTTGAGGATTTCTTTCAGGAAAATTAATTTATTTCTTTTCAAAGTAGTAATTAATTAGAATAATTGTCAAAGTGTTTATAATGAAAGAAAGAATGATGATTTTGATTGCATGTGCACGAACGTAACTTTTTAATGCATGTCTGCAAATTAGAAAATCAAGAGTCTTGGGGAGCACTTATGTCTCACCATAGGACAATACCCCACAAAGAGTGCATAAGTACTTGATAATGGTTACCATGTTCATAACCTTGTCTTAATGGCTAATTATATATTTCATGCTATGAATTACGTGGGTCTATTAATGATTCATGCATGCATAGCTGTGTTTATCTTTCATTATTTTCCATTTGTAGTTTTTGATTGATTAAATAAATCATAATCTAAAAATATTGGAATAAAGTTATATTCCATTTAAGTCTTTGATTAATCATTTTGATTGCATGATTTGTATATTAGTTTGTTATTAAAAATTGCATTGATCCATTGGAAATTTTCTAGTAGATAATATATATAATCCGTTATGTTTGATAAACTTATATTAAATCACTCAACTTGTTTCTTATATTAATTTGATATTTGGTTTTATAAAATTTGATTGATTCTTTATTTTTCAAAATATGTAAAAGATAAATTTCACAATATATTCAAAAAATGTAATATCCAAAGATGGGATAAAAAATAAGGATAATATTAAAGATATATAGTTCAAAATCTTTCCTAATTAAGTTCAATCTAATTTTTTGTTACATATATATACATGAGGTTGCGTCTTCTACGGACGTCCTCAGACAATGTCTGCTGACATCTTTCCTAACTAAAGATTTTGAATTATCATATCCTAATTAGTAAAATTTCTGGTTTTAAAGCCACTCATATCATTTACAGGATAAGAAATAAAAATTTACAATAGTTTTGCAATACTTATTACACCGATATAGTTTTAGAAATACATGCATATAATCTCGAGTTTTTTTTTAGTTTACTTTTTTATTCTAAAAATTTGAACTTAGGATCCTCATATACAATGTTAAAATGAAAACCTTATTCTATACTTGGATATTTTATCTTTACAGGCTACTAATAAATTTAGTGTAACGCCATACGGGTGTTTGAATGGAGGATTAAGGGGAGAAATAAGCCTTTTAATCCTCTATAATCTTCTCTTGGAGGACTACCATATTATGCCAACAGATATAGGAAAAATTATCTTTATCTCTTCTCATATTAAGCTCCATTTTCTTTACATATACCATTATTAAAATATGAATTATCATGTATTTTAATTTGATGTATATATTAATGTAGTTTTGTTTCAATATGTTTTACCAGTATATATAATGACAGTTATTATGAAAAAAAAAATATATATATATATATACTATAAATAAATATATTCAACAACAATTATATTTTTGAAAAATGAAAGTATCCTGCTACATTATAAAGATATTTATAATAATAGAAATAGTAATAATAAAATTATAATATATCACAATCATAATTATAATTATTTTTTCCTTAATTTATATTGTCCACACAGAATAAAGAGTAAACAAATCAATTTATTTCTTAGCAAAATATCTCCGTAATCCAAAGTCTCACTTCACACATCGTCCAAACATTCGTTCTTTGTTCTTTCTATCCATTTACGACAATATCAAAAAGCATTAAAAAAACAACTAAGATCTTTTTGATGCATTAATCCAATAAACTATTATTCCCGATCCAAATTTTTTTACCCACATACACTTGTAGTATTGACAACCACTAGATATTTAGTAATAAATCATCCGAATAATAAATGAATGGTGTGGGGTCAAATTCCTTTGTGTTGTGATACTATATAGCTAATAAGTGTTTGTACGAATACATTTTTCACATTATATTATATGTACACTCGACATGTATTTATATTATTCATGTCAAAAAATCTATTTAATCCTTGTTTTGTTGATTATAGGCTACAGGTAGAGTATAATAAACCCTAAAAAGCCATCTGAAGAAATTTCATAGCAAAAGAGTGAAAAAAAGAGCTCTCTCAACATCGAAACAGGAAAATGGGCCGACCATGACACCTTATGACCCTCTTACAACGTCACTGCATCAGTCAAAAGAGCTTGCAGGTATGTTAATTATGTCTATAAGCAAGAGTATAGAAACCAAACATAACAACTTAGGGGCAAGACTTATGCCGGTAAGCCAAGGTATAAAGGTCAAGCAGAGGAGCATACCAACATGACACATGCTCGTAAAAGAGGTCGCAAACACCAAACAGTAAAGCTTACAGTTCAGTGTGTACAGTAGTAGGCTAAACCATAACACCACTACCGAAGACCTTATAAATGGGATTTACAACCGCAAGGTACCCGAAAAGCAAGCGACCTTTCATCTCCATATGGTTACAGCCTCTTTTTTTAGCTCATAAATAGCCCATAAGAGATAGGGCATAAATGATCTTATAGAGAGTTTTTGAAGAATCTTTTAATGGTCGAGCTAGGGGAAGAGTGAAGAAGGATTGATGAAACAATCCTCCTCCAATTAAAGATGCCTCATTGAATCATTGCCAAGGGTTCTAGGGCGAACTGGAAGCCAACAAGGTCTTCCCTCAACAGCACTACTGAAGACTCGCGACAACTGTCATCAATCCCAACCCTAGAGGAGATTAAGGGAAATTTAATGCTTTTCATTATGTATTTCTTCTCTATGGGATTGTATGATAGCTTTCCATTAGTGGAGAGCTAAAATCATGAGTGTTTTGGGTGTAGATGAATTTAGGATTATTATTCTTTTGATATTGGTTGTAGACCTTTAAACTTTCATCGATTATTGAATTCTACCTTCGTATTTTGGATTCAACCATATGGTTTTTTAATCTTTTCTACTTTATCATAGCAAGAGCCAAGAGCTCTTATAAGATGTATGTGTGTGATGATCGAGAGGTCCATTATGTATAAGCACGTGCATGATAGAATAGGAATGGGAGTCTACCTAGAGATAGAGTTTTTTGGGATTGACTTACATCTCTATGTTCTTTAAGAGCGATTTAATTTAGGGTTCTTTGCGTAATGCGATCGTAAGGAGTGAATTTGTGAAGAGATTCCAATTTTCACTTTGCATGGGATTAGGGGCTGGGTAATCGCTTTGAGAGAAGAATTACTTATCTCCTGAATCTTTAATTAATCATAGTTAGAGTTCACATATTTTAATGCAGTTGTAAGGTAGTTTGTATCAGCGTCGTATCTAACTAGTTGTTATTTACCTTGAGAAAAGGGATAGCATGATGTTGGAACTCTCTCGGTCCAGAATAGGTGCAATAATCTAGTGCAACATTGTCTAGACAAATATAATCCTAGGAAGTAGTCTACGCTTTGAACATCACTTTAGTAATTGATTGCTTTCCCTATAGTTTCTATTGATTTTTTTTTTTTTTTTTTTTGCTTAGGTTAGATAATAGGATGATAGTTTATACTTGTACTTCCAAGTTCCTCATAAATCAACAAGCCTACGTTTGAGTTTACTTTAATACTTGATCAACATGTGCACTTATGTTTAAGGAGTGACATTAGTCTCACACATAAATGACACAAATGCTGTAGAAATATTGTTCACTGGAGCTCCTATAGAAAAAAGCATGTCCTTCACCCTTCCAAAGTTGCAAGATAAGGGAAATTTACCATTATAGGTTTGAAATTCCTGATATATCATCTATAGAGGATGTGGCAAGCTGTCATTATCTAGCATGTTAACCCACCTTATATAGTAAATCTCTAAAAAGTTGTTATGTTACTGTAATTGATGTATTACCATACTCGGTTGCCTTTTGACAACTCTCTTGTGGGGAGGCACTTGTCACTTTTGTAAAAAAAAAAACAGTTATAATAGTTTGTGGATTTATATTATAATTTCTTAGTTTAAATCATTCAAATATAAAAATAATTAAATTTAATTACAAATTTATTAAAATAAATTTACAAGATGATAATTTCTGATAAGGGTGAGCAACAGTGGTTACTCGATTTGGTTTGGAAAACCTTTTAATGTAGTCTATTTTTTTTATCGGTACGTAAAAGCTTGATATGTATCCTATCATGTTTAAACTAGACACCCGCTTTATATTGAACATCATGATCCAAATTTAAGTTTTGTTGAACTTGAAATATTTATTTTTTCTTAATTTAATTCATACTTATTAAAGATTTATTTTGAACAAATTTATTATTTTAACATAAAAAAATCCATCTATTTTCTTTTTTTTAATGGATATAAGTAAGATAATTTTTAATAGCACGCAATTAATTAGGGGCACTTGATATTATTCAAATCAACTCCTAACAGCAATGTATTTAATTCTGAGAGTTTTTCTTTGAACCACTCATAGTCAAAACTTTATACCTAAGGTTTCATATAGTTTAATGTCTAATACATTTAGTTTTATGCTAATTGTCAATATTTTAATATTCATAGTTATTTTATTAGACTTTGAATATCACTTTGACATTATTTAATTTATATTTGCTTTTATATTTTTAAAAATCCAATAAATAAGTTGTCTAACTATAAATGAAAGAATTAATTAAGCCTATGCATTTTAAATATAATGTTAAATTATTAATACTTAGAAATATGCCCCGGTTTTTGTTTTCTCACTGGTTAGATCCTGTTTTTATCTTAATCATTTGGATCAGATACCATTTGATTTTCAAATCGGATACTCAACAAATTTGGGTCCAGTCAAATATCAGATCGGATCATCTAATCTAAAGTTTTTTTATTTACCCCTAATTTTTAACAAATAAAAATTATAAACCCTTTTGTTAAAATGAAATTCAAAGCTAATTTATATGTCCAATATAAATATCGCAATTAATTCTTTCATAGCTTGCATTGTAACGTACTGATTTGGAGGATAATTAGTCTCTTAATTACTTATATCTAAACTTTTGTTGAGAACTAATATTTTAATTCTGATTGTTTAGATTAAGTTTTTTTAATCTTAATTAAACTTTTTTTTTTTTGTAAAATTTAAACATACCACCTCAAGAGCATATGTAGATATGGAATTAATGCCAAAATATATTTGTGCTCTTAACCTGCATCAGCTGAAGTTTGAATATGAATAAAGATACGAACACTCTATGCAGGAGATCATCAACTAACAGACCAAGGGGTTATTGGCTAATCCTATACTACTCTCCTGTGAATCTTCAAATCAAATTAGTGTTAACATTGGATTTTAAATTGCTAAACATATATTAAAATAAATAAAAACAACTTGTCATCATATTCCTGAGATAAATTCAACTATGGAATTGATAAATATATTTCATTAACAATAAAGAATCATTGTCATAGAATTAATAATTAATTTTTTTATTTATTTCTTATAACCAAAAATTTTCTTAAACACTACCAAATTTCATGATTTAAATTAAAATGAATGTATAAATTATATATTTTCTCCAAAATATTGCTGAGCTTTTCCCGAACACTAAAATAATAAAAGCTTTTTTAGGGGTGCTTTGTGTGAAGAAAGAGTTCAAAACTTATAAAAGTTTAGAGTCCAGGGAGGTAACTGCAAAAATGCTGCGGCGAGTGCTGCTTCTACTGAAGCCCTTCAATGTCTACCCACCAAGGCCAGAGCCTTCAGGCCTTCTCAACTTCCAACCCAACTCCAAGGTTAAACAAATTCATGGCTTTTGATCTCCATGGCACCTTCTCTTGAAGCTCTGTTTTGAAAATTCTCATTGAAGTCCAAGATCCCAAATGATTTGAGTTCATGTTAGTTTGGGTTTTTACAGTATTTTATATACCAATGTTTCTTTTCTTTTATGCTTTTCTTAATTTTGAGTTTTACTTTTTGGTCTAAATTGGATCAGGGAGAGGCATTCTTTTCTATGATTTGTTAATTTATGTTTTTTAAAGTTTGGATTTTTACAGTATTTTATCTATCAATCTTTCTTAATGTTTGAGTTTTGTGCTCTAAAGTGGATCAGGGAGAGGCCTTTCTTTTTCTTAGATCTGTTAATTTTATGTTTTTGTGTTAAAGATGTCCTCAATTGGTTTCTCGTTTCCAAATTGCATAAGAATTGAAGCTTTTTTTAAATAAATAAAAAAGTAAACTCTAGTTAAGGCTGAAATTGTGTGATTTATGTTTATGGTGAAGATCACCTTTCTGTTTTGTTAATGCTTCAAGTCTTAGTTTGTGAGCTTTGTGCTCCAAATTGCATCAAAATAGAAGCCTTTTTGCACACTAATGTGAAGTGAGATTTACTAATCTATGTTTATGTGTGAAAGATGTTTTCAATTGGTTTATGACTTAACTTTCAGATTACAAATGGAAACCTTGTTGTCAATGCCATCAAGGGATGTCCAAGAGGAAGTATTTTAGTGTAACTTAGATCTTTGTTCAATGTTCAATTGGATTCCTGTTTGCTCTCAGAAAAGAAAGGGCTTTCGGTCTTGTAATTAGATAGTTGTATAGCTATGCATTCAGTTAATTGAATTCATGACTGTAAGATGACACTGTTTTGATTGTTTTCTTGGTTGGTTGTAGGTTTTAAGTTATTTGGATGATCGATGTAAGGTCCATAAAGAAGCAATTAATTTCTGTCAAAATGTTCTGCGACGTAAATCTCTGGATTGGGAACCTGTAATGCGTAACTATCTGACGCAACCTATCCGTCACGTTGATCTTGTGATCACCGTTGGTGGAGATGGTACTCTTTTGAAGGCCAGTCATTTTTTGGATGAAACAATTCCTATTCTGGGGGTCAATTCAGATCCAACACGAACTGAGGAGGTTTGTTTGATGAAATCTTCGAACATTTTGAGCAGACCTTGTTATCTTCGTTTGGGAAATAGTTTGTTTATTGATGGTGTTTTCTATCTACTACTGTTCAGGTTGAAAGGTTTAGTAACGAGTTTGATGCGACGAGGAGCACCGGTTATCTCTGTGCTGCAACTGTGGAGAATTTTGAGCAGGTAAACTGATTGCCATCGAAATAGTTTTTTCTTTTCTTTTTTTTTTTTTTTTCCTTCCTTTTCTTGCATTCCTATTTTTTTGTTAATATTGCACAGAATATTCTCGAATCCAATTTCCATATGGTCTTCTTGTCTGTGTGTCTAGGTGTTAGATGAAATCCTTGAGGGTAGGAAAGAACCTTCAAAACTATCGAGGGTATCTATCATCTTGAATGGCAGTAAACTGTCAGCATTTGCTCTGAATGATATTCTTGTAGCGCACCCTTGCCCTGCAACCGTTTCTAGGTTCTCATTTCGGTATGTTCTGTTTCTAATTGTACATTCACTTAAAAATTAAAACAGCCTTTTACTAACAAAATCGGTGACTTATTCAGAATCAAAAGTGACAATCAAAAGATCTCCAATTTAGTGAACTGCCGATCGAGTGGTTTGAGAGTATCCACTGCAGCAGGATCAACTGCTGCTATGCTTTCAGCTGGCGGGTTTCCCATGCCTATTTTGAGTCATGACCTTCAGTATATGGTAAGAGAGCCGATTTTGCCTAGACAAATTAATGCCCCTCTGTTGCATGGGTTAGTTAAACCGAACCAGTCAATCGAAGCCACTTGGTACTGTAAGGAAGGCACCATATATATCGACGGTTCACATGTATTTTGCTTAATGCAGCATGGAGATACAATAGAAATTTCTACAAATGCCCCCATGTTGAAAGTTTACTTGTCCCAAAATCTGTTAACACAGTGGTGCTCATAGTAAGTCAACTGCATTCCTGGCAATTTTTTTTTTTATTTTTTTTTTAAGCTGGATCCATTTTGATGCCACAGATATCGAATTAGCCTGTTCTCATGTATGATTTAGCAAATTACATTTGACACTGTCATATTTCGGCACCTGCTTGCCTTTTCTTATGATAGAACGTAATTCACTCATGGTCAGTGTCATTTATTATTTCTGAATGTCTTCAGAACCACTTTATTAAATTCTTTTTTTTTTTTTTTTCAACGCAAGCTTTTTGACGGATCACCCTGAAATTTGCATGTGGCTGGTACTGGAATACCAACAAAATGTAAGCAGAGTTTCGTATGTGTGCATTAATGAATAATACAAATTAAAAAGATCAAACAGCACTTGAGAAATCATGTCCAATCTTTATTCATTATACATTTCTCATTCTGACAGTTACCAGTAGGCTTTCAGATAAAGAACAGTGCACTGAAAACCATAGGTTGGATAAAGTTTCAATTATCATCTAGATTTCATTTTGGATGCATCGATTCAAGCCTGCTACAGTAATACTGTTGTTCAGACTGCGGGCATGCAAAAGCAGTAATCTGATGAGCTCCAAAGATCTAGCAATGAGGCATTTCAATCCTAACTGGTTAATAACTCGAAACTACAACAATTCTGTAATTAACCACTTTCACAGCAAGAACACTGATTAAACACTAATCCAATCAAGGGTCAATGTTGAATGTGGGCAAAATAAAGATTCATACCAATCGCATTCAGATCATTTGCTACCAACAACATGATTTTGGAGGGTAAGGGAAACCTAGACATGTGTATATCAGGCTTACCAAAGATTCACACCTTTCACAAGCTGAAAAGCTATAAATATTTGGAGATCATGGATAGCAGGCATTTGAATTTTCTGGTAAGATTTAGAAACTTACCATGGTGAAAAATCAATTTCTGATTCCCGCGTTGAGTATATGTGTTGCAAGCTACCTGAAAGTTTCATATGAACGCAATGAGTATTGACTAGTTGTATATTCTTGCTCTTTATTGCCTGCGGGGTGCGGGATTTCTCTCTTTTGTTTTCCCCTTTACAATGGAAAAAGAGAACTTATCTCTGAATTGTCAGTTAAAATGTTGGCAAGCCACGGACAAGGACACCCTCGTTATATTTGTTTCAACAAGGACAATAACACCGGCTATTCTTTTCCTACTAGAGGATGATGATGCCTTCCTTAGGCATCTAAAGGAAAGGTCTTACAAAACTTTGTAGTTATCCAGGAGAAGGAAACAGGAGACTGCTCTAGAATGGACAGCAGAAGGCGCTGCTCGCACTCCACTCCTACAGCCTGAAAAAAGAGTTTGATTGATCGGTAATGTTTCAGAATTACTCTAATCTGGGAGTCAAAGTGAAAGCTTTCTGCTTATATACGAGAATCAGCGGAAAACATGGCTACTTAATGCCAATGTCTCCCTAAAATCAACAGTAAAAATTCTTTGCAGATTGGCCTTCAGAAGGCATAGAAGAATGAGAAAAAAAATTTCAGGTAGGCATGCACAGACTATGGGGAACGTGGCTCCTAATGGCTTTTCTCCCATTGCAATAATAGGACTTCTGCTTCCCATCAATCAAAGCACACCGAAGATAGCTTTCAGGCAGGCATGCATCTAGAATAACTACTAAGCATTAAGGAAAAGAAAAAACAAATGATTAGGAGGAAGGACTTACGTGAACATGTGCGGCCGACTACGGGATAACTGAGGCCGTTTCATAGGAGAAATTATGAGATTTCTTAAGGTTGCTGATGGGTTGCTCACGGCAGGTCCAAATATGGGACGGGCAGGTCTTCTGCCCCCACTGTCTACATTAATCGTTGCTGCCTTCGCTGGTGAACCTCCGGAAAGGTCAAAGGCAGTTGAGTTGGAATTCTTCTGTCTACCAGGCCACATGTCCTCTCTCTGCCCTGGAGTATCAGGAGTGAATCGATCTGCAACAAATAAATCACTTGTATTTTTTGGGGAGAGCTTAAAGAAAAGTTCCAGTAAGCTCCCTCTGATCAATTCAGTTCTTAAGAAAACTCAAGTATTTCTTAAGAGTCATTACTGCTATTTTGAATATCAAGCAACTTGCCAAGACATTTTTTTCCTTGGATATTCATTAATTCATTGCTTCTTGTTTAACCCAAAGGAAATGACATGGTCAAAGAATCACCTTGTCTGACAGGCTCCCTGCCATCCATCAAATTTCCCATGCCTGAAAACAAGTCTGGGTCAGTTCTTTGGAAGAAGTTGCCTGCAGGTTGTATAGCGGATCGCTTCACTGACTCATACTCATTTCTCAACTGATCATACATCTCATCAAGTTTTCTCTTCTGTCTGATTTTAAAGAAGCAATTGATAAATCAGCCCCTCATATGCAACCAAGTATTGAGTACAAAAACAGAGGATTGTATGAGTCTGTCGTGAATTTTTTTGACACGGAAACAACAAGATTTTAACCTGGATTTTTCAGCATATTTTTCTTGGAGTTCCTGCTTATCTTTGGATAAGTTGTCAATCTCCTGTTCCATCATCTGGCACCTTTTTGCTGCTTTCTGATATGCAGTGTGCACCTGCTCAAGCTTCTCTGTGAACTTCGCTTGCATAGCTTCACATTTCTGGCGGCATTGCCCAATGATCGTGTTCATTTTGTATTGCATTTCAAGTTCCTTTTGGCCAATATAAAACATTACACTCCGATAGGCACTCTTCATAACTGTAGTTTTATGTGTCAAAGAAAAACAAAAACATAAGTGTTGACTATTCATTTAGATCTCACTGAAATCTCTAGCCTTTGCTTGGTAATGGATAAAAACTGGGTGAATAAAGTAAATTATTATATAAGCAATTAAATAAATATGAGGATACGTATCTGTGGAGATATTCCAGCCATTGCCATCTGCAAAGCAAGCGTGACTAAGAATAAAGAATAGCAAGTACAACCATGGAAATTCAGTAGCTTGATAGAAGCTCTTACGTTTATCCATTCATCACCAGGATTTATTTCCACTGGTCTCATGAGGCTGACAAGCAAAAGTGCAGCATGTTATGTGAAAATTGATCAAAGCACTAAAAGTTCCTCATGAAATATGTTGGCATTAAAATTGCAGCATGGCCTCGTAAAATATTCTACTGTTCTTATATAAAAAGCATCAATGCTACTTATGAGGAGAAATCTGAAAAATAAAGCAGAAGTAGATCTTAGAATAGTTCAATTGATAATGGCATGGAAAAACCATTACTATCTGAGCCAAGAAAATAAATGGATGCACACCTTCTCGAGAGCACTTGATCACAGATAGGGCACGCAGCATCATTGGACAGTATCTTGCCGGCATCTTCAGTACCTTTTCTAGTGTTAAGGTCACTTAACCATAAAAGACTTCTGAGTATTGGTTAGTTGACAACTTCAACCAAACAAGACCATTGTATCGATGACTTCAAAGGATACACAAAATATGACCACATGTAGTTGATACGGCCTTGCCCTCCAATTCCCGCCAACAAGCATTGCACCTCATTTCAGTATTTGGGATTGAAATTCCATGGTGTTAGAGAGCTACTGGGACCTGCAATATGTATCAAATTGGAAAGTAAAGGATGCTTGAAACTCAAGGAAGGAGCATGCTGTGTAAATCAAAACAGAGTCAGCCTACTCTGGTTTTCAATTTTATTGCTTTCAAATGGAAAACATAGGTAAAATGCAGGTTAAATTTAAACTAATAAAATAAATTACTTTGTAAGGCAGGGCAAATCAAGTGTTATTTCTCATAATAAATCAAAGAAACATCCAGTTTTACTTTTTTGTCTCTAATAAGCAGAAAATCATCAAGAAGGTAGGAGGAGTAGAAAAAATACAAGTTCACTCTGAGTCTACACAATAATCCAGACAATTCTTTAGAACATTTTGACAAGATCAGTAATGCTATTGACTAAATTGCAATTCTATATCATCAGATATATCATGAAAAATAGAAGTTGACGTAAAAAAAAAACATCAGATTTTCTTATTTCAGCATGGATTAATACAAATAAACGCAAGAGATTCTTGTCAGTTCTCAAAATAGCAGGAATTCTTCTCAAAACCTAGAAGTGGATCATAATTCCACAATAAACCTAAGTTCCCAACCAGCATCCACTACAAAGAAGTGCAAAATTCCAACCAATGAGAGCAAGCATGAATACACATACAGATATCGCTAGTTAGAGCTATTTAATAGATAAAGAGGTTTGTGCAAATCGGAAACCCTAGAAAGCATCAATTTTCACTATCACGATGCACAACATCCAGTCAAAAAACAAATACTTGAAAAATCATATAATAAAGACTCATCACCTAGAATTCCATAAAACCCATCATCAGAACAGAAATTCGTGGAAAAATCCAGCATAAAATCATAGTATCTTGATCTCAAACCAGGGAATCAGAAGCAAGGATCGATCAGCTGCTCTGCGATGGAGGATAGGATCGGATGCCTGACAAGCACGAAAACCTAAGAGATCGGCGCCATCTTCTCGAACGAGCTCGGTCAAGCGAAGAAATGGAGAACAGGGGGGAAAGCTCGGAGAAGAGAAACCCGGAACGGAGAACTGGCGGCAAACGCCCCCCGCCCCCCCCCCTTTGATATTTAAATAAAGCACCTTGATTCCCCCACCCCCTCTAAACGTTCCACGTGTGGCTTTAAGATCTGTGCATTTATCCTATCTCGAGGCAACATTTTGGTGGATGTCTCATTCTACAAGAACATGTCCTAATTACTTCTGAAAATTTTCAAGAGTTATTTTTTAGATGAAAGTTATCCATATTCCTCATATTTTCCCTTTTTTTTTGGGCAACCGCAGGACGCATCGCCAAAGTAAGTGGAGGCATGGACCACACACATGGGTGCTAGAGTCCTTACTTGCACTTGTAGAAATATATCCTTACTAACAAATTGAACATTCGGCGCTAGTGAAGTATTTTTTTTGCGGGACCCAAATATCAATTGCTCTCTCTCCTGTTGGCTTATATTTTCTTCTTCTCTCTAATAAATATATTCTTCGCCCAAAACTTTCGAAGTTATTCGCAATGTTTTAAAAACAGTACAGGTCGATTCAACCGGTTTAACCTGGAACAGGTTGATAAATCGGTCCAGTTAGTCAAACCAAATAATAAGTAACCAGATCAAGCCAGATGATCGATTAATTTAATTGGTTTATTTATTTTAAAATTAAACATTGTGAAAATAAGAGTATATGAACAGTTTTTTCAACACTAGGCTGGTAGTGACTAAAGTCCTTTATTCTCTGCGCACCTTAAGCCTTTTATAAAAGATAAAATAAACATCTTACTTTTGACTGCAAACTTGACTCAGACTACATTGTTACAGACTTCTTACTCAAGAAAGCATAAGGTTACTTATCTAAGTACTCTGATGTTGATGGCGGGGTCACCCTTCTGCCATGTTGTCTAAATTTTGCTCCTCTACTTCATCTGCCAAAAGATTCTCCTGTGGCTGGTTGCCACCTGGCTGCCTCTCGAGTAAGTTTAGGGCTATTGGAGCTATTGCAGTGTCCTTTCTTGGGTCTCCTAAGCTGATGTCGTCATCCGAGTCACTGGTTAAAATCGCTACTGGATTCGGAGTACTCAACCTGCCATAGTCTACGAATTTGTACTGGTGTGTCCATGCCAGAGTGCTTTTCATGTGGTACTCTGCCCGGTCATTCTATCTAAGAAGATGTGGAAACGGACACCAAACAGGAAAGTATAAGAGATTAGTGTAAACCTTCATGGTTGGCGTCTCCAGGACTAATGGGACCCATTGGGGTGGTGACATAATAGGCCCCGTCCTCCTCTAATCAGTGGTTTTTGTGCATGTCCTCCATAGATGTAGCTGCTCTATTATGTTGAGGTTACTGCACATGTCTGAAACATCCATCTCCTCTATGTCTTCTTGTATCGCCTGGTGGTGACACAGGATTGTAACTTTGATGCGTTGGCGTGTCTCATTTGGATAACTGGAATATCTGAGGGGCATTTTTTTAATCCAAAATGCATGAACTTCCATTCATTATAGCATTCAAATTCATATTTTTAATTAGTTCTATGATGCTTTAGCAGCTCTAGTGAAACAAGAAATATCCATATCCGTTATATATGAAAATATATTTATTAAAATATCTAGATGAAGATAAAAAAATTTGAAATGATTTGTTTTCTCAAGAAAATTGAATATTGTTTTAAAAGAAGTAATTGTTTTTGTCTTAACTAATATTAATAAAAATGAATTATATTAAAAATAAAATTTTATTTTTTAATAACAACAAATATTGATTATTAAACCGTTTTAATAATTATTTTAAAATATCATGAAGAATGATATATTTGGCACTTATTAAATAATGGTTTTTCAATAAAAAAATAATTTGAAATAAAAGATTCTCAACTAACCAAACACGATAATGTTATATTATCTACATTACTATTTTTTCAACCAAATAAAAGTTACACATATTCCTAATCACATAACTTGGGAATCGTATTCATGGTAATCCTATTCCCGTTAATAATATAAGATTCTGTACACCAAATGCAAACAGTCCTTTTAGATATATTTTCCAAATATTATTAGGGGGCGTTTGGATGGAGTTTTGACTCCCAAGGAATGGTAATGGGACTCCTTACACAACTCTTATCCCATGTTTGTTTGAGGGGAATGAATAGGACCAAGTAATGGTAAGCCCAATAGTAGAGGATCCCAAATTTGGGGGTAATGTGATTCATGTGGGGTAAAATTACCTTTTTGTCCATCTATGGTTATTTATACAATAATTATCTATGGTTACTTATTAATTCATTATATATACAATAATTATTAAAGTTAATTGTTTCTTTAACTTAATAGTTATAATAATTTAAATTAATAATAATTATTATTTAAAATTATTTAAAATTCAATTTGATAAATTATAACGAATAATAATTATTCGTGTTTTAATTATACTTATACAATAATTAACTTATACAATAATTATTAAAGTTAATTTTATAATTTAACTTAATAGTTATAATAATTTAAATTAATAATTATTATTATTTAAAATTATTTCTAATTCAATTATTTAAATTATAATAAATTAATAATTATTCCTATTTTTAATTATGCTTATACGATATTTATTTGTGGTTTCTTATTAATTCATTATCTTATATGATACTTACAACCATTAATTAACTAAAAGGCATATAAGTAATTTACACAGTTTCTTTCTCATACTTTTCCCCATTCCCAATACACATTCCTTCAAACCAAACATTGTTTTCTCATTCACCCTACTTCCATTCCCCCTATTTCCATTCCTCCATTCCCATTCCGTGATCCAAACGCCCCCTTAATGATTGAGGATCATGTGGGTTGATGCTAGAAACCAATAGATATGAAAGTTAAAAAAAAGAAACCAGAAAAAAAATATATGAATTTATCTATGAAGTTACTCACAGGAACCATTGTCAGAATGACTGAGTAGTTAAAGTATTTGATTCACGAAATCCAAAGTTTAACTTTTCCTAAATGCATGGTTGAGAGGAAATAAATAAAATTAATAAATATATATAATTTTTAATGAATAAAATATTTTTCTTTCACTATTAATTTAATTAAAATAAATATCCCATTACTATGAATCTCTGATGATGCAGCTTGTCATGGACTCATGATATAGCAATTGATTTTGAAGGAGTGGCTAAGAGTTGGGCTAGGTGAAAAGCACAGGTCTTGTGAGAAAAAGCTTGTGTCAGTGGCTCTAGGAACAGCTAATTCCTGGCTGCTCCCAAGGTACCTGACATACATTAGTGCTCTGGAAGTGGTTGGTTATATCCTCCCAATCAGGGTGAGATTGTGGTCCTTGGTAACCCTTTCAAATATTCATTTAAATTAAATAATTTAATTTTTTTAAATATATTTTTATATAATACTCAATATTTATTTGTATTAATAATTTTTTGAATTTAATTATTAAATATATTTACTTAAATATGCAAGTGCTCTCTTATTAGTGGTTATATTCCTGGTCAGTGCAAAAAGAGTTTTTTTTATTTATTTATCAATAATAATATATTTGTATTCAAAATTTTGGAGGAAATTTTTTGTGTAATGCTATTGAAATTTAAATTTTTTATAAAAAAAAAATTCAGATTAATGGAAGATTTTTATTTGTTTTTACAAATACGGACAAGCCATAAACCAAAAAATAAATTACCACTCTTGTATTACGGCGGTAGCGATAGAATTTTATATATATTCATTGTAAAATACATATTGATAAGTGTATTTATGTAAATAATTAAACCAACTAATTATTGTTTGATATTTGATTATTTAGAGCCCAAATCTTATCTTTTTCTTTAACCTTCATCATTTACTTTGGGATAGATCAATTTAAATAATAAAAAACTAAAATTAAAAAAAATAATCGTAAAATTTACTATATCGGAATCAGAATCAACTTTATCCCCATTCAATTTATTATTATATTTCAATTTTAATAAAAACTCCCATTTTTTTTAAATATGAGCATCACCTATAAAATACCCTATGCCAATTGATTAAAGAGTTAATTGAAATAACTTGTAATTTGCTTTATTAATAAATTAGTGGCTTAAGTCTATAATAACATTAAAATTTGAATTTAAGTAATTAGTGCCATCATTAATGTGGTTCATTTCAGGTGATGTAGACGTCACGCGCATCACATGTGACGTCATGGGTGACATCATCCTATAGCTCAACCAACACTTCAATGTTCAGACACACTGGCAGAGCAACTCAAATACTCGCTGCGTGCGGGTACATTCTCACAGTTGCCAGCACCCACTCGAATAAAAAGAAGTCAATATATAAAATAATAAAAACGGCAAATAATAATAATAATAATAATAATAATAATAATAATAATATAAAAACATGAGTTGTGTTATACTCCTCGCATTCTAAAATACCAACATTTTTTAGGAAGATTTTTTTATTTCAAAATAGTTATGATTTTATACTAGTAAGGCAATATATATATATATATATATATATAACTTTACCTTTGATTAATATTTTAAGTTATATAAATAAATAGAATCATAATTTTAGTACTAATTAAAAAATATGGTTTCAAGAAATGATAATTCAGGTTATTGGGATTGTTTTTGTTTTTATTTATTTTATTTTATTGTCAATTTTTTAAAGACCAAGGCATATTTTTATACATAAATTGTTGTATATTTTGAAAAACAGAAAACACAAAATAAGTTTGGTTTGCCAAGAAAACTAGTGTAAAGTTTTTACTATTTTTCTCATAATTTACTTTTATATTTTATAAATTTAGTTTACATTAGTAAACAAAATTAGTTATATTAATAATTAAATTATATATATATATATATATATATATATAATGATTTGGTACTCAGCCACCTACCGCTGCCTAATCAATGGCAACCGCTGAGTCGACGCCCCAAGCCACCAACGGCTTGGCTTAGAGGAGTACAGTACATCTAAATATTTATTGGTTCTTTTTATCTTGCAGTAAAATAATGGCATTCATTCGGGGGCTATTTGGTTAGCTGTAAGTAGCTGTGATGTAAGTGGTTTTACATGTAAATGACTGTTTGGTTTGATGTAAAAGTTCCACTTACATGTAAATGGGCTTACATCTCACCCACTTTTACAGCATTTCAACTTACATCAAAATTTGCTGTAAGTTAAAATACAGTAAAGTAAGTGGTATCCACTCACCACCATTTTATCTTAAAATTAATTATAAAAATATTAATAAATTAAATTATCTTTAAAATTAATTATAAAAATATTTTTAAGTAATCAAATTCAAAGAAATATTCAATTTAAAATATTTAATTTTTTTTTTAAATTATTATCATTAAAATACTTTAAATAATAAATTAAGTAATTAATTAATATGAAAAGTATTAAATAATTAGAACTAATATTAACATAATTAGTAGTATTAACATGATTACAAAAATAGTTATTTATGTTTTATTTAATATATTATTATATTTTAAAATACCAATTCTCATTTAATTTATATAGAAAAAAATATTTTTATAGCATATAATTGAATTACATTACATTTTTTAAATTTAATAAACCACCACTAAATCAATCAATTTTTTAAATTAGTATTAATCCTGAATAATGAGAGTTAATATAATTAATAGCTTTTAAGAATAAAATTTAAGCATAGTATATAATTAAAAGATTTTATAAATAATATTAAATAACTAGTATTAACAATATGTGATAGAGGTAATCTTACCATTTTATTTACACGGTAATCATACTCCTCAACTTACATCAAACCAAACAAAGAAAAAACAAATGCATCATTTCAAATTACAACAAACCAAACAGCTGTGATGTAAGTTAAAATACAGTATTTTCACTTACACTGTAATTTGACTTACATGTAAAATCATTTACAGACAACCAAACAGTCCCTCAATGAATCATTTAAAATGGGCTAAGACAAACAGGGACAAATTTAATGTCAAAAGGACCAATAAAAAAAAATTAATATATTTACATATGTACAAGGTTACCATAAAAATGGGCTGGACGTTGTAGTTGTGGAATGGTCTGGATATCCAACAACTAAAAACTAAAAAAATATATATTAATATATTTACTTATTGTACAAGGTTACCATAAAAAAAAAGTAAAATTATTTATAAGTCCCTGGATAGTTTCCATTTTCCTCTGCAGTCCCTCTGACTTTTGCACTTCCTCTGCAGTCCCTGCTTTTCACACCGTGAGAACAGTGAGTGTATTTTTTTTAAAATGGCAAAAGTGCCCTTGTTTTTCATTATCGCCCAATCACATCAGCATTCTCTAGAAAGTTCTTCTCCATCATGTTCACTATACTTCATCTTCATCTCCATCTTCATTCTCTTTCTCCTCTCGTTCTTCTCTGTTTTCCCAATGTTCTTGTCGTCCTGCTGAGAGATTAATCCGCAGGTAAGCATTGTCTGCATTTGGTCTCCATCATGTTGGTTTTTTTTATTTTTTTACCCAGAAACCGACGTCTACGCAGGTGTTAGTCACCATGGAGACATTTTGTGGTGTTGCTCGCTTCATAGGCGAAGGACGGCTACTACAATTCACGGTCCTGACAGCCTGGGAGGTTGTTGTCACAGAGATCTGCAGAAAATGGTTGACAACGACAACAATTCAGCCAGTCTTCAACAGCGGAAGTGTTCTTGCAGAAAATGGGAAACCCATGGGCTCCCATGCAAGCACGCATGTGCGGCGATCATGCAAACATATACGAACGTGCACAGATACATTGTGGATTACTTCACAGTGGAATGCTACCGCCGTGCGTATTCTGAACCTATATATCTAATCCCCGACACAGACAAACCATCTGACGAGCACCGAGAACTGCGAATCCGGCCACCAATCTCCAGAAAAAGGCCCGGCCGTCCACGAAGGAAACGAATCGAGTCACAGGGATTAGAAGTCCGTGATTTACATTGTAGTCGGTGCCACGAACCTGACCATAATCGTCGTTTGTGTAACGCGATCATAGCGGACTGAGTTATTGAAGACATACTTTCTTTTGTTGACGAAAGTTTTTTTAAAATGTTTTATCACCGCTGCTTTCGTGCGAATGCAACGGATAAAACTATTGTGTAAATTGTATTACTAGTTGTGTATTTTTCCTTATCTAACCATGTAAACCTGATACGTTCTTGTGTAATATACATTATTACCTGTGTAATATATATCTTATCTGTGTAATATATACTTTATCTGTGTAATATACTCTATTATATCTGTGTAATAAATACTGGTATATGTGAAGTATACATTATTAACTGTGTAATATATTCATTATCTGTGTAATATACGTCATTATAGGCAGGGCCAAGATGCACACATATGTCAAGACTAATGATATTAAGTAGTTTACATGTCCACAAGGGTTACGACATAACTATCCAGTAATTCTATTACATGTAATGTTTGACATGAATTGTTAAATTGTTCAGTTTTGGGGAGGGGAGGGGGGGTTACTTCGTCCTCTGTGCCTTGTCCTTGTTCAATTTCGGGGGCGATGGGCGCTTGCAACCTTGTGGGTTCGTTGTCCACCCGAGTCTGCCCGTCGTCCTCCGTGCCTTGTCCTTGTGCATCGTCGTTCTGCCCTGACTCAACATCTTTCTGTCCCTTGTCCGTTGTACTGGCCTTCTGGCGAATACCGTCGAGCAATATTCGCACGACGTATTGAAGACGTAAGAATGAGACGTCCGGCTGGGTGTCTAAGTTGTCGGCGTACCTGGCCAGAAAGGTGGGCGCATTCAGAGAGGTATTGGGGAAGAAGATGGTGCTCATCAAGAATACCACGAGGAGTTTCACGAATATCTCTGCCGTTGAGGTTATTCTCGACATTTCCACGCCATTTTTTTGAAACTTGAACAATGGGCAAAAAAGACATTTCTCCTCCCCGTTAGCTTCATTATAATAGCCGTTTTACGTTTTTGGATTTGAAGGGAAATAGATTGAAAAAAAAGGACTAAATAGGAAAGTGAAATATGTCAGGGACCATCCGGGAAACTGCAAACTTGTGGGGGATTTATAAGTAATTACCGCTAAAAAAAACCTGAAATTAAATCAAAATAAAAATCATTCAAGTAAAAAAAAAGTTATAATTTAGAACATATTTTAAAAACATTATTATTTTTTTGTTTATATATTTATTGGGAATTATATAATTATTATGACTGCATTAGAATGTGAATTGTCTCCTACGGAATTGGTTCAAATATGGGGAAAAAAAGATGACGTCATAATGGCGTCAGGAGGAGGTCTTTAATGGTGGGACCCATCCCAAGTTTCACGGCAGGCTAAAACCCCTCTCGTACCTTATCGGCCCCACTGCTCAATATTACGATTTTGCCATTCATTCCTCCTTATTCTCCCGACTTGTCCCTGTTCGCCAGCTCAAGCGAAACCCTAACGCCCTTAGATCCGCAGGGGGAGAGAGGGAGAGAGAGCGAGAGAGAGAGAGAGGAGGATATGAGGATTCAGTGCAGCGCTTGCGAGGCGGCGGAGGCGCGTGTGCTCTGCTGCGCCGATGAGGCGGCACTGTGCCTCGACTGCGACCAGAAGGTGCATGCTGCCAATAAGCTCGCCGGAAAACACCAGCGCGTACCGCTGCTCTTCCCTGAGCCCCCTGCGCCTCGCGTACCTAAGTGCGATATCTGCCAGGTCCCATCTCGATCTCTATCTCTCTCTTCCTTGACGGAATGGTTAGAGTTTGTTTCTCGTTTTTTGCGGTTTCGTCTTTGTTTGAATCTTCTATTTGGATTGAGTTGATGGTGTTCGTGGTTCATAGGTTTTTGATTTTTATTGTGGTGGGATTGTTGGAAAGTTTTTGCTTTTTTCTGTTTGTAGAATACTTTTAATAGTTTCTGTTCTTTTGCTTGGGATTCGCTGGAAGTTAGAGATTTGGATATGGAATAAGGGTGTACTGAGTTTAAGAGTAAAGTTGCCTTATTTCAGGAACAATTTTGTTCCATGTTTGTGGTGGTATTACTTTTTCTGGAATTAGTTCCTTAATACTGGAATAAACTATTCTTGACCATGGCAAATTAATCTGAGAATAAAGAGGTTTAATCCGGTCTGCAGCTGTGAGTGGGGATGGAGAGCACTGGTAGGGGATCCCATGTAGTTGCCTAATTTGATTATGAACTTAACAAGGTGTTGATTGGTTGTTCTTTTCTTCTCAATTTAACTTTTAGATGTTTTTAAGTGTCATCACCCCAAATTGAATGGTGGAGTGCAGCCGACATACCCTTGATCGTTTGGCAAATTTTGTTCATTGCGGGATTTTAGTGATTGATTTGATGGTTGCTTCTATTGTTTTTACATGAATATACCTTAATCTCAAACCTTCGTGGATTGTCTTACCGTTAGGTCAACAGGTATAAATAGAATTTATCTGCATTTTTATGGGCATATAAATCTGGTACCCATATCTGCTTGAGGGTAAGAGGGTGCCCATTTACCCGTCCGCTGGCATATGCACAGGCTTCTTTGCTCTTTATGAACCTATTTGAGTGCTTTTTAAAATTGTAATTTTTAGATCATCTAATAGTATGTTAAAAAAATAAATTCAATTTGATTTAGTTATTGGTGTACATGTGAACATATATCACCATTACATATGTTTTTTCATTTAACTATATAATTGTTTATTTGTCTCTATATACTTATGTAATTATTAACTAATGTAGTTTTTTAGTTTTTACAAATTACCGATTATTGCAGGGACATGCATGTAAAAGAAAAACTGACAATTAATTTTCTAAATTTTTAAAATGTAATTAAATTTTAATTTACATCTAATATTGCACGCTAATATCTATTTTTAAAACATCCGGGTATGTGTTTACCCACAGGTATCTGCCCTTTACCTCTGAAAAAATGGGTACCTGCTTGTTTTGGGTAAGTTAACTTTATGTGTATTCACCTGTGGCTGGTGGATACCTGTAAATAAATGTGGTACAGGCTATCTTTCTATTCTTATTTCTCATAAAGCTAGCTTCTTATAGATATATTCTTGTAGGTGTATGTATGTAAATATCATTAGCATAATCTTGCTTACACATACTCTTGCAGGCTGCTTATGCAAGGATCTTGGTTTTAGAGGCAATTAAAAATTTGTGGGGGACATCCATGCCTGCTGGGAGCCCCCACCCCACCACCCGAAAAAAAAGGAAGAAGAAAAGAAAAAATAAAATGTTGCTAGCACTTTGTTGGATTATGAACTGGCCAGGGCCTGCTTCCAGCAAAACTTAAGAGCCTGAATAGATTACAGTGTAACAAAAAAATTAATGACGTCATGATACAGTAGAGGATATTCATATTTTTCAATTTTTGGATGGTTTCTTTATTACTTCTTAGAACTTATGAAATTTTGATTAGTTTTAAAATAGTCTTTTCAGCATAATAATTTGAATTCATAAAGTCATATGTTACAATTATATACTTAATTTCAACTATTTTAGGCGTTTTGTTTGTAAATATCCTATCTTCTATGCTTATCTCAAGCCAAGAACATGATGTGTCCACTGTATAATGGACATCGTCAGCCTTGGGCTTCATTGGAATAACTTCTATGATAATGTACTGATGTGAAACTAATGTTGGATGCAAGTGATAATTGATCTGTGCTGGTACATATATTTACCATCTGAATGTTACCTTTTTTCCCTCAGGAAGCTGCTGGCTACTTCTTCTGCTTAGAGGATCGTGCCTTGCTTTGCAGGAAATGTGATATTGCCATTCATACAGCAAATTCTTATGTTTCTGCTCACCAAAGATTCCTGGTGACTGGTGTTAGAGTGGACCTTGAATCCACTGAACCTGCTGTATCTTCTGCGAAGGAGCCAGTTAACACTGCCTTAAGAATTACAGAATCATCCTCTAAACCATTGCAGAAGAGAAGTGCCTCTTCCTTGTTGTATGGTGAAGCCAGTGAAGCTTTCTCCAGTCAACTGGACAATAATAATGGGTTGGTAACCAATCACGTGCCATTCTCCAGTGGCACTACACCTGGATCTATGACCGACTGGCCTTTGGATGACTTTTTTGGGTTCACAGATTTTAATCTAAATTATGGGTTCACAAAGCATACATCTAAGGTGAAATATCTCTTTTCTGTTGTTATTCTTGATTTGTAAATCAAATTAATGGAGATAGATTATGAGCTCTCTGACATTCCACATGCGGTGACTTTATTCTGTTGAATCTTCTCTCCACAGGGCATGTAGTTGCATATACTTGTTTCAGGGGTTTAGCCTGTATCATTTAACTGAAAATCCCCGCCTGGCTCTGATATACACAGAAAGAATGCTATGACTGTTTATTTCCCTTGTAACAAATGGTGCTTAAGTGCATAAACATGCTAGTGCCTGTGAAACGAGTCTTTTCTTTTGCATAATGTCTTTGCAGTCTTGTGACTAAAAAGGATCTCGATTTTGTATGCTATGAGCCTAATGAGTGTGTGCATTGAATATTTATATATTTATTTATATTTTCAGAGTGACAGTGGCAAGCTTGGAAGTTCTGAGGGGTCACCATTAAATCTTTCTACTGATGAAAATCTGGACAACGAGGATTGCTTGGGTCGGGTTCCAGAGATGTCATGGATGGTGCCAGAGATTCCATCTCCTCCTACTGCTTCCGGTCTCCACTGGCAAAAGAATTTGCATTACCCATCATCAGAAAATGTTGTGTCTGTGCCAGATATATCTTCTTCTCCAGTCTTACAAAGGTATCATTCAGCTGCTGTGACCAAGCGACGTAGGTATTGTTAATGCAAATAAGCAAACATGCCTTTGTTGAGAATGCCACCATCAAGATGATATTCTGTCAATGGATTGTACAGAATTGCAGCTTGTACTTGTTATCCCAATTGGATTCTTCAGGTTTAATATCCAGTGAGTGGTGTTTTGAGTGATTGGCAACCAGACCCAATTGTACTTGATAGTTGATAGTGCTGTGTTCTTACTGTTTCTTGACCATCTTTTCTTCATGGATGAAACGCCATTTCAGATTAAGAAGCTTAGTTATGGTTTCAGCGACTCAGGTGATCAAACTTCAAAGGCGGCCCCCACTGTTGTTCTCCGGTATGGCTAAGATGCTTGATTTGGTGGTTTTTCTTTTACGTGATAAAATATATGATGGTATAACGATGGATGAGTGGTAGTACGGTTAATATCTGTACGAAGCACACTATAAAAAAAATAATAAAAATGATAGTGTAATTAACTATATTTTGAAACCAATGTTTTTAAAGTATATATGTCACATTTTTGCAATCCAAATTTGGACTTTGAGAGTTGGACCAATGAAAAAATGACTAATCTTGTTGCGACTTTGTTTTTTAAAAAAAATATCATAATAATAATAATAATAATAATAATAATAATAATAATAATAATAATAATAATAATAATGGAAAATTATTTATAAGTCCCTGTATATTTCCAAACATCCCAATCAGTCCCTATGACATTTGAATATCTCTGTCCAGCTTCTTTTTTAAGTTACCTTCCCTTTAGGTCCCTCCGTCCAATTCTGTCACTAGTTTTTTTTTTCATAATGCCAACTTTGCCCTTGGTTTTGGTGGGAAAGGGTCCGCCCGATCTTGTCATAATTTTTTGAAATGTACGGCGAAAAGGGGAAAGCATGCTTTTTCAGGGAGCTTTTCGCTTACCATAAATTACTTTTGTAAACGAAGTTTCCATCCTTCGTCTTCGAGTTCATTTTGTTTCTTTCATGTCTTGCATTAGCGGGTGGAAACATTTGTCTCTTCCACCAGTGTTCGTGATCGCTCGAAAGAGCAGGCGTACTTGTTCATAAGGCTGTGGTGAGTGAAGGTTTTTTCCTTTTTCCTTTTGTTAGCGCAGAAGCTGTGAACATTTTTGTGCTTGTGATGCATGGCAGTTTGAGGGTTCCATGCAGTGGGACTCAATGGATACCTTCTGCGCAATAGTCAGATACAAGGGAGAGGGTCGAGTGCTACAATTCACTGTGTTAAGTACATGGGAGTCAGTGCTGCAGGAGATATGTGAAAGATGGAGTCTCGAAATCGGGCGTGTTCGTGTGAAGTTTGTCACCCCGGATGCACATCGCACGGTCTGCCCCATAGAGTGCGAGATTGATTTTCAGCGAATGTGTCGCGTTCACCATATGTTTAACTGCCCTGCCGTCGATCTTATCATTACATCAACTGACGATGACGATGCCGTCGATGAGGCCCCGGGATCATCCTTACTTTCGTAAATACGACACCTTCGTTTGTGCATTCAACTGAAGCGATTACGTAATACTTAACGCTTAGTTTTTTGTAGGTTACAGTTATCCTGTGTAGTTTTCGTTTAGAATGCCACGTTTCGGTTTACGTTTGTGGGTTTCTGTTTACGATTAGGCATTTAGGTTTATGTCTGAGCGTTCCTGTGTACTTCCTGGTGTTTCGGTTTACATATGTGAGTTTTCGTTTACTTTTCGTTGTTTCGGTTTACTTTTATGCGTTTGCGTTTAGTTTCCGAAGTTTTTGCTTACGTGTGTGAGATTCCGTTTACTTTTGGGCGTTTATATTTAGTTCTGGGTGGTTTAAGTTTATTTGTGGGAGTTGATGTTTAGTCTCGGGCGTTTTTATTTACTTTTATTTTTACGTTTGGGATTTTCCATTAACCCGTAGCCGTTTGCATTTCCTTGCATACACCAGGAGCAAGGATTTAATCTCGGATAGCCTAGCATTGAGTTAGCGCGTAATGTCATCCCACCCACACACGTTAGGTGCCCTGTCTATGGCCGTAGACCAACCTGCCAGTGCATGTCTCGAAGTCGGGCAACGATTTCGTGATGGCGATCACTTCAAGGAGACGCTGCGAAGGGTCGCCATAAATCGGAATTTTAACTTCACCTTCGTGAAGAACGACAAGCAGAGGTTAACCGTCCAATGTGCAACTGCTGGTTGCCAATGGCGTGTCCACGCGCCCAAGTATGGAAACCAAGAAACATTTATGATAAAGACGATGTGTTCCGCACACACATGCGGCGGAGATATCGGCACTACCTCGCACCTGAAAGCTTCAAAAAAATGGGTAAGCGCTCAGGTTATGCATAGGCTGAAAGATCGCCCTCTCTATAGAGCCGTCGATATTCAACGTGATATAATGTGCGAGCAGGGCGTTCACTTGTCTTATAAGCAAGCTTGGTTAGGGAAAGAGGTCGCCCGGTGTGTTCTTCACGGCAGTGAAGTTGCGAGCTACGACTAGGGCTGTAAACGAGCCGAGCCGAGCCGAGCCGAGTATCACCAGGCTCGAGCTCGGCTCATTTATAATATTCAAAGGCTTGAGCTCGGCTCGAGCTCGTTCGAGCCATGTTTTTTGTGCTCAAGCTTGGCTCGTTTAAAAATTTGATGTCATTAAGCTAAGTAAAAAGCATCTTCATGTTGCAATAAAAACAAATTCAAAATACAAACTCATATAATCCCCAAAAAACTTTCAACTAAACATAAGAGTACTTTTTCTATATATTTATATATATATCTACAACACTACACTACACTATATATATATATATATATATAGCTCGTTTAGGCTCGCGAGCCTCACGAGCTGAGTAATTTTGGGCTCGAGCTCGGCTCGGCTCGTGAAAAGTCGAATCGAATTCGAGCATGGACCGAGCTGATCTCGAGTAGCTCACGAGCAGCTTGACTCATTTACACCCCTAGCTACGACCTCCTCATGTGGTACGCCAGAAAAGTTTTAGAGACGAATCCTGGCAGTGTCGCTGTAGTGGAGCATGAAGGCGACCGTTTTAGAAGGGCCTTTTTTGCATTCCACGGGTGCATCGTAGGTTTCCAGAGGGGTTGCAGGCCATTGCTATTCATCGACGGGACCCACTTGCTAGGGAAATACGGCGGCACGTTGCTTGGTGCAACAGGGAAGGATGCCAACGACGGTTTCTTTCACGTTGCATTCGCCATTGTTGACAACGAAACGGATGCAAACTGGACTTGGTTTCTTTCGAAGTTTGGCGATGTCTTATATGGGGACGATGATTACATGAAGATCATAACATTTATTTCGGACAGGTCAAAGGGTCTCATCAACGCAATCGGTAAGGTTTTCCCATCATCCCCGCACGCGTACTGTCTCAGGCACCTGGAGGCAAATTTCATGAAGGCAAACGTGGGCATTAGGAAGTCATTAGAAGAGCTATGTTGGTCCATTATTGTTAGGATTGCATTTGCGTGCACGGAGAAGGAGTTCAATGACGCCATGAACGACCTGTTCAATACATCCCCACACACGCATCTCTGGCTAGTCCAGAAATCCGACATGGCGCATTGGGCAAATTATATGTTCAAAGGCGAAAGGGGCGCGAGATGTACTCAAACGTCGCCGAATCATTCAACGCATGAATTAAAGAGGCAAGACATCTTCATGTCACAAATATGGTGGACTCGATCCGGTAATCATTCCTTTAGTGCTCCGACTTACATTTTGTTTTTTATGCCGACTTCTCTTTAGATCCTCCGTTCCCGTGTACTTCTTATCGTTTCTGTTTACTTTTACTTGTTCTTGTTTAGTTAGACGGTTTCCCACTTACGTCTGTGCATTTCGGTTTACTTATTGACGTTTTCGTTTACTTATTATTGTTCCCGTTTACTTTTACGAGCCCTCGTTTAGTTCGCGGCTTTTCTCTTCACGACTGTGCATTTCGGTTTACTTGTTGACGTTTCTGTTTACTTATTGTTGGTTCCGTTTACTTTTAGGAGTCCTCGTTTAGTTCTGATTTAGTTGCAGCGATTCCCGTTTATGTTTTGTCCATTTCGTCTTCTTCACTGCCTCTCTCCACTTACCCCAGGTTTAAGCTCATGAACATGCTTTGTAACCGACGTGACCAATCCCAGCGGTGGGAGACCCATCTGTGCCCTAATATACACGGCAAGATCGAAGAAGTGGTCGAAGAAGCGCGTACGTTACTTGTTGGGAGATCAACAGGTGACTGCTTCGAAGTTATCGATCGGAATAGCTTCTCTGTCAACCTTTCTTCGAGGACGTGCTCGTGCCGACGGTGGCAAGTAAACGGGATCCCGTGTAAGCACGCATGCGCGGTTATAATGCAAACAGATGCAAACGTCCACAAATATGTTGACGATTACTTCACCGCAGAGACGTACCGCACGTCTTACGCAGAAGCGATTTACCCTGTCCCTGACAATGATAGACCACAGATGATTCTCGTCCATTGGCCGTTCGGCCACCAATGACGAAGAGACAACCCTGGCGGCCAAAACGGAAAAGAATCGAATCGCAGCCCACAGTTGTACGTGATTTCAGGTGCAGCAGGTGCGGGGAGGCTGGTCACAATCGGCGGTCGTGCAACGCACCCATCGCGGATTGAGAGTATAGCAGAACACATCAACGTGAACATGAACAGTTGAATATAGAGGAGAACACTGGAATGTAACCAGAAACTACCATGTACACAGGAACACTGAAATGTAAACGGAAACACTAGTATATAATCGGTAACCTTAGAGTGTACACATAAACTAGCCATTCTAATGGGAAACACAAGAATGCAAACAGAAACACTTTGAAATAAACAGAAACAATGGCCTGTACACAGAAACTATCCATTCTAAACAGAAACACAAGAATGCAAACCGAAACACATACATATAAATGGAAACACTGGAATGTAAACCGAAACTGCCACATCTAAACCGGAACGTAGTAATGTGAATAGAAACGACCCCTGTCTAAACGTAAACTTTGGATCGTAAACAGAAACTAGGGTAAGCGAGTAAACGAAACCATGCAAACGATTATAATTTTACGAAATCATTAAGACCTATTTACATTCATATATGCGGGTATGTAAACCGAAAGTAAATAATTACATAAGTAATCATTGAATTGGTTATTACATGTTTTTAACAATCCTAAGGCGCACCCTTTGATGAATCAGACGTGGCTCTCTTGACGCCAGCTCCGCTATCCCCTCCCCCCTTGTGATGCCGTCCATAACAATACGTGCTGCATACTGGAGACGCAAAAGTGGCACGTCGGAATGAGGCAACCGAGGAGTCTCCCCATTGAGGATTTGTTCAATGAAACACATTGTGTAAAGGCAGCAGTCCACGTTGTCAGGCTTCTGACGTGGGCGGTCGCGGACGTGCACAAGGGGGTAATTCTCCGTCCCGGCGTCACCCACCTCAACGGCGAGGCAGCGGTCGAAGAGCTCCCTCTGTTGGTAGAACGTAAAATGTGTCAGCGTCGTCATCTGACGGTATAAAAACAAAGAGACGATAAGGCAAGGAGACGTGAGACCCTACCATGGCCTTCGCGTCGGCGTCGTATGTGCGGCTTTGCGCAGACGTGTAGTGGAGGTATTGTTTCAGCTGCTTATCGAGGACAAGAAGGTGGAAGTGTGTGTTGAATATTTTGGGTATCAGAATAATTTCCACCTCGTTGAAGTTGGCGGTGCCCGCCTCGACCAACGTCAGCGCCACTTCCGTACTGTGCTCTGCCTTCGACATGAGAAGCGCCAGCGGCCGGGTGACAGCAGCCCGTTTTTTGTAGGGGCAGGGGGTTCGCTTTCATGATTCCATGATCATGACACACTAAACGTCGAGCACATCATCGGGCACAACAACCCCCTCCACCAAGGTGTACAAGTGGTCTCTTGTCGTGAAGGAGAGGTCATTCTTCCAGACGACGGTCCTAAACGCAGTCCATTGCAATTATTAGAGGACAACACTCAAAAGTATACAGGACCGAGAAAATGAAAATGGAAACAAACATGATGTAAACGACAACGTAAACGCACAAGACCGGGAAAAGCTCAACGGAAAGTCATATAATGTAAACCGGACCCACTTAAAGTAAACAGAAAACAACAAAAGGAAAACGGAAACCCCGCCGAGGTAAACGAAAACATACCAAAGTAAAGCGAATCAATATAATGTAAACGGAAACATAAAAAAGTGAACGAAAACCCATATAAGGTAAACAGAACCCAGCATATGTAAACGAAAACATCCCAAAGTAAACGTAAACTCATCTTAATGTAAACGGCAACATACAAACGTAAACGAAAGCCCATAGAAGGTAAACGACAAATGGCTACTCACCTGTCGATTACACAGTTGAGATACATCCCCATCGCGGTCTGCTCGATTTTAGTCAATCGATGAAATGCAGTCGGCCGTTTATTTTTGGGTCTAAAGCCAGTCTTGACCAATGACGACTCTTGCTTCTCAATGACTGAAACCGTCTCAACATCGACAGGGATCTCTGACGATTGCTATCTGGGATCGTCATCATGCGCTGTCTGTGCCGTTTGGGGCAGAGGTGGAGCCTCTTCTTCAGTAGTTGGGGTTGGCGCTGTCTGTGCCGTTTCGTCCAATGTGGGTAGCTGCGGTAGAACAGCCTCTTCTAATAGGGGGAGCTACGATGGAGCCGCCTTTTCCACCAGGGGGAGCTACGGTAGAGTCACCTCTTCATCCGGGGGGAGCAGTGGTGGGGCCGTCTCTTCCGTCGGGGGGGGTCGAGATGGAGCTTCCTCGACAGCGGTGGATGCAGTCGCGTTTTCATCCGCCATGGGGACCTCCGGTGGTGCCTCTTCAATGGAGAGCAGAGACGGGACGTCGTCCTGTGCGTCCGCGGCGACCTCTACCGGGGGAATAGGGAGCCCATATTGGACACCTTCTGGGACGTCTTCGTCCATGACGTCCGCAGAGGATGAAGGGCTCGCGGCTTTCTCGTGGGTCACCACTGGAGAGTGCACGTGTCCCCCATCCTTGACGATGCCTTGCATGTCGGACTCACCATTCGATGAACGCCATCTATCAAAATCAAATGTCAAAATGGCGACTTTACGTTTCATCTCGGTCAGAGACGCTACGATGTTGTCGACGTCGACCGCGTAGGAGCCATCATTGCCGGATGAGATAACCGAAGGGCTTCCTGGGGCGTCATTCTTCCGTCCACCCTTACGGACGACTCTCTTCGTCCTCTGACCGGTGGCCACCGAAGGAGTTGCAACTCATACATGCATCTCAGGGACGTCGACGGGCTGATATTCTCCTTTCCGGGAGACAGTCCTAGTAACGCGTCGAGTGGCGACCTTCTCAACACGTTGTGCTGCTGCCGGAGATGACACCGAGGCGGACTTTGGTGTGGCATCCCCCGTCCCCCGAAGACGGGGCTGCGATACGAAGGCGTCGTTCGATGACTTCCACCCGGTAATCTAGTCGCTGGACGTCCCACGACAATGTCTCGAAGGCCCGCTGTAGCGAGGTGGCTACATCCTCTTCAATTGCCGTCAGGGGGGACACCCGTGCCTCGTGACGAGGCCGATTGCGGCCGGGGGGGGTAGGGGGGCTATTACGTGGAGACGGTGACTGACCACGTTTGCTCGGTCGCGCCACCGTTGAGAAGGGTTGCATCGTCAGCGCAGGAGACGGTCGCGAATGCTGGTTTGGCACCAACGCCAATGCTTGCTCGTTGACGGAGTCGGCGGTCAATTCGGAAAACTGTGAATAAGAGATTCTAAACATCAGAAAGATAAACGGGAACATAAATGATAAATGGAAACCATTAAAGATAAACGGGAATGCCGAATACTAAACAGAAACACTTAAAAGGTAAACGGGAACCTTATAAATGTAAACGGGAACATACCCAAGGTAAACGGGAACGTTCTAAAGGTAAACGGGAACCATTGAGAGGTAACCAGAAACTACAGACACTAAAAGGGAACATTTGAAAGGTAAACGGGAACAGTAGGAACACAGAGACTTCATACATGTTTGTCATCGATGGATGATAGTAGCTTGTCCAACGATGCTTGTTTTCTAAAACTGCCATCCCTGTAACAGAATATACGGGGAGTCCTCCCAACACGGGCCTTGTTCCCTGTTCCAGTGACCTCGTAGAACCATAGGGTGAGGGCAATGGAGCACCCGCGCAGATATCCCGTATCAATTTTCTCCCCCTTGGCTCTTGACTGCACGCGGGCGGCCGTTCTGGGGAGGTCTTCCATGATCCACCTGTGGGTGGCCTCCGCCCAGGCATACCTTCGTAGCGCAGGGAGGTCGGCAGCATATTCGACCAGCTATCTGGGAACTGAGATGGTGGTGTTCGGGAACAACACCATCCCCATGAGGTAGAGCACCAGCAGCTTCACAAAGTTCACCTCTTCCCCCTTTATCCGGACCATTCTTAGAAGGGACGCCTTCATAGCATCCCGGGTCCTTTCGAAGCCTTTGGACATGCATTTCGTTTCGAAAACAGACGGTGTCTTGTTTTTCTTGAACTGCACCACATCCCTGTCTAACCGGAGACCCATGATAACGGCCACATCTTCTGGTCGGAAGCTCACCAGGCTCGCCCCGATTCTGATCATTTTGGTTTGGTGGTCGTATCGCTGCAAGATGGCATCAAGCATCACCCTCTCCTGCAGCAACCCCTCGACTTCCATGAGATGGCTGAATGGTGTCCTCCTCACCATCTTCAGCTGCCCTCGTGACATGTGCTGCCTCAGTTCGGCCAACGTATCCACGACGGGCGCCAGATAGCATCTGCCGTTCATCGGGTTGGATGCCATATCTGCGTTACATACAACAGCGCTAAGCTAATCATGCCTGAATTCTAAACAAAAACCTTCAAATGTAAACGGAAACTCCGCCTTCTAAACAGATCCGTTCATAAATGGAAACCCTAAACCCTACACTGAATCGCCGGTACAGAGCACAAAACCCTAAACCACAACCGGCGGTGTGGGAAGGGAATAATACCATATTAATCTTACCAGAGAATGCTATGTCAAAATTGACTGAGAAACGGATGTTCGTCACGCCGGCGATGTCGGAGCTACAGGGTTCGTCCTCGCTTTGGCTTTCGTGTGAGAGAAGTTGAAATGGAGCCAAATAGTCGTTCATAACTCTGAACGGTCTCGGGACACGCACCGCCATCACAGCTCCCATTCTTTCATTGGTGGAGGGGTATAACTGTCACTCCACTCAAGTTGTAACGGTGTTAGCCCACGCAGGGACCCAGGTGGAAGAAAACCTACAAAAAAGTGATGTTTTGTTCCTAATTTAAAAGGGGGTTTGTCTCTGGATATTTGAAATTGGGAAGGACCTTCTGTTCATTATAATAATAATAATTTTAACGGCTGAGATCATCAACCGGATTTTCGCGGTGCTGGTCACTAGAGAAACCCAAAGCCTTCCTTTTTCGTCACATCCCCACCCGAGCCTTCCCAAAAGCGGCCAAACCGCGATAAGTTCACGCCCTTTTTTCCATTCCTAGGGTTTCTTCCTCTCTCTCCCTCTCTTTCCCCCCTCTTCAAAACCCCTCTTGCTCCAAGCCCCGCCACCCCTCTTTTCCATCTAACCTCTTGGACGCCTTCGGATATCGCGCCGAGGTGTTGTCTCCCTCTACTTCCTCGCTAATTTGAAATATTTTGATTTTGTCCCTTGTTTTAGTTGATGATTTATTGTTTTTTTTTATATTCTGATTTGCTTTATTCTGCGGAGCATCATGAAATCAATTTTTTCCGATGCTAATGAATCATAGAATAGATTCTTTGGTTGGTCCTGTATGTTACCTTGAAAGAGATGCTTTTTGGTAGTCCTTTTTCTTTTCATTCGGATACAATTGTATAGCTTTGGGTCATTGTTTTGTTTTCGAATATATTTTTGATGTTTTGTTTGAGGCTGTAATAAGCTGTTGAAGCGATTGAGTTGCATAATGAAGTGTAATAGGTTTTTGAGTCTCTTTTATAGATAAAAGCTAAAGCCTGGTTGCTACTGAAGCTTGAGTTGGTCAGTTAGAAGGTTTGAATGTTTGCGGTGATTGGTGGACTATGGCTAAATGCATTGGTTTTGAGTTCGGTAGTAGTAAAAGCCGTAAACTTTAGCTGTCTGCCACGCCATTCCGACAAGTATGTACTTAAGGTTTGTACAATTAATTCTAGGATGAAATGGTTCATGCAATTAATTAAAGTAAAAAGATGACGTGAAAGAGGATGAGAGAACTTGAAGAAACAACCAATCCTGGTGAGTGCAATTGAGGAGCCTTGCAAAGCTTCAACGGCTTGCACTTCAGGCTCTACCTTAATTACTGTTGCCTAAAATAATCTTTCTTAAATGCTTTCAAGCCTATAGAAGAGGGATATTCATTTTGAGAACCCTTGTGCAAATAAAATCAAGGGATTTCCAAACTATATCCATCAAGTGATATGGCGTGTAAATGATTGACTGAGACCGGCTTTTGTTAGGTGGCACGTGCATTGACCACGTGAATTCCTGGATGACTGGGTCTGATAACGACCACTTTTAGGACCAGACAAAAATGTAGAATTTCAGCCAAGTTGATTTTTTCCCTGTTTGATTTTTGCTTTGATCCTTGTTTGTCGTTCCAACATTTATGGCCCTAAACACGTGGCAACATTGGCAACTTATCTTGTTTGTCGTATCTGTGAGATTGTGGCTGATTGACATGTTCACGTGGCAAAGTTCAATTTCTTTGCTCAATCAAGACTTGAATTTTTTAAATTTTGGGATTAATGGTGCTTTATTTAGAGGTATCATGTAATGACCTCAATAATAAATTTGTTTAATCTTCTTAGCATCACAGATAGAAATATGAACTAATTAGTCAGTTTGATAGGTTTAAGATCAATCAAGTAGATTGAGAATACTCGAATGGTTAATTGGGTAGAATATTGTGAAATTGATAATCGGTTTGCTTGCTTGCTTGCGAGGACATAAAAAAAAGTTAATTTTTACAATGAATAGCTAAGCCACATGCATGCTACAAAAGTTTGTCCGTACCCTCATTGGCTTCTAGACCTGGCGAAAGATGCCCTTATAGAGTTAAAAATTCAGCAATTTTAGATTGTGCCTTATTTGTAATTTTTGAAGTCAGGTGGTTTTATTCTTATATTGCCACGTAAATCTTCTAAGGAAGTCAACTACTAGGCACAAGGATGAAAAAATTGGAAAGTTTTCATATCTTCTCTTTGATGGTTGTTTGTACAGTGATTTCAATAAATTCCTTCTCTTGTGAATATAAGAGAATTATGTATATAATTGTTTTAAATAAATAAATCAGTATTTAAACTGGCCTATTTTACTGGCATGATTGAATGGATTATTGTTATCTGCATTGAGCCCAATGTTTGATTGACCTGGTGTATTGTGGGGTTTCTATTCTTCCATTTTGGAATGACCTGTGAATAAGGTATTCAGGATGATTTTTTTCTTCTTTTTCTCTTTCAATATAGGGTGTACTCAGAATTTTTTTTGTTTTTGTTTTTCCTTTTAGTTGATTAAAGGTCTTGTGTGCTGCTCTATAGTTCCCTATTAGATGATTAGAAGTTGTTGATAAGAAGCATCTTTTTCCAATGACCAGTATGGGTGAAACAGCAGTTCTGGATGCTGAACGGGCAGAGGAAATTAAGCTTTTGGCCAATGAAGCTTTTAAAGGTAAACTTTCTATTTTAGGTTTCTGTTAGATGTGCAAACATCATTTGGAACATTTTATTATTGCAAGTAAGCCAAAATCATGCCTTATGACTTGACAGAATCATGGCATTATCTATTTTTATTTTTTATATTACTAACAGCTGATTTTTAAGACATATATCATACAAGAAGCATTTATAGTGCAAAAATGGTTCTGTATGCTAATGTAGTGAGATGGAAGTTGTTTTTTTTTTTAAGTCTGATGACTAAATTGGTTATTTGTATTAAGAATAAGTGGCTATTGTCACCTATGTGATATTGAAATTAGATACACCAAGTAGGGTGTGCTTGCTTGACCGTAATCCATGGTTTTTGGAACTGGGTGAAAGTAGTTGTTTCCAATGTGGGCATGAACTGGAGGAATCTGTGAGTTCTGGTGTTTGTTTTCAATGAAGTCAGTCAAGAGATTGAATCACGAATGCTTCTTGTGTGTGTTTTCAGTGACATTGCTGTGAAGTAGATTCATTAGATGTGTGAAGATTAAATTGGAAGTGGACATCTGAAAATAATGTCAGGATGGTTGGGGAATGAAAGAACAATGGCTTCACACATCGGTTGTGAGCATCCAAGAAGCAATCTAGTTGAACAATGACATGCACGTAATGGAACTGGAGTTATGGGGAATTAAATATGAAAAGTAATGTTCAGTCCCTAGTCCCCTTATCTAGTTGTAGCAACCAAACATGCATATAGTGGAACATTTTTAAGAAACTTGTTATTATGCAAATAATTGACTTAGTAAATATTGGGAGATATAGAATTTGACTAGTGATTCATGCGTTTCTGTGTATGCTATATTAGATCTAGATTGTCAATCAATCAGGCTATTGATGGGCAGCTTAAATGCAGCTCATAATTTTGAGCTTATTGGCTGGGCTTGAAATTTTCAGCAATGCCGGTTCAATAACTCGAAAAAATATTTTTATATATTAATAATATGATATTATAATATTATTATATTTACAATAAACCCAAGGTATTGGATCTTCAATTAAACCACTCCTCTGAAAAACCTCATTTAATTTCAGGCTAAGCCGAGCTGGATTCAAGTTTTAAAAAATTAATCAACTTAATTTTAATTTTGAGATAAACTAAGGTAAGCTTGAGCTTTCATTATCAAAATCAAACAAAGCTTAAACAAACTTTTTTGATTTAATTTTGGGCTTGAGTGGGGCCCTGCTTGATCGAGCTAGGTTCATATATAGGCTAGTTATGTCCATTGTTCTCTGACAATGAACAAAACAAGGATTCTAGTACACACACAAAATTAAGTGGATTAAACATCCCCACCAATCACTTGTCACACTAGCAAATTATTGGAAACTAAGTTCAAATCCTATGCCCTTCAATGTGTAATAAGCCTCGTAGTGGAGTAATACAACAAAATGAAAGGAATTATCTTCCTTTCTTGTTCTAGATTCCCATAAATATGAAATGATTCCTTTCTTATTCTAGATCCCCATGAATATAAAACAGTAAAAGAAGTGATACTCTTTCTTATCCTTGGTTCCTGTAAATGTAAAATGATACAAGGAATTAACTAAAAGGAATTATGTCCTTTATTATTGATAAATAATCTCTTTTCTTATTCTAGACTAATATGAATATGGTACCACAGAGGGAATGGCCTCCTATTCTTATTCTAGACTCATCTGAATAGGAATGATAGCTCAACAAAAAATTTCATAACCTACATTAGTCCAAGATTTTTAATTGGACTTTAAATGAACTAAACTTCATGCGTTTAATTAAATGAAAACCAAATTTAGAAGCTTGTAACAAGACTGCACAAAAAGCTTAAAATTGCAGAAGCGTTCTGGTTTGATTGGATAGTTTTCTTGTGTTTGAACTATGGGTTGATTGGAATTCCCATGAAATTGAACTCATACTTGATATTGACTGGCATATGCAAGTTGAGTGGAAGCCTAAGTAGGGAGAGCTTTATGCTATGTACTCAATTTAATGTTGTCTGGTATGGTATGTAGCTATTATACATGGTATATCATATCTTTGTTACATTACAATAATAATTAGCAAAATTGGTTTGAATATAACATCTCCCTCCAAGGACTTGAATGCTTGAATTCAGATTCAGATGCTAGCCTAAGTTTGAAACAACTTGGTTTGGCCTAAAAGGCTGAAACATGCCTTCTGGTGTCTTGCATGTGTCATTGCTTTGGTATATAATCTTTACTCTATCAACCATCTGTTTGGAAATTAGATCTTGCGTAGCGTACAAAATGCTAATTTATAATTAGTAAGTATGGCTGAATATCCCATTTATGTACTTTGGTAATCACTGTTTAGTACAGTAAAAATTCCTGTTATCTAAAGAGGGTAATTTCATCAAGTCAGTTAGGCATTAACATGACTAGTTTTGTCTGTTTATCTATCAAATTATATGACCCATAGTTGGCAGATTCAAGTCTTTCAAAGCTAAAGATATCAACAGATTATTTTGAGCCATACTATGTCATCTCTCTTGATGCTTAAATCCAAAAATGAAGATTAGTTGCATTTCTGATTGTTAATCTCGTATATGGTTGTAAATTTGTGGAGTTTTATTATTAATGGTGTTACCATTTAGGTTGCCAGGGTGAGTATCCCATCTTCAGTTCTTTTTGGCATTCATATTCATGGGCAACACTGCCAATTAGATAAAAATAAGACCGTCCGAGTGACCATTCTGTCTTGCCTATGCAAGCTTCTTTTTCTCTTGGTCAATGGAATCTGTTGATGTTCTCAATAATGAAAGCAAAGCATCATTTTGTTTGACATTATTCATCTGTAAAGTTGTTGGATGTTCCATATAAAAATTTATGAATTTATGTTTGATGGCCATCTAAATATCATTCTACTTATAGAGATGGTGTATATGAACTTAACTACTCTTTACCAACTGGAAATGGAAATTTTTAGTTGCATGACAGGTAGTAGTAGATTTTATATTTTCTTGTCTCAACTCTAAAGAATGGCACTATTTTAATGTTAGGTTTAGGATTTCCTGAGTATATCATTTTGCATATCTTCTATAATTTTCACTTCTCAGATTGCAGAACATTGGTGGATGTAGTTCATTTTTTTATTATAATGTATTTACTTATTTATTTTGATTTTTTTCCTTCTTGTTTCCAGCCAATAAATTTTCTCAAGCTATTGAGTTATACAGTCAGGCGATTGAACTTAATGGCCTTAATGCTGTATACTGGGCCAATCGTGCATTTGCACACACCAAACTTGAGGAATATGGAAGTGCTATACAAGATGCCACAAAGGCTATCGAGATTGATCCAAAATATTCGAAGGTATGTAGCTAGTAAAATTATCTACTTGTCTTTTTTTTTTTTTTTTTGACTGTGTTCTACTAATTGTTCTTATTTACTTGTATTTTACTCAATGACAGGGATATTATAGGAGAGGTGCAGCGTATCTTGCTATGGGAAAGTTTAAGGAGGCATTGAAAGATTTTCAGCAGGCATGCCGAGTTTCTAAGCCCTATTTAATGTTCTATTTGAATGAGCTAGATTTTAATTTTATCTGTCTAATTTCAGCAGGCATATCATGAGTTTAATTTTTGTTAAGGTGTCCAAGAAATTTTAGCATCTACAAATTTAAATTCACCCTTATCTTGTATGCTATAAGATCTAGAACATCATCTTGCTTTGCTTATGAAAGATATGATGGGTGTGCCCTTCATTACCATTCTGTAGGTAAAATGCTATGAACTTTGTATCACTGTAGGCTAAATTACATTTAACTGGAGAATAATGCAGCTTGCAAGAGAGCTTATGACTGAAGAAAAAACACCCTACATAACAAATGACCATGTTTTCATGCATGGGTAGACCATGGAAATGCCCTACATAAGAAGTTTCCCTACTTGTGTTGGTAGGAAGTTAATGATGACATTATGGAAGAGGATGTTAGCAAAATTATGAACATATGGAGTTGCGCAATTGGGAGAAAGGTGCATGCTATTGTCATGGTAGATTGTTGTCGGATCTGTTTCCTTTAACGTAAAATGTGCAATCTGGCCCTTCTTAGGTATTCGTTCACATTATGTGAATGCATATCTGTACACATGTATCTCTTGTTTTTGTTACAACTACTTCATGATTTAGTCTTGTGCATGATTGATTCGGACTGTTTGTTCTACTTATTGAATTATATACTCAGAGTGTTCTGGGTGCCATCCTGTTTTGATGATCATGAACCGTTAGGTGATGATAATTTCTTGTCTCAGGAAGTGGCATTTCGTTGATCCTCACTTGAATTATGATCTGGATACATTAGTTGTTGCATAATATGTGCCTCAATATATTGCATTACTCAGGTAAAAAGAATCAGTCCAAATGACCCAGATGCTACTAAGAAGTTGAAGGAGTGTGAGAAAGCTGTTCAGAAGCTTCGATTTGAAGAAGCTATTGCTGTAGATGAGTCTGAAAAACGCTCAATTGCAGATGCTATAGATTTTCGATCCATAGGTAGTGCCTTCTTTTGTCTTTCTTACCTTTTGCTTTCTTATTGTTTTCATATATCTCTTTGAGATTGTATGTTTCTTTGATTGCATCTTCTTGATCCAAATTAGTGATTAAGAGTAGAGGAAGCTGACCTTGTATCTGTGGTTGATTGTTCAAGGTTGCTGGCAGGACCTTGGGCTTTCTTCTTTCTTTTCCTTTATGTTCCAAACTTTCTTAAAACACCATATGGAAATGAATTCCAGTTTTGGAAATGGCCTAAATGTTGATTGCCCATTTCCTCAGCCATTCAGTTCCCTTTATAATGATATTAATCTTCTGCTCAATCAGGTGCTGAACTTGTCACCTCTTTTCTGGTCATCTTAAGGCCTCTGACATTCCTAGTCATGATGATCTTGGCTTAGCCATTGGTAAATATGAACAATTCCTGTGGGTAGCAAGAAGATGATGTGAATGCAACTTATGTTAACTTCACAGAGATTTGGCCTAATATTTTTTCCATATTAGCAACATTATGTCAAATGGCAAAATAATTACTGTGAAAATCATTTGAGGGTGAATATTTGTATATAATTTAAATCAAGATTGTGAAAGTTGCAAAAAGTAAGTTGTCTCTAGATGTGCCATTAATTCCATCCTATCTATGCATATCTGGGGAGGGCAAAATAGGCCCTTTCTTCTGGTGCCTTATTGGCCCAAGAGGATGGGGACTCCCTCTCTTTTTGGTTTTTAAATAACATTATTAAAAAAAAAAACGGTTTTTACTTGCAAACATTTACAGAAATGGGTAATTTTTAATATATTCTTGTAAAAATTATATTTGCTTATATATGTTTACAAAACATTGTTATTTGCTTATATACCGCTGGTTAGAAGTTAATAGAAGTTTTATAAAAAGACTAAACTTTTCTTCACTCTCTTTTTTTCCTCCATCTCTGGATAGAAATGAGAAGTTAAAGGTCAATGGTAAATGCCTTTTTAAATTGATTTTTAACCTAGGGGTATATAAACAAATAAAAGTGTTTTATGGGGTATACAAATAAATATAATTTTTACAAGGGTATATTAGCAGTTACCAATTAGGATCATGTTGAGGTTGGGGAGAAGGTGTCGTAATCAGGTACAACCCTACAGGGAAAGGGGAGATACTCCCTCTCTACCTTGCTCTATTGTTGTCTGCTTGTTTGTTGAATGACACAAGAACCTTTCCTGGGGGAAAAAATCACTATTCATTTTCATATAGATGTACATAATCCAAGTTACTCAAAGAAGGGGGTTTCATCATAGTGTAATATGATAGCCTAGATAATTGAAGAATAATTCTGTCTTAGATAGACATTAATTGAGTCATTTTAAAATAGGTTTGGGGTTATTTAAGATGATTTGTCCTTGTAGGAATCATTGATGGAGCATATACTGCAAAGTTGATAATTGGAATGTGATAGAAACAAATAAAATAAAACAAAGATAAACGGGAGGAATAATTTGGTGCAAAGTGGGAAATTTTATTGAAGTTCAAGTGTGAGAACCTCAATGCTAATACCAGCAACGAAGGCTGTTTGTGTGGAGAAGACAAGGCTCCAATTACAGAACAATTTTAATTCAACCCCCAAAACAATTGGACCTCTGTACAGATGTTTATACTAATACCTAGAGGTGGATTATTTGCAAAACAAAAGTAGCTAATTGCAAAACAGAAAGATACTAATTGACAAAACTTAGGAAAACATCGAAGTAGTGACAAAGGTGGCACTTGTTTTCTGTTGGTCATGGAATGTGGGACTTCAAGATTTCTTCAAAGTCTTCCACGTGTGTCTTGGCCTGGTCAGCCACTAAACCCTCCAAACCAGCAACTTCTCCACTTTCTTCTTCCGAAAGTATGTCTTTATAGAAGGGATCATCCTATCAGAATGTCATATGCTGGCTGTTATTTTGACGTCTGTGAATGAGCTTGATTTTGTTAGCACATGTTTATTTTTTTTACAAGAGCTCTGTGTTTAGTGATTTTCATGTAATTAATAGAGTTAGGGATCCTCAGTTTAGTATCTGAACTATTGTGGATCTCTTTATAATTGTGGTTACTGGTTTTTTGGATCTTATGTTTTGTACATGTTTGTTTTTTACATGAATTATTTATTATATAATCGGGCTAGATTAAAAACCGGAACTGGCCAAGTATCTTTTCTCTTGGAGAAATGGTATATTTTAGAATATAATGCTGGGATAAAAATATTCACTGTAATCCTCTTTTCTTTTTTTTTTCCTTTTTTTGGTTAAAATGGACATGGAAGTAGATTGGTTCTAACTAATCTGTTGTTATTTTTTTTTTCTATTATCTGAATGGCTATCATGGGGTAGATGGAGAATTGAGGTGGCCCCTTCGTGGTATTTTATCTTGTGAGGTGTACTTGCTCTCTTTCTTTCTTGCAAAGATTGTTAAGTCTTTAATGCTGGATCATATTCTAATTTGTGTGGGATTCTTGCTTAAAGTGTTTTTTGCATATTTTATATTGAATTTGAATTTCCATGTGCCGAGTTTCAATTTGAGGTTTATTTCATGTTATTTTACAACTTCTCTGAAATTGTCTGTCATTATTGAGTGCTTCAGAATTAATCAGACATTCTTTTAAATAACAGATGTGGAGCCACAGTATAATGGTGCAAGAATAGAGGGTGAAACAGTAACTTTAGACTTTTTGAAGAAAATGATGGATGACTTTAAAAACCAGAAATGTTTACACAAGAGGTGCTTGCTCATACTTGCTAGCTGTGCTTCACATGTTTGAATGAGATATTACCTTTTTCTTCTGTAATTTTGTTTTCTGACTAGTGTGCTTAAACAATGCTCCTTGCCATAGATATGCATACCAGATTGTTCTGCAAACCAGAGAAATGTTGCGAGCCATGCCTTCTCTTGTTGATATTACTGTTTCAGATGGTGATCACTTCACAGTTTGCGGAGACGTTCATGGCCAGGTTAGATAGAATTTTGGGTAATTTTATATTTTAATCAGATAAGTATTCCATCCCAAACATAATTCTTCAATATAATTTTGCTTTCCATCATGTCTCATTATATTTGGTTGGCTCTTGGAGTCAGTAAATTGATGAGGTAAATTGTTCTTGTAAATGGATGATACGGTAGAATCGAGGTGTACCTTGTGGCCCCTTCATTTGCAGAATTGTCTTGATTATTTGGTTAACATAATCATTGAAATGTCCATATGCTTTCTTCTGATTGGTGTAGCTAATGAAACAAGATGGCTGCTATCTGATAGACTTTCCAAGCTCAAATTTGTGTTGGAATGTCTATAGCCTCTTACTTATTTCAAAATAGTTTTGCCTTGCCTTTCTTGTGTTATGTAAGACATTTATACCTGTGTAACTTGAAACTATTGCCCATTGACTATTGTTTTGTGTGTCAATTTGTTACGGCTTTATCTTGTATGTCTGATAAAGATTTAGTGAAATGTTTGACTCCACACCCTTCCCTATATACCTTGGGACTAAACTTTGGTGATTTTTTTGCTTGTGTGCTAATTGTGGGTCGCTTCTCTCTTTTCTGCTTGCATTGAAGCATGTTTTGTTACTGTCTGCTACATATTTCCAGGTTCTTATTGTTTGTTTGTTTTTAAACATTTGCAGTATTTTGATCTATTAAATATTTTTGAGATCAATGGTTTTCCATCACAAGAAAACCCTTATCTTTTTAATGGTGATTTCGTGGATCGAGGATCTTTCTCTCTTGAAGTCATTCTTACATTGTTTGCTTTCAAGTGCATGTGTCCCTCAGGTATATCCCTTGTAACTCTCAGATATCAGATTTTCTTCCATATTTTACACCAGTGTTTGTTTCTTTAAGGGAGGAGATTTTTGGCTTTTAAATTTTTAGACCGCATAAAACCTGCCACAATAGTTATGGTGAAACAGTAGAATATGCATGAGTAAACTTTGATCACCCAGTAAAGGTGGTGTGTTATAGATATTCAAGCCATTAATTTGTTTTGGGTCATATGAAAATCAATTCTCTTTAGTGACGAGATATATGTTCTTTCTGAGGATGGTTGATTATGGATGTAGATATCATTTATCTAGTATAGAGCTTTTGTTTTTTGATTTTCATAGCTGTTGAATTGACACTCTTCCAGTTGTCGAACTAAGCATTTCATTTATCTGGATATCATTTTCTAGTGCCAGTTGTCGAACTAAGCATTTCATTTATCTGGATATCATTTTCTAGTGAGAAATTTCAAACTAAGAATTTCATTTCTAAATCAAGCAGTTTCTTTTTCCCTTCTTCAACGTGATATATTCTTCAATTGTCGAGGTTGTTTGCATCTTTAATCTAGTGTGATCCCTAGTATTCGGTGTAAAGCATAATCACTAATATTGTATTGTTTGCATGACATACTAAGTTGCCAAATATCAAAATCTTGCAATTTTAGCAGTTGCAATGATGCTTGCCAGGAATATTTTTTGCTAATGAAAATTTGATTTATTCATAGCTATGTATCTTGCTCGGGGTAATCATGAAAGCAAGAGCATGAACAAGATATATGGCTTTGAAGGAGAGGTTAGGTCAAAGTTAAGCGACACATTCGTGGAGCTTTTTGCGGAAGTATTTTGTTGTTTACCATTGGCTCATGTTATAAACAACAAGGTCTTTGTTGTTCATGGAGGCCTTTTTAGTGTTGATGGTGTGAAGCTCTCTCAAATTCGAGAAATTGATCGTTTTTGTGAACCGCCAGAGGAAGGTATGCTTGTTTTTAATTTTCTTTGTCTGTAATTCCCTTGCAATTTTCTTCATTGGAAATACAAAATTGTGTATTTCATTTTCTCACAGTTCCTTCATAGTTTCTTGGCATATAACAAAGAGTGAATATATCAAACATTTATTTATTGATTTAGGCCTTGCGGTATTGCTCGTAATTAGGCTAAACACAACAGCCAAATATCGTCTTGCCAAATAAGCTCTTTCCGTAAAATTTAGAATGTCTATACTAAAAATTCACATCGCAAAGTACTATTCAGTTCTGGTCATAATGTATGTACGTGGTGTTTACTGAATATTTTTGAATCGGCAAACAAATCCTTTTAAATTCTTACTAGCAATCTTTCATTGGTAAGATTTAGTGTTTGCTTCTAGATAAGATGCAGGATTTTGTTGTGTGCTATACGACTGTTGTGTTTGACACCTGCAATTCTTTGTTTGTGAATGAGCTTTTTATGTATATCTGATTTGCTCATCTTAAATGTCTCAATGGCTTGATTTCATATTACTCTTTTAACGGAGAACTATAAATTTGTTTGGCTTGCGAGGCAGATTTATTTGAAACTACTGGCAGTGGCTGTTAAAATTGCATATGCTCCTCTGCAAGGGAATATCTGTAATAATATTTTTAATTGATTGATTTTTTATTGTCCCCAATTTTGTTTTTATGCCAAATTCATTATCAGAGTTTCCTGATTGGTTAGCTTGATTGTTCAGTTCTCTGATTGTTTTCATTTGATTTTGTTTATAAGTTAGTCCCAATTATCTTTTTAAATTCTTTTAACATGGTAAAGTCTAACAACTCTATATGTATTTATGTAACAGCTACAATTTTTTGGGATAGTGTCTGAAGAAAAACTTTCAAGTAGTCTATCATGAATTCTTGAACGCTGTTTTCATTTTTTTTGACTGTAGCCTTGTTAGTAGATATGGAGCAAGGCTTGTCTCACTACGCAATTACCAAATGCTGCAATGATTTATTATCTTGAGTTTAGAATTTTTTGCTGAGATTATACATTAAATACGTTGAGATTCTCAAATTGTTTATCTACTGGTGTTCTTATTCTTGTTGTTTTGGGTTTTCTAAATGCATATATTATTTGTTGTTCCATGTTAGGCTTGATGTGTGAATTGCTCTGGAGTGATCCGCAACCTCAACTTGGGAGAGGCCCAAGCAAACGCGGGGTGGGCCTTTCCTTTGGTGCAGATGTGACGAAGATGTTTTTGCGAGAAAATAATCTTGGTAGTACATTTGTCCTCTTTTGTCTTTTGATTCTTGATACACAACTGTCTATTATGCTTGGAGTCCTTTGGCAGATCTTGTTGTTCGCTCTCATGAAGTGAAGGATGAGGGCTATGAAATTGAACATGATGGGAAGCTTATTACTGTTTTCTCTGCTCCAAACTATTGTGATCAGGTAAAGAAGGCCGCTAAGCATTCATTTAGTTGTACCATTCTATGTCAAAATTTTATACTCCTTATAGATTCAACATTCTAGTTCTCCAATTTATACGCACTCATATGACTGCTATTCTCTATTGAAAGTTTTGGCTATTGACATGTTTGGATGAGTTTCAACTTTAAACTGTACTAATGTAGGTCAATATACCTGCCAACTAAAGTAGGTTAAAAGCACAAACAATCTTGTGAAAGAACTTGATTTTGGGTATTACAATGATGAGAATAGTCCTGGGTGGAATATTATGTTAATTAGATGCAATTTTATTCTGTTTTCTCAAGAAGCATCAAAGCATTTGAATATCCTAAATTCTCTTACATTGTATAAAATTTTGCTGCATTTGTAATACTTCAATGTGAAATAAGTTCAAGTTAGAAAACATCAATGATATCTACTGCTTTTTGCTTGAGAAATCTGGTATAGACCTTGTATTTTGTTAATCTGTTTTGTTGACAATTTATTGTATCTCTTTTAGTGATTACAATGCTGATTCTTTTTTGCGATTTTGACTCTGATGTAGATGGGCAACAAGGGTGCATTCATACGCTTCAAAGCCCCTGAATTGAAGCCAGATATTGTTTCTTTTTCAGCTGTGGTGAGAGTTAGCACTTTCTTATTCAAGTTGATTTTAATTTGATGAATTTGCCTTCTTTTCATGCACACATAAAGTAAGTGCAGACTGAGCTCTATGATTTTCATGACGTTAATCATCATATGTTTATTTCAAAAATTTCCCTATCAGACTCCTGCAGCAATAGTCCATTAAAACATATATGCAAGTGGGACTATTGAAATGAAATCGAATAGAAAATTCATTACTCACTTAGCAATCATAATGGACCAGGTTTACTTTGAGAACCAATTAGCCAATATTTCTCTGGCATATTTATTAAATCTATTCCGTCAGTAGTGGGATTATTATGAACTACAGTACCCTAATAGAAAGCCAAAAGAAAAATCCTGGTTATTATACTATTTTGGTGGGAGCATTCTCCTTCTGCAGAGTGTGCGTGTATATATATATATATATATATATATAGTTTTGATGGCATGCTCTTGTTTCAAATTTTGAGGTTTTATTACTCAAGATGCTAGTATGTGAGATTGTCTTCTAATACAATCTTTTATCTACTTGCCTTTCTCTATAATTTCTCTTTGATAATGGATCATGACTGAAAAAAGTTGTCATTTTATTATTTGATGTTCATGTCCTTCTAAAGCTTTGCATGTTACTTTCTGCCGCTCTGACAGTGTTACAAACTTACAAGCCTCACTTTCTTTTTTTTAACTGCTTTTCATGAAACTTTAACCTGCAGCCGCACCCGGATGTTAAACCAATGGCGTATGCGAACAATTTCCTTCGGCTGTTCTCTTGAAAAGTCGCACAAAAGTGTTAGATGTAAGATTAATTTTGGCTAAACTTCTTATTAATTGGAGTTTATGAATTGTAAAAATGTGTAGCTGCTGCTGCTGCTGCTGCTGAAGGTTTGGGTAGTTCCCTCCAAGCAACAGCTCTTCTTTGTCCAGATATTTTAAGAAATTATTTTACGCCATATATATATATATATATATATATATGGCAAGTGTTAATTAAGTCCTTTCTATTTTTCCCCAAGTTCAGTTTCTCAGGAATCTCAATGTCTGCCCGTTCCAGTGTAAATTGTACAATTGATTTTGCTATTTGGCGGTTTCTCTTGGCCCAAAACCCAAGTTCATCTACTTTCGTTCTTTTTTTTTTCTTTTTTTTTTCAATTTAAATTTCCCCTTTGTTTCTTTGGAGTTTATGCTCTCTGCCTTGTATGTCATGCCATGCACATAAGTGAAATTCGGTGCATATTGTGTTTAACTCCCTTTGCTATATCTCATAATGATGTGTTGCCCAGCGTCTTATTTACTTATTTATTTATTTATTTATCTATTATATATATATATATATATATTTATTTTTTTTTTAGTGACAAATGTGGACATAGCCACGTGGTATTATGATTGCAGGTTTGTATTTGACCATGCGCTCTCAACTTGTGCGTCCGGGGGAGTTTGATATTTAAGTCCTTTTCCGAAACTTGGTGTCGTGTTTTCACATCCTGTGCTAATAGACTGAAGTTTGGCAGCAGCTTCCCAAATTTGAAGCATGTGAATGACCAAAGGTGGGGGGGTTGGCCCAATTTTTGTCATTTAATTCTGATGCAAAAGGTGGATCAATTGAGCAATTGATGACCACTGTAATGCCACACATGACTTGTGAGTCATGTCATGTCCCAGGGTGCTACTTTTTGCCTTGCAACCATTGCCATGCATTTCTCTTTTAACTGAAGACGCTGTCCATCAATCTCCATTTCTACTGACACTCAATTTTCTCCCATATTTATTTGGATTGAAATATTTTGTTAATGTTGTGTTATTTTAATTCGGAGGATGAGGAAATATCCAGTGAATGGCTGCGTTTATTACAGTGTAGTATAATGCCTATCTTGGATTTTTTATTGTTCTTTTTATTGGTCACCTGTGGTACATGATTGTGATGCTGTCCTCTTTACTTTCATAATTACTCCTCCCAACTCAGAAGTTGTTCTTTTTTCCAAAAAAAAAAAAAAAAAAAAGGCCATTCAAAACACAATCACTTGCTACAGTGGCACACTGGATGCACAGCAGGAAAGTGACCCAACTTCATGCCCACATGAGATGGCACAAATTTGGGAAAACTAGCCAATACTAATCAATAAAAGAAATTTTATCAGTGCTTTTGACAAAAATGACTTTAAATTCTCTGCTCTGAAATCATTTGTTTTTATCATTTCGATCAACTTCTATTGGTTAATTAACAGTCTCATCAATAATGTATGATTTCAGTAATCTTTAGATAAATATATAATTAATCATATGTAAACTCATCAATAATATTTTATTAATACTCAATTTTTTTTTTCTCCTAATATTTTTGTATATAATATATAATTAACCACAAAAACAAAAGATGAAGTAGCATCAGTATTCAGTTGGTTATCATTGTACAACTGGATCACGTGCGATTGATTCTCATCCACCTCATCATGTTTTATCTATATACACACACACACACATATATATTAAAGAGAGAGACAGAGACAGAGTGAGGTCCTTTTTACCACAAAAAGAAAAAAAAAAGGTGCACAGTTTATCTACTGAATCAATAGATTAACAAGTTACATCAAATGAGTACTAGTTATAGTACTAGTACCACTAGTGCTACAACAGGTGTGTGTCTACTGTCTAGTATCCACTTTTAGCCATCTATATAAACTCTTGCCAGCCAGCCAGCCTTATTCATTCATCCATACAAAGATTAATTAATTCCTCTTGTTATTATTAATAATAATATTATTGTTATTTTAATTTTTCATTATATATGTCTTTGGATCAAGAAGAACATGTTTTAAGCCAAATTATAGGTGATGTTATTGATCCTTTCACAAGGTCTGTGGCTCTTAGAGTTTCATTTAACAATAAGTGGCTCATTAAGGGCACTCAGTTCAAACCTTCTGCTCTGGTTAACAAACCTAGAGTCCAAGTTGGAGGAGATGATCTTCGCATTTTCTACACTCTCGTAAGTTATTCATCATCATCATCATCATCATCATCATCATCGTCGTCGTTGTTGTCATCATCATCTCTTTGTTTCATCAATGTGTGGAATCAAGCTAATTAAAATAAAGTTTGCACACGTATATTCAAGTGCAAAAACACTTTAATTATATAATATCTTGTGAAAACTTAAACTACTATTTCAATATATATCTATATATATAGTTTTATTTATTTATTAGTTTTTAAAACTTGGTTTAAGTTGAATATTAATTACTAGTTTTCATCATGTAGATTATGATTGATCCTGATGCTCCAAATCCAAGCAACCCTTCATTGAGGGAGTACTTGCACTGGTGAGCTTCTTTTATTATAGAATTAAACTTTAATTTAATATATATATATATATAAATATATATATATATATGTTATTAAAATGATACAATACTATAAAATGATTTTTTTTTTTTATGCGATGAACATGTAGGATGGTTACAGATATTCCAGCAACAACTGATGCAAGTTTCGGTTTGTCACTTTGGTCCTTCACTATCTTTCACTTGCATTCCAAATATAGTAAACTAACAACCATCTTTGCTTTCCATTGTTTTCTTTTTTTTTTTTTTTTTTGTTAAGCTAGAAAATTAGAAGCACACCAATTTAACAAGACTTCACAGCCAAGTACACTCTTAGTATGATAATATTCTATCTTGTCATGAGACTTTGATTTTAATTTTTGAAAGATCTTTATGAAAAAAAGATTGTAATTAATTTGCTTGTTAATTAATTCCAATCTATATTAAACAATTTATCCTAAGCCCTTGATGTGAAGATTATTTGATGTACACCAACTTTCAAAAGTAATATGTATATTGAGATTATTAATTTACTATAATAATTTCATGAAAGAAAGGTTTAAATTTTTTCTTTTATATATTTTATGAATGCCTACAATTAGTATCTGCCAAACTTGTATATATTTGTATATGCTTGAAAAATAATTTCATTTTTTTACATTTATATGTGTCTAGGTATTGACAATTACCTTATCATATATATCTTGTAGATATATTTTTTTTTAATTCTATAAAAATTATGAACCCTCATTTTGTTCCCTTTTAGATTTTGTTTTTGGATTTTTTAATTTACATGGAGCATAGAAAAAAGAAATAAATACACACACACACACACACACACACACACACACACACACACACACACACCCCATAAAAATCAAAATTGGGATGCTCCTAGTAAAAGACCAATACTTATATTAAAATATATTTTATGATGTATTGTAACGCTATCTATGTAAATGAGGCTTGCAAAATAAAATTCTATATTTTATTATTAATCACTTAATGTTTGTACAGATTATTATATAGGTGTTTTTTTTAAAGAAAATTTTAAGGGAAACCAAAGACTTGCAAAACCTAGCTACGTACTCTATAAATTTAACTTATATTAATAGGCTTTTTTTTAGATTTTATGGGACTAATTTGGTGTGTGTGTGTATATATATATATAAATAGTTGTTTTGTATTTTTTATAGTATAATAATTTATTTGTAATATTTTATGTTTTGCACCTGCATGCAGCAACTCACATACAATATATAACAATCACTACATATATTCTCAGTTACACATAACTTGTAAAATGACCTTTAATTGAACGAATAACCTCTTGCTGTTATTATTTATAATAAATAAATAAATAAATTTGAATATATATATATATATATATATTAAAAGAAATAATAAATATAATGATCATATATATATATAATCAGGTAAGGAGGTGGTATGCTATGAAAGCCCACGGCCGATGGCCGGAATCCATCGGATAGTGCTGGTGTTGTATCGGCAGCTGGGGCGTGATACGGTGGTGGCTCCGGCCATGCGCCATAACTTTAGCACACGCTCTTTCTCTCGCAACTACAATCTCGGCTCCCCGGCCAACGTCGCCTACTTTTACTGCCAGCGAGAGACCAGTTCCGGTGGCCGCAGGTTCACAAAATCATAATAATAATGATAATAATTTTCTTTTTTCATTATCTGTTATGATGATGATTTGATTATGATTTGATGATGATGATGATGATGATGATGATGATGATGATGAAGAAGAAGTTGGTTTTGGTAAACAAGATGGGGAGATGGAAACTAATGTATTATTATAAAAAGTTGCTAGCCATGACTTCTAATGAGCTCTTCTTATCAATCACACAGTTGTTAGATTATTGTGATGCCTTTTATTAATTCTTACAGAGTTTCCAGTGTGGTTTTTTTTTTTCTATATATATATATATATATATATATATATATATATATATATATATATATATATATAGCTTCTTAACTAACAAAGGAAACAAGAGTGTGGTCCTTTAGTTGCAACTTGATCATGTCTTTTAAGTTTTCACCTTATGACACCATTCCGGAAACTGAAACTGAAACGGAAAGAGAGAAAAAGGGCAACTTTTATATTACTGGGCAACTTTTATATTCCGTACATGGATTTTTTATCAATCTCTAGCTTAACAAAGGAAACAAGAGTGTAGATCTGGCACTGTCTTTCCGCTGATCATGGTGCCAGATATGAATTTTGTCGGATGGATGGGGAGTGTGAATTTTTATAGAAACTGATCACTTCTCTCACTTCTTCAAGCTGTGTTTTAACTAAAGTGAGTTTGTAAAAAATACTGAGGCTCAATTTTTCTCACTTCATAGTAAAAAAAAAAAAAATAATCAGAAGTGGAGAAAATCAGTCTATTTTTCCTATTTTATATCACTTGCACCAAAATGAAAAACCCCTAAACAGTTAGATTTGTTACCATATTCCTGATTTAATGATTTGCAATTAAATAGAAAAGCAATGCACAAATAATTAATTATCTTTGTTCTAATTGAACTTTTGTTCATTTGAAAAAAGAGGTTTAATTTTCTCCTTTGAAATGAATCTCCCATGGTGTCGTGGTAACATTTATAATGGATTTTGTTATTTGGAGTATATATATTACTTTGTCTTCTATTTTTTATTTGTTCTTAATTATTAATAGTATTGTATTTGTCTGGCTGGTTTTTAATTAAAAGAAATTTATATTGTTTTTATTTCAGAAATTAATAATTTCTTTAATAATAGTTTATAATAGTTCATTGGATAGATGTTCTCCAATGAAATAAACTCCAAAGGAAAAAAGGAAGAATTTAATTTTTTTAAATTTGTGTTCTTAATATAATATATCATTATGCTTCTTATGATATTTAAAAGGGCATTAACCAATTGATACATCTTAACAACTACAACTACAATGAATAGATTACACTATACATAGTGAATAGGTTAATAATTAATCTCTAGTTTGGTTATAGTTTATGTGAGAGATTACGATCAAAATCTATTTGACTAAATAAATATGGTTTATCTTGTTAAGCAAAAAAAAAAAAAAATCTATTTGACTGCAAAAGTTCTATATATGGATAATTATAATCACATTGCACTTTACCATATTCAAGTGATCATTTAAGTATAATTCCTCTTCTTTATATCAAATTTCTAATAATATAAATCCTTGTTAGTTGATTAGTTATAGATCTTTTGTTTTGAATATCCTTACCTAATATAATTAAAATCTTGAAAAAAAAGCAACTATTTGAGTTTATAGGAATAAGACAATTTTTGATAACAAAGAATATTTAATAAGAGAAAAGGACCGAATAAAAATGTAAAACGGTGTTTATTCAAGAATAGTTTTGTCAGAGGTAATTAAGCATAAAAATGTGAAACATGTCTAATTAAATAAAATTTGGATAAAATGACCCTGAAAGGCTATGAATTTTTTTTTTTTTTTTTTTTTTTTTTTTTTTTACTTAATTTTAATTCAGTTTTCAATTAACCAAATTAAGTGGATGCACACGTACACGTAACCCAATTTTCATAGGTTTTTGTTGACGATGAAGAATATTAAAAACAATTTGACAAAGTACTGCATTTACATAAATAATTTTTATTACATAGATAATATATATATATATCAAAACAAAACATCCCTCCGGTCACAACAATTTAATTATTTTCACATTTGAAAACTATGATAGTCCGGTTTCGATATTTAAAGATTTTGATAGTACTTCAAATCTTACTCATTAGTAGGTCGAAAATCTTTGATATTGTGATTTACATATGACATATAATCTTTTCATAAAAAAAAACAATTACCTCTTGTCACACATACATTTTCTTATTACTTTAAAAACAAAACAAAACCAATATAATTAAAGATACAAGAGTGCTTCTGCATGCTCTGATTAATTTACAATTCTATAATTCTTTCCCCTTAATTTTTTTACACACAATCTAGATCTTGAGGTTGAGAAGAAACCTCAACTTTAGAAGCACCATGAAGCGGCTGGCTCTTGTACTCATAGCGGCTAGCCCAAAACAAGTAATTCAGCAAGTTAATGAAGGTAAGCATGGCAAGTGTCCAAAAGAACAAGTCCACATGGTTCCTATTGAGATTGTTCCCTGCCAGCCACCCTCCACTCCTTGTCTTATTCCTTGTGGCATGGTTCACAATATCAACCAAAATGGAGCTCAAGAAATAGCCAAGTCCTAGTGAACACCAAAGCAAAGATGAGGCCATGGATTTCATTGGCTTTGGAGCCTCTGAATAGAAGAACTCCATTAGACCCACATAAGTGAACATATCTGAAATGCCAAAAGTGAAGTGTTGGATGGCAAGCCAGAAGATGCTTATGGGTAGCTTTTGCACCAGTGGGTTGGCATCAATCATTCCATGGCTTTTGGCAACGTTCTTCCGTTTTAGTTCTACAATGGCGCCAGCCATCATTGCCACACATGAGAGGAACAAGCCAATTCCTATTCTTTTCAAGTCACTGATTCCTGCCAAATTTAGACAAGATTAGTGATGTATATAATGTTGGAAGTAGTAAACTTAATTGGATGCATGCATGCATGCATGATATTGATTCATGCGCAAAAGGTGATATATTTAAAAAGAGATGGATGAACTCAATGGAAAAATGTGCTTTAATTAATGAGATGGTGTTTTTAGGGAAATGTATATGAAATCAATATGTAAATGTGAAAGGTCACTAAAAATACTATGTAAGTGGAGTAATGATAGCTGTATAAATAAATTAACAAGTGTTTTTGAAGTCTTCTTCTTATTTGATGTTCAATATATATATATATATATATATATATAATATATATATATATATTCCTCTAGAATTTTATATTGCTTAATTATTATTGCCCACCAACCTATTTCATCTCAAAATTATTTCCAATATATATATTACGTAAATTAAACATGTGATAATCATGATTAAAAATATATGGAATAAATACTATGGCTTGTTATGGTCACATTAGACGAAAAATCAAGAAATATAATTTGATGACAAAATTAAGACCGAAAATTATTTTCGAATGCAGTTGATCAGGAACGAAAATGCTAAAGGAATATAATTAATATCATCGATATATATGTTACCTTTAGGATGCCCTGTGATTCGGCGTAGGAGCGGAACGACAAGACGGTCATAAATCGGAATCCCGACGAGCATGAAAATCATCGGAGCAATGGCCAAGTTTGCAGGAGCAATTCGAATGTGTTCACCCAACTTATTATCCATGGTGAAGCCTTGTTGAACTGTGAATGTCTGCAACTGAGCTAAGCAAGTACTCATAAATATAGAGCATATAAATATTGGCAACATTCCTACAATTGTCTTTGCATTCTCCACTTGAGTAACTCTACATAATTCCCACTGATTTGGCTTCTTAGATGTTTCTGAATTCATGTTTGTTTGTTTTCTTTGAATTGCAGCCTTGTCCAAGAACCTGAAAATAAAAATTAATTCATCTTAGTTTTAATTAAATAAATAACTAAATAATCTATTTATGAATGAGAGAGTATCATGATCATATGAAACCTAAAGATGTCTCTATGAGGTAGAAATTCTTCTCCATTTTCATTTTTGATCTCATAGAGCTCTGCAGAGTCCTTTGGTAAGGGTAGTCTCCAATTTCTTACAGCAGCCACATGAACCTGTAAATAAATATTTAAATAAAGTTTCTTTTTATAATCTCCTGATTTGTTTTTTACTACTACTACTTCTACTTTCTTCTTTAATTTTATTTTAATTATTATCCTGAAATAACAAAAAAAAAAATTATTTACATTTTAAATGATGGATTTTGTTTACTCCTACGTGCAATTATTTATTCTATGACAATAATTGAATTGTTCCGGGCCAATCCAAGTAATGGAAAAAAAAAAAACCAAAAGAAAAGTTGCTTGTATACCCATGTTAAGTGATTCTTAACATACCCTCATAAAAATCATATTTAGTTATATACCCTAACAAAATATGATTTATTTTTTATTCATATATTATTATAAATAAAATCAATTTACAAATTTTATAAAATACAAATTAATTGCTATTTTTAAAATTTTTGAGATAAACTAAATGAAAGGGGAAAACCAATTTTTTTCATAAAAGTTTTGAGTTGATTTTGGCCATATGAACATATCTCAAATAAGACGAATTTACATAGTATATAAGTAAATATTTTTTTTACTGATATATATATATATATATATATATATATATATATACTAGAGTTGAAGGTAAGGTGTAGATTTAGTTATAAATATTTATAATTTTCTAGTTATGTGAATAGTGGTGCACAGTGACTGAAACCAGGCACTTCTTTGGTTCTGAATCAGAGAAGATGAGTTCTATTCTCTTGTGCATGCAAGAGAGGTCAAAAATAAATAAATAAATAAATAAATAAATAAATAAATAACCTGAAGGATATGGACAATGGGATTAGGGCCACCAATGACATGAATCCTATACTTTGGAACACCAGCAGCAAAGAGCAGAGTGCCCATAAAAATACATGCAGCTGATGTGCCAAATCCCCAGTCCCAACCAACATGAGTTTGAATCCAAACCACCAGTGTCAAGCTAAGTATAGACCCAGTGGCATTGCTTGCAGTCAGGTAGTTGAAGAAGCTAGACATATGCCTCAACTCTTTTGGGTCTTTGTCGTCGAATTGATCGGCGCCGTGCGATGGCAGCCCGGCGAAGATCCCGCCCAATACCGCAGCCACCGAGTACAAAGAGATGTAGAAGAGTGCCGCATTGCCTCTATGAACTTTCTCACACTGTGACTTTGGATTGTATATGTCACAAGGTGGTGGTTTCAGTGAAGGGATGTGAGCTTGCACTGCTAGCAATACAAGTGCCTGCCATGTTTGGTTGAAAATTTGACATACAAGATGATGGATGAGAACTTAATTGAAATCTACTTGAATTGAACAAAAAAAAAAAAAAAAAAAAAAAGAGGCATGTGTTTTGAGTTAATGAAAAAGAAGCACTCGATGAAAAAAATAAGTGCTATGTATATATATAAGAGGTATGTGCATGGGTGAGGAGTCGTCCGGCTTGTACACCCTCACGAGGGGTTTGAGTTTTTATTCCGCAGTCACAACCGGCAACCAGTTATTACTATTATTTATGATAAATTTTGAACTCGAAACTTTTAAAATTTCATTCAGATTTTTATATGGTGTCAAATAGTAGTATGTTATAAGTCCTTTAATATATCATAAACTAAAGCTGCTAATTATGATTTATATTTACTAAATTAATTGACGTGGAAGTATCACAAAACAAACTAAAATTGGATATTATATTAGATAAAAAGCAAATTTTAATAGCAAAATATTTATCTTATAAATTAATTTTAATAGCGAAATATTTGCTTATCTTTTGGAGTCTTTGACAACATGAAAGAGATATATTTATTTACTTTAGATTATTTATTTGTTTTATTCCAATTTTTGTTTCGTATAATTCTTTTGTGTTTTTTTCTGAATGATTCTTTTTGTATTTTCAGATTTTAGTGGAGATATTTTTGTTGAAACTCTTCTGAATAGTAGCTATCAACAAAATTAAACTTGCTTTTTTACTTATTATGGTATCAAAAGCAAATGAAACATCTGTGAGTTCTCTTCACAAAAAAAGAATCATTCCCTACAAAAAATGAAGGCTGTGGATTTTAATCTCGGGTCTTTCTCAAACAAACGCCCTGACAAAGGACTTAGTATTAATAAATCAAAAGATCTTCGGTTTTCTACCGTTATCACAAGAACATAATAATAAAAAAAAATAAAATTAAAAAAAAAAACTAGCACATACCAAGAACTCAATGAACCCAGAAATAAGAACAATCCTGCATCTGCCAACATGAGCATCAGCCAAATAAGCAGCAATCTGAGCAAGAATATATGTAGTTCCCATGAAGTTTGTGACACTGTTCGAAGCCGCCGCCACGTCCAAGTGCATCACTCCGGTGAAGTACATCACCAAGTTTCCGGCCAATGCCACCCATGCAAAACTATTGAATGCAAACATAGCTATCCAAAAACAATAATATATATATATATATATATATATATATATATATTCTGAAGTTATAGTCAAAGTATAAATAATGACCATTCTTGCAACTATATATACTTGTCCACAATTCTCTCAAAAATAGATAAATAAATAAATGAAACTAGCTAGAAATCATGATGGCTTTTACCTATGATGAACAAGGCAGGGAGGATGCCACCATGAACTCCCTTCTTTGTTGGCCTTCCCTTCCAGTCCACCTTCTCTTCCATAACTTGAAAATCCTGCAAAAACAAGAAGAAGAGAAGGAGAAATATCAGTTCATGAGATTGAATGCAAGGAAAGAGATAATATTTTGGAAGAATTGAGAGTCTTGGGATACCATTACTCTCTTTGGAAATTAATGGCAGAAGTTTGGATCTGCTTAAATAATGCTAAATGGAGTGTGGACAAAACTCAAATCAGTGGCTCACATTTGTCACTGTTCTAACTTTGCATTATTTTTGTGCTTTTCTTTTCTTTCCTTTTCCTTTTTTTTTTTTTTTTTTTTTGAAATTTTGGGATTTTAATGCTTAATCCTTAATCTTAAGTTTGTTAAAATTTTACCACCACGCTTCTCAAACCTAAACTTGATAGTTATTGTTGTTATTATTATTTGCAAAATTTAGATAAGCCATGTCAAAGACATGCATAAATATGAAATTAATCCTTCAACACACACATGTGGTTTTCTTCTAAATGAATTTAAATTTAAATCCGTCTTTTCAGTAAGACACAAATACTCTAAATTTGAGATTCAATACCAATAAACTAAGAGGTTATTGGCAACTTTAATTTGATCATCTTTGGGTTTTTTATCTTTTTATTTTAATATATGTCATCATATCATATGGGAAAAGAGATTTGAACTTCTGATCTCTGACATGATACTTCATGTCTTTTATCATTAAACGATAGCAACACTAGCTATTTTGAAATTAATTATAATTAAATTTAACTAATCTTAAAAGTATTACTTTTGAACTTGACAAAACTTTTGATTTTTTTTTTTCTATTTGTCAATTTTCTTTTACGGTTTTAGTGACTTGAGCATTAAAAGAACTTGAAATTGCAAAGGAAAATTGAAAAGCAAACTGAGGGATCCAAGTTAATTTGAAGAACAAATTAAATTAATTAGAATATAATTATCTTCTGTAATTTGTTTAACAATTATATATAATATAATCACAATATCAATATTATATTTTGCATAATATGATATGGACAATGCTATAAAAAGGTAAAATACAAATAAACACACCTTGATAAAAGAAACAAGAAATAAAATTTATTAGCTGTGATGAAATTAAAGATCCTCATATACATAATATATTTTCACTTTGTACAAATGTGATAAAGAAAGGCTGTGAATTACATTGATTACATGATATCAATTTCAAATTAATATGAAGGATAAAGAAGGGCATCATATGTTCACTAAATAGGAATATAATAATTAGGGAAATTTTGATAAATTATCATTTGATTTGCTTGTTTGACACTTTAATACCATATGATTTTAACCATTTGCAAAAAAAAAAAAAAAAAAAAAATCCAAAATGCTTATTTCCATTAATTTTTGCTGACATGGCATAAAAATGGACTTGATCTTTTTGGCTTTATATTACTAAAACATGAACTAAGTCTACATCCAATAATGACTTAAATGGGTTTTAAATACTACATAAATAAACCTCAATGGTTTTTAAATTGTATATTTTTTAGTATTGCAAATAAGAACAAAAAAGTAATTCATGTTTATTTTTATGCCACATCAGTAAAAATAAAGAGAGTTAATCAAGTATTTTTTGTACATTTTTGTAAATGGTTTAGATTACAGGATGTTAAATTGCCAACACTCAAACTCTAAGCTCCGAATTAATAAATAAGCAAATCACATGGTTGTTTAACAAAATTTCCCCTAATAATTAAACAAAATATTAGTTTTAGTCGGTGTATGTGGGTTGGTATTCACTCAAATTTTCATGCAAGCACATACACAGCGGTGTAAAACAATCAAGAGAATGAGACTATGAATTGGCAATTCAATTCGGCACACCACTTGTCTATATTTTGGTGGTCAAATTTGGAGATAAAATTTACTAAAACAAATAAATAAATATGAGTACAACAGTCTCACTCATCCTCAGAAGATATAGAAAAACCCTCTCTCGATTGCCCAAATGCTCACTCTCTCACTCCGATGGTTCATATTAAATCTCATAGCATAGTTACGTATATAGAAGTCTCTACGCTACTGAACTATAGCCCTTTTGGGCATTTCCACAAGAATTCTTCCATATAGATTATATTTATCTTTTAAAAGAGATTTTTAATTTTTTTCAAAGAAAACAAGAATGAACTTCATGATCAGACAAGAGGAATAAGAGCAGAAGTTAGGGAAAAACCACTCATGAGTTTGTCCATAATTTTTTTTTAAATACTGAATTACATGATCATCTGGTATATACACACACACACTCACAGAGGTTCTTTTTTTTATGATGATTTATGTTTTTAATTGTAAGAATGAAATTTTAAAAAACTAAATTTAAAAATAAAAAATTTTAAAAAATTTTAAGTATAATTTAATTGCATAATCCACAATGTTGTCACACCACATTAATTTGACAGAACTAGTGTTTTGTACTCTAATTTTAACCTTATAATATAAATTGTTATAACTGGTAATGGCGAAAAACACCCCCATAGTTTGGGAAATGGCCAAAAACACCCCGTTAATTTCCAAATCCATAAAAACCCCTTCCTTTTAAAGACAATGATTTTCAAACCCCCAAAGTATGAAACGGTGGTTAACGGAGTTACTTTTCAAATTCACTGACGGAATTGCCCCTACCTTGCATGGGAAATCGTGGTGCAATCATTAAGCCGGTTAGAGAGGAAGTGGAGGGTTTTTCGTAATGGGAATCCCAAGAGAGGCAGAGAGCAGTGTTCGTTTTTCTTCTTTGCTTAACTTTCTTCAGCTTTTCCCTCTCCGAAGCTCTATCGGCTTCGACATCCTCTGTAACTTCAGTCCACCGTGCGCAAGTATCCTGCACTTCCATCAGTTTGCAGCTCAAGGTATGGCAGAAGCTGTGTCTAAAGCAAGGCTTTTATATGAAGTACTCTGTTACACAGAGATATTCGTCGGTTTTGTTTTGCGTGGTTCTAGTGTGCGGGGGAATTTCTCGGCTGGGGTTTCTAGGGTTTAGGGTCTTGGGTTTTGGTTTAGGGTTAGGGTTTTAGGGTTTAGGGTTTTCGGCTGTGCACACGATCATTGAAAGAGATATCGGTTGTTGTTGTTTGTGTAATGCTTACAATGTGCGTTTCCCCTTCCATTTGATATGGTTGCAGTTTGTAAAAGAGATTTCCGTGTGATGAAATGAGTTCGTGTTTAAAAGAGTTTGTCTCCGTTTAACGGTGCATCTCTCTGTTTAAGTATTGAGCTTTTCGTGTAAAACATTTGTCTCGTGTAGCGTTTGATGTATCTCGTTTAACAAGTGTTGTCATTTTTGCAAGGTGTTGTGATTATGGCGGTAAACCTAGTCAACGGGAGATGCTACTTGACACCGGTGGTGGAGACCTTGGCCGAATTGAAAGTCCACATGACCTCTCGACATTGGGAGATCATCCAAAGGACACCGTTTGCGGCATTCACCGAGGTGGAAGCCGTATTCCAAGAGAGGGCCCTTCTCGATTCGCTTCGCAGAGGTACGATGGCCGCACCAATAAATTCGGGATCGGGGCGAGCCTCGCTCGGCTTCGAGCCCGAGGATGTGGCTCTCGTTATGGGTCTGCGCTGCGACGGAGACGCGGTCCCGTTTAAGAAGAAGAAGACACCGTCAGCTTTCGAAGGGAGATATTTTTCGAAAAGCTTCGACAGACACAGGGACGCCATTAGGCGCACTCTTGAGCGTCTTGTTGGACAGAGGGGGGGAGAGGAGGATTTTGTGAAACTCTTGATGGCGTACCTCATGGGGACAATCCTCTTCCCGAATACCTCATGCTCGGTGCCCACTTGGATCGTTGATTATGTCGACGATCTACCTGGCATGGGGCGGTACGCATGGGCGCGAGCGACGCACAAATGGCTTATGGAGGACGTTCCACAAGCCGCCGCTCGAGTGCAAGCCGATGCGAGGGGGGAAGGTAAACACGGGGTACATTAAGGGTTGCTCGATCGCGCTGACCATCTGGTTTTACGAGGTGACCGGAACCGGCAAGAAAGCCCGTTTCGGCAAGACCCCAAGGGTGCTGTGCTACTGCGAACGTACTTACCGGAAGCACGCGACGATAGAAACCAGTTGGTCAGCTCTCGAAGGAAAAGAGGTAATAAATCAGTGTTAATGTGTTCACAAAGAGCAGTTAATGTATAACGATAGGCTTATCCGTGTAGGAAATGTAGTTTGTGTTTAACGCTTGGTGTCTTCGCTTAACCTTGTTATACTCCGTTTAAATGTGTGCCATAGCGTTTACGTATATATGTCAAATGTTTAAATATGTTTGTTTTGGATCAAATTGAATGATTTGTCTGAGATTGTTTTCTTTATATATGTTAGTTTCTGAGCCGGTCCCGGCGAATGCCGTGGAGGAGACTTTTGTTGGGGCCAATTGGCGGATGGATGCTGTTTGCGCGGGAACCACTTGCACGACCGCAAGCGGAGATGCCGCCCCTTCCGCCCGTTCGCGCCGACGTGGTTCCCCCCTTCCAGCCCAACACGCAACCCTCGGCGTCGGATAGGCCCTCACCTACCCCGCCAATTGGCAACGCCCGCACCGGCCGCGACAACGGGAGTCACCCGGATCCCCGAGTCCCCCGACCGCGGTAGCCCAACCGACGTCATCGGCCGACGACGTGACTACATCCTTTATGCATGCATGCCAGGTGATGATGAACGCTTTCCCCAGATTGTCGCTCGGGTTGAGGCATTGGAGGCAAGGTTTGATTCGTTTGAAAGGGCTGCACCGTCGGGACAAATACGTGACTCTGCCCGGGACGGATGAGCCGTTGGAAATTGAGGACGACGACTTCGTCGTGAAGGCCATTCCAAGACGGCCACGTATGACGAGGCCACGTATGAAGAGGCTTGCACAAAAGGCGACGAAAAGTATACCGCCCGTGTGTCCACCACCGGCCGAGGATGAAACAATGGCGGCACCACCGGCGGCCGATGCGGTTGTTGAGACCGTTGCAGCTTGATGACTTCACCGCCCGGTGGCGGAGATTGTAGACCCCGTTGGCAATGCCGCGTCTGCGGAAGACTCCGAAATCCCCGTCGCGGTGGAGCCGGCAGCGGCGGCGGCCGACAACGGCGCATCCGGGGTGGTGGCCACTAATTTTGAAGATGAAGAACCACCCGAGGGTGTGCTTCCCCTTGATGAGACTGCCTTGGCCGCGGTTGAGAAGACCGTTGCCTCTATTGTGGAGGAGCTCCTTCCCACGGAGGAACGGCCGACCCACATTGCCACATCCGGTGTGGGCGCGATCCCGCAACAAAGAAGAAGCATCTACGGATGATCTCAATAAAGGCGATGCCGGGGGCGAAGGGAACGTCGCCGAGAAAAAAAAGAAATCGGTCACCTTCGCCAACCGGCGGTATGAAGAAGTGCGGAAAGACTTCGTTCCGGCGAAGAAAAAATACGCCGGTCAATCGCGCCTCGACGTATTCGAGAAGGAGCCGATCAAGATTTTCCTCAACTTCCCCATGGACGAGTAAGTATGATAGTGTAGATGTAAATGTTTATATAGAGATCATCCCATTTACGTTGTTGCGTTTCCGTTTAATTACGGTCGTTACCATATGACATAGTAATATATCGTTTAACTAACGATATTACTTTGTTTACCCCTATCCATTATCATTTACGTATGTGTTGTTTCCACTTAACGTCTACGTGTTATTAATCAATCGCATGTGTTGCCGTTTAACCGCAGTTCCGTCGTGCCGGAGGAATGATTATGTCGGCACCACCCGGGCCAACCTATTCGTTCGATCGACGGGAAAAAGATGGTGACAGATGATGTGTTGGACGCCTTCGTGTGCATCGTACAAGACACACTTAACAGAAAGCCATATCCTCATAAGAAGCGCGCCTCCATCACTCGACCACCGGCGTTGTTTATGTCGAAGGTGGAAGACGCACATGAGACGACTTTGGCTATGATCGGAGATGCCACCAAGGTCGTCAATGACGTTGACATCATCATCCTTCCCATAATCTTGAATGGCCACTTCCATGTCGTGGTGCTCGACAATAACAAGAAAGAGTACAGGCATTACACCTCATGCCCAAGTGAAAAGTACAACGAGAGACGCGGTAGCAATGGTAAGCTCTCTCGCGATATAGATTTCGATTATCGAGTGACATAGATGCTTTCTATTCTAACATCGGTTTGTATAATGCGACAATGGGAACTATTCGACACCTGTCTCGAAATGGAGTACGGCACGACGGCGACGGCACGCACCCGCTTGTTCACGATGACGACACACCGCGTCAAAAGAAAGGCACCGTCGATCGCGCCGTCTACGTGATGCGGTTTATCGAGCAATTGCTCCGCGGTGAGAAGCTGCGGATAGCGCACACGGACGTCCCCTATCTGCGATTGAAGTACGCCGCCCACATACTTAAGGAAGGACGAGCATCCGGCATCAAGCAACGCGGGTAGGGTCCAGCTGTGGGGAAGTAAAACAGTTTTGTCGAAATTCATTTCAATTGATTCAATTCATTCTTTGCCAACGACATGGCAGAAATTTCAATGTACATCTAATAATGTTCGTTATTCTTTCATATTCAATCATTTTTTGCTTAAAATTCCATGGTACCGATTGAGGGTCGTTGCTGCTTTATAAAATTAAGTACTTCTGTAAAAAAATGACGCTGTCACTATTAAAACATTGTGTTACACTTTAACAATACGGATCTCCGTGCAATATACACCGTTACCGTTTAACACCAGGGGGACCGGGTTGATCACATACTCCTTGTTTAGATATTAGTGGTAAACGTTTAACTCCCTATGTCCCTGTTTAAAACATGGAGGCTGTTGTTAAATGAAAGAGACCGTAATCTACTTCCGTTGTCTGCTTTTAAAGGTGAGCGACCCTATTATACATAACTTTTTAAATGTCTCCATCAACTGCGCTATGGGTCCGTAAGCAGGGAATTCTTTTCTCAATGTATGTCACCCATTACGTGTTGTTGTCTTCGTTTAAAATGCGAGCTATCAATTAAACAAGGTATTCTCTCGTTTAGCTTTTGTCGTTACATGTTTAATATTACAGTCCCTGTTTAATATGGAGGTTATTCTTCGACGGGTGAGGCCCTATTCTACTTGCGCTGTTTGTTTTTAAAGGTGAGAGTCCCTATTATATGTAACTTTTTAATTGTCTTCATGAACCGCGCAATGGGTCCTCAAGTACGGAATTTTTATTTTTTTCAGTGTGTCACCAATTACGTGTTGTTGTAACCGTTTAAAATTTATAATTATCAGGCCAAGAAGGCAATCTGTGTTTATCATTCGCCGTTACTGGTTTAATATCACCGTTCCCATTGAATATTACGATTTAAACGTTGTTGTCATGCGCACGAATGGTTAGAATTTGCTTAAGGAACATTGTTCTCCATTTAAAATTCATGCGTGGCTGTTTAACATGCGTCTGCAACGGTTAACATTTCTGAGAGAGTAAGAACAAAGTTAAAATATCACACTAAGCAAAAAGTTCTTATTTGATGGATGAAAACTACACTAAGCAGGTCAAAAACCGTCATTCCGTTTTATACATTTTCGCGTACCGGAGCAGCCTCTCCACATCCCTCTTATGGGATACCACTCGCTCGAGTTCTGCGGAGAGAGATGCTGCTTTTTCCGTCAAATCCCCGACCAAATCTTCGAGGAACCGCTCCCGGGGATAGGTCATCGCCCCTGCAAAGAAGATATGAACGATTTAGATAAATATTTTTAAAGACGCATAGACATCAGCGGGGGACGCACCGCTCGTCCTGAGCTGCGCGGGACATAGCTCGTAGAACGCCACCGGGCAAGCAACGTTACGGGCCGCCTCTTCTGTTCTCTCGGTTACTGCGGGCCGGAAAACGTGGTCCCATCCACCGTGACCGTTGCCACGAAAGCGGAGGCGCCCGGGGAGCCTTCCCCGGTTGTGGAGTACGCCGGCGTGGAGCGGTGCGTCTTCGGCAAGACGCGTTGAGAATTGGCACATACATACCGCTAGATCTGCGAGTAATATCCGGGTGCGTTTCTTGTTTCCGATTCTTCTTTAAATACAAATGTATTCAACGGACGTTTGCACTATTTCTCGAGTCCGATGCCAATAACTATTCGACGTTTGAATTCCAAAACAGCGAATTTAATCGTAACAGGATAACGATAACGTCCACCGGCGGGTTAACCAATGCACACTTTCCCAATGGTATCTCACAACACTTCGTCGAATGCATGCATTACTCGAATGTATATCCCCCGTTTACGTATCTGTTTAACTTTAAGACTTAACATTCACATTAAGAATAACGTTTAACTTTCGAATCCGTCGTTTAACTTGTCGCTATTGTTAACGTTTAACGTTGCGGTAAAAAAAATTTCATGTCGTTATTGTGACATATCAGTCATCGACAATAAAATAAGTTTGCGTAATTCATTATCATGTAATTCATCATCCTAACATAAACATATTAGTTGTGCGCTAAAGGTAATAGTATCTGGTTAGCAGTCGGTGTTAACTTTCAAATATAAAGGCCTGCCAAAATGATTTGCTCTCCGTTTAAAATTCGTTGGCTCTGTTCAATTATAGTTCGTGATGTTCACTCTTTAGAGTTCCCTTATAATTATAGGAGTCTCCGTTTGCTATTCGATTCGATGTGACAATAATTGCTTCACAAATATCCGCAACTTACGCTTCTCGCAACGGAAATTACATGAATTTCAAATAGATGTGCGACCGATTTTAGTTTTCATAATTAATGGTGAAAGTAATTAATATTGGCTAATGACTCACGCCGTGAGTAATAAAAATGACCGTTTAGGTTTGTATGTTTAAATATAGATTAATCTGTTTAAATATTAATGACTACGTTTGGATTCGACGACCGCCGTTTAAATATAGAGAACTCCATTTAGATGGCGCAATTTACAAACGACATTAACTCGAACATAATCTCACTCCCCCTTTTGTTGTCATTCAAATCTTGGAGCAGCTTTTCCACACGTGCCTTTCGATCTTTTATTCCTTCAAGTTTTGCGTTTAGTGCACGGACCGGGTGTTCGAAAACCCAATCCAACTCTTCACCACCGGTGTAATCCCCGACGGCTCGTGAAGGCCCCGCAATGAAGAGTTGAAGGTTTACGTATGGAAGGTGGCTCTTTTTTTGTTTTTACACTCAACCGACAAGTCTTACGAGTATGCATTACCTGCGTCGGATACGTCATCGTCGGCAACCGGGGCCTTGGTAATCTCCACGCCGCCCGAAGGGCACAAATGCTTGAACGCCACCTCGCAAGCAATGTTCTCGCGCCTCCTCGGCGCTTTCCGCAGATGAAGAACCGGAGAAAGGGGTCCCGTCGACCGTCACCGTGGCCGAAAGACGGGGTTGGTGTCGGGGCCTTCACGGAGAGTGGTGTACTCCGGCGAGGGCCGGCGTGTCATCCCGGCAAAAGTCTCGCTAGACGTGACTTAAACATTGTTGTGGGATGTGGATAATATCTCGCGTCGTATGTTGTTTCGCTTGATGCTTACATACAATCATAACTATTTGTAAAAAAAAGGCATTGGTTTTCGGTGAAATAAATGGAATATAGTAAATGGCATCGGTTACGTTCACGCTTTACCGACTCCCATTTCAACATTAAATTGGAGTAATTAATAATAAATTCACATTGCATAGTTTAGTTGATTACGTTATACCGTAACTAGCCTAAATTCAACTCCATTTATGCATGCGACGTTTCAAGCATTTTCCAATGCAAATTTTCTGGTTTTGAACCTATTTTGTAAACATCAATGAGGTATTTAATCTATGAAACTCGCCATCATTGTTTAAAAATAACCGTCATCACTTACCCTTACACTTTACCGTTTAACTATCGATATCTGCGGTTAACTATAGACGAACGAGAACGAGGGTTCTCCCCGTTGAATATTGCATGACACCGCTTATTAGCGTGCGTCTTCACTTAACATTCGATGTTTATGTTTGAATTGTCTTCCTCACACATCGAGGACTCGTCTGAAAACTATTCTCGCTATTTACAAACACTCTCGCTTTTCAAATATTGTGGCCCACCCTTTTACAAAGGCGTCGACGTTTATAATGTAGTGCCGATGTTGAAATATACACGTATCGGTGTAAAGATCAAAACGTAACAGGGGAACAAATTTCTTTTCTTGACAAAATTTTTAGATGAAACGGAGTTCTATTACAACCAGCGTAGGCATACTAATTTATACATCTAAAAACTGAAAAAACATTATCATATCCCCTTCAGTCCCTGGATGAGCTTCTTCACTTGGGCCGTGCGGGTTCTTAGTCGGTCGAGTTTTTCGGAGAGGACGACTTCCTTCTCCGCAAGCTCGACGAGCATGTCCTCCGAAAGCACTCCAACTCTTCGCCGTTGGAGTGCTCGCGGTTGAGTGAAGGCGCCGCATCCGAAGGCGTTGCGGTGCGAGGCCCCGCAATGAAGGCTTTTAACAATTTAGAAAATAAATAAATTTCCCGTAACATGGACGCAGAAGTCTTACGGTATGACTTACCTCCACATAGTCGATCGGCGGTAGCAATGGGGACGCGTATTCATCCTCCCGGGGTATGGAATACGGAGGTCATTGTACGCCACCTCGGCCGCAGTGTTCGGGGCGTCCTTCGATGTTTTCGCGGGGTAAGGGCTGTAGTAAGTGGTCCCATCAACCGACACCGTGCCCAAGAAGGCGGGGATGTGGTCGGGGCCCTCCCTAACGGTTGAGTACTCCGGCGACGGCCTACGGGTTCTCCCGCGAGCTCGTTGAGGAGGGACTTGTACATACTTCTTTCTCTCGTGTGTAATATGTGAATGTGCCTTTGATTACCGTTTATTGTTTAAATAGAAGTTTAGGGGTCGCAAGTTCGCCTAACGTACTCCGTGCATTGATGCTTACGTGTGGATTTTGAATTCAAATGTAATTGGGAAATAGATGGTAATGAATTAGCATTCGTACTGGGATTTCACCGCCGTATCAAATTCCCGTGTCATTAATTCGGACTATCTTACATTCCGGAAGTTCAAATATAAAATAATGACAACAAGCGATGTGCATGTTTAGCGTTATTGGTTACCGTTTATTACCGATATTTCCCGTTTAACAATCACTGCGTACGCTTCAATTTGTGTTACCATACAACGTCTCCGTTAAACACCAATCTGCCGAAGATGTGTAAAACTCGCCGCCGTATCTGTTTAAATATGACGTCTCTGTTTATGCGTCACTATATTACATTCCTTCCGGAAGTTCAAATACAAAATAATGACAACAAGCGATGTGCATGTTTAGCGTTATTGGTTACCGTTTATTACCGATATTTCCCGTTTAACAATCACTGCGTACTCTTCAATTTGTGTTACCATACAACGTCTCCGTTAAACACCAATCCGCCGAAGATGTGTAAAACTCGCCGCCGTATCTGTTTAAATATGACGTCTCTGTTTATGCGTCACTATATTACATTCCTTCCGGAAGTTCAAATACAAAATAATGACAACAAGCGATGTGCATGTTTAGCGTTATTGGTTACCGTTTATTACCGATATTTCCCGTTTAACAATCACTGCGTACGCTTCAATTTGTGTTACCATACAACGTCTCCGTTAAACACCAATCCGCCGAAGATGTGTAAAACTCGCCGCCGTATCTGTTTAAATATGACGTCTCTGTTTATGCGTCACTATCTGACATTCCTTCCGGAAGTTCAAATACAAAAGAATGACAACAAGCGATGTGCCTGTTTAGCGTTATTGGTCACCGTTTATTACCGATATTTCCCGTTTAACATTCACTGCGTACGCCTCAATTTGTGTTACCATACAACGTCTCCGTTAAACACCAATCCGCCGAAGATGTGTAAAACTCGCCGCCGTATCTGTTTAAATATTACGTCTCTCGTTTATGCGTCACTATCCGACATTCCTTCCGGAAGTTCAAATACAAAAGAATGACAACAAGCGATGTGCCCGTTTAGCGTTATTGGTCACCGTTTATTACCGATATTTCCCGTTTAACATTCATCGCGTACGCTTCAATTTGTGTGTGACTCTTTAAATGTGTCACCATTTAACATTAGGTTTATTCAATTAAAACTTCAGTGCGTACAACGAAATTCGTTTATTCTATGTTTAAATATCAGGGCGTCATAACGAAATAAATGTGTGCTCCTTAAAGATTATCCTTTTACGAAGCCTAATCGGCGACACTTTCATTGCAAGTTCTACGATTGTGACCGGACGCGTGGCAGCGGCTGCAATGTAACTCGCGGACATCAAACGCTTGCGACTCGATCCTCCTTCGTCTAGGACGACCAGGTTGCCTTCTCGTCACAGGCGGCCGCAAAAGCATATCTCGATTGTTGTCCGTGGGCCTCTCATTGTCGGGTATGGGAAATATAGCTTCCTTATACGCCAACTTGTAAGTGTCGACGGTGAAGTGATCGCTAATAAAACGATGAACATTGCTGTCCGTCACCAATATCGCAGCGCAAGCGTGTTTGCACGGGATGCCATAAACTTGCCATCTGCGACATGAGCAAGTTCTACTAGCAAGGTCTACAGAGTTACCGCACACGGTCAATCACTTCGTAACGATCGGCGAGACAACGAGCAACGTGAAGACTTCGGCTATCCCGCACAAGCGTCTCAACCTTTGAACGTATGTCCGGGCATAAGAAAGTATCCCATTTGTTCGCTTGCTCACGGCGAGTGCATAACATGCGCATTAGCTTGTACCGCACAACGAATATCGGAAATCTTAAAGAAATTTACGCGAATATATGAATATTTAAACACCACTACATCGGAGTAAACAAACAATGAATAAACTAAAGATCGAAGAAGAAAAACATATACGACGCTATTTAAACCGAGACAATGATATTAACATTTGTTATCTTACACAGGATTCTACCGGACTAAAGGGTTAATGTGAATGTTAAACACCGACGACGATATCAAACTGACGGACAGTGCATGTTAAACACCGATAACGAACATTAAAGTGTAACGGGTAAGCTTAAGCGTTACATGTATTTAACCTTCGAGTACCTTATAGCGTCGACCATTTTCGTCACCGGTAGGTGTCGAGCTTCTTTGATCCACGCATTGAACGACTCAGCTACATTCGAATACATCTCGCCCCATCGGTCACCTTTGAACAGATAATTCGACCGGTGTGACATGTCGGATTTGTCAATCAACCACTGAAACGCTTCGGGCGATACGGCCCGCAGTTCATTGACGGTGTCATCGAATTCTTTAGCCGTCGTTGCCCACGCGATACGAAAGCATATGGACCAAGCACTCCTCCCTCAATGCCTTCCCAAGTCTGCCATTGGCTTTCATAAAATTGGCCTCCAAGTGCCGAAGGCAGTACGCATGCGGGGATGAAGGGAAAACTCTCGCAACAGAGCGTTCACAAGGCCCTTTGACCTATCCGAAACGAATGTAATTGTCTCTTGGTAGTCTCCTTCGTCGTATAAAGCATCACCTAACTTGGAAATGAACCACGTCCAATTGGCGTCGGTCTCGTTGTCGACAATAGCGAAGGCGACGTGGAAGAAGCCATTGTTCCCATCCTTCCCCGTGGCACCCAAGAGAGTACCCCGATACTTTCGAAGAGGTGAGTACCATCCACAAACAAATAGCGGCCCGCATGCCCGCTTGAACCCCAAAATGCACGCGCCGAAAGAGAAGAACGCACGTTTAAAACGCTCACCGTCTCTTTCCACAAACGCGACGCCGCCGGGGGTTTGTCTCGCCCACCTTATGGACGTACCAAAGCAACAGATCGTAGCCGGAGATGTCGCCGCCGTCGAGGATCACCCGGGCATGCTCTTTTCCCAGCCAAGCTCGCTTGTATGGAATGTGGACACCATGCTCCCGCAACATGTCCTTCGAATGTCGATGGCCTTGTACAAGGGCCGGTCCTTCGGCTTCCGAATCACTCGTGCGCCGACCCATTTTTTGGACGCTTTCGGGTGTGACCCCGACCCAATTCCACCACCGCAGGTGTGTGTCGGGTCCGTTGTCTTGATTCCGAAGGTAGTTCTATTATATTCCTTTGATGCGTGAACGCGCCATTGACATCCACCGGCCGCGCATTCCACAAGGTGACCCGGTATTTTTCGTTCTTCACGAATTTGAAATCAAAATTCCGACCGATAGCAAAATTGCGAAGTGTATCTCGGAAATGTTCAACGCCATCAAAACGTTGTCCGACGTCCAACGACAACACTTCATGTCGATCTAACGACGATGGCGGGCATGCGACACCATCCGGGTCGCCATGTGGTGGGACGAAGCGCTCCCGCATTCCGAATTCCCGCCAACTTCGGTTCAAACGCAAACGATCAGAATTTAAGCATAAAGTCCACTTATTTAAACGCCTAAGTTAATAGTTACACGTTAACGTGCATAGTTAAACATAGATGTAATAATGCAAACGGTGTATGATAGTTTCCGCAGAAACATGATAAAATTAATCGGAGACTCCCAATTTAAACGGATAATTCATTCTTTAATACGGATAATGGTAGTGTTAAACACTAACCGACATACAACCGCATAATTGTTTTAGAGCAACGCATTACCACGACAATAACTCGTTTTGTAAGGCCGCCGTGGCACGTCATCCGTCTCGACAACCATATCGACTACACCGCCTTTGAGGATGGAGAACACATGACACATGCGCTTGGAAGTCCACCTCGTTATCTATTGGGCAAACCGTATTATGTCCATCGGGTGTGATGAACTTCACCCCGGCGCGACAAACATCGAGACCCCGGCGCTCACAAATCTCACCTAACACCGACGCCCATTCGGTTGACGCGGTGAATGTCGGCACTCGTCCCTCCCCCGTTGTATCTAGCAATGGCACAAAAACTGTCCATATTATCGACTTAGCAGAAGGAAAAGGAGAACAAGAACAAAATTATGTAATTCGCCTTCTAAGCTCTCTAAGCGAACAAGAAACCATAAAGGGGGAAAAAACTCACATATGTATGCATAAAAGCCAGACATGACATGATGTGATCGGGCGGGTTTTTTTCCCACCATTTGCAGGGGCAAAAATGGATTTTCGTAACACGGACCCATTTCATGTGACGGACGGGGGGTAGAAGGGAACCAAACTATAACGGAGGGGCTGTCCGGGGTGTGCAAAAATAGGAGGGGGTTTTTGGCCAGTTTTGAAATTCCCGAGGGGTGAACAGTAATTTTCCCTTGTTATAATAACAGAAGTTTTATCTAATTGGTGTTTCACTCTCTTCCTCAATTCAAAACAGTTCAATTTGAAAAAGAAATTTAAGTTTAATGATTTAAAGTTTCAATTACCTACTAAAATATTTATACGATCATTAAAACAAATTAAGATGTTATATATGTTAAATACAAATTGAATTTTTTTAATTACATATACATATATGTAATAAAATTATTTAAAATATTAAAGATATATTTTATAAAAACCTTTAGTTGACATTCTTTAATTGTTTTTAAAATAATAAATATTTTTTACTTTTTAAATCAACCACAAACTTAGTCCTAACACCATTTTTACATACAAATTTAAAAATGGCAGTGTCATTAAAAAAAAAAAAAAAACTATAGTTGCCACAAACGATTTAGAGGTGGGAAACCTTCTCATCGTCATTGATCTTCACAAAATACATATATACATAAGTTTATATTTTGGCCTAACACACACTAATATGGTTACTCAACTGAGTTATATATACAGTTGATTACAATAATTGATTGCAAAATTTTCTCATCCAAACAAAGCTAATAACAATGATTGCCATCTAATTGTGATATTTCCTAAGAATATCAAAATATGCTAATATTAAAAAGTCACAGATGTAACAAAATAATAATAATAATAATAATAATAATAATAATAATACAGATAGTGAACAAAAAGTCCCTCTAAATTTCATATATTCACAGACCAACCCTGCACTTTTCATTATGAACAAAACATCCCTCCTTTTTGGGATGATTTCCATCCTGGTCCCTCCATAGGATAATGCCGTTAAAGCTTCAATGGAGTGACGGTTATACCCCTACATTAACGCGATTATGGGCGCGAGTACGGCGGTGCGTGTTCCGAGACATTCCAGGGTTTATGATGTTCTGTTTGGCTTCTTTTCACCTTCTCTCATACCAAAGCGACAGATAGAACGAACCCTGCAGCTCCCAGACCGGCGGCGCAACGAACATCCGATTGCAGTTAATCCTGACACACTACTCTCTGGTAAGATTAGTATGGTTTTATTCCCTTCCCGTCGGTTGTAGTGGAGGGTTTTGTGCTTTGTAACGGTGGTTCAGTGTTGGAGGAGTGGTTGCCGTTTATATTGCGGAGTTTTCGTTTACAGTTTAAGGTTTCTCTTTAGATTTCAGGCATTTTTGGCTGAGCGGTTGCCGTTGTATGTAACGCAGATATGGCGTCCAACCCAGTGAACGGCAGATGCTACCTTGCGCCCGTCGTGGATACTCTGGCCCAACTGAGGCAGCGCATGTCACAACGGCAGCTGGAGATGGTGAGGAGGACACCATTCGGCCATCTCATGGAGGTGGAGGCGTTGCTGCAGGAGAGGGGGTTGCTTGATGCCATATTGCAGCGATACGACCACGTGACGAAAATGTTCAGAATAGGGGTGAGCCTGGTGAGCTTCCGAGCGGAAGATGTTGCCATTATCATGGGACTCCGGGCAGACGGGGATCTGGTGTGGTTCAAGAAAAACAGAACACCGTCTGATTTCGAAGAGAAATGCATGTCCAAGGGCTTGGAAAGGACCCGAGATGCTATGAAGGCGTCTCTTATGAGAATGGTATGGACAAAGGTGGAGGAGGTCAACTTTGTGAAGCTGCTGGTGGTCTACCTCATGGGGACGGTGTTGTTCCCGAACACCACCATGTCAGTCCCGCCATGGCTGGTCGACTATGCTTCCAACCTCTCCTCGCTACACAGGTACGCGTGGGCGGAGGCCACTCACAGGTGGATCATGGAAGACCTCCCCAAGACGGCCGCCCGCGTGCAGTCAAGAGCTAGGGGGGAGCATATTGAAACGGGATACATGCGCGGGTGCACCATCGCCCTCATCCTCTGGTTCTACGAGGTCACTGGAACAGGGCAGAGGGCCCGGGTTGGGAAGACTCCCCGGATTTTGTGTTACGGGGAGGGAAGTTTTAGGAAACAAGCGTCGCTGGGAAAGTTACTCTCATCCATCGATGAGAAAGAGGTATGAAGTCTCTGTTTCCATTTACTTTCAAATGTTCTCGTTTAGCCTCCGACGTTCCCATTTATGTTTTCCAAGTTCTCATTTATCATCGCGAGATTTCCTTTATATTTCAATGTTTCCGTTTAGGTTATAGAGTTTCTATTTACTTTCACAGGTTCCCGTGTAGGATTCTAGGTTCCCGTTTACCTGATAAAGTTCATGATTAGAAGCCGAAGTTATTGTTTACCTTTTGTGGGTTTCCATTTAGCTTTTGGAGTTCCCGTTTACGTTTTAAGCGTTGTTGTTTACGATCAGACGTTCCCGTGTATGATTTTATTGTTCCTGTTTATCTTTTATGTTCCCACTTATCTTTATGAATTTTCTACTCTCTTGTTGACAGTTTTCCGAGCTGACCGTCGACGATCCCGGACAACAAACGTTGGCTTTGGTGCCAGCCGAGCCACCGGTGGTGCGTCCAACAAAACGCGGTCGGTCACCGGATCGACGTAGTAGCTCCCCCCGTCGCACTCGTGTTCGTCGCGTGGAATGGGTGTCCCCCTCGGTGGCAATTGAAGACGATGTAGCCACCCGGCTACAGCGGGCCATCGAGACATTGTCGCGGGACGTCCAGCGTCTGGCTTCCCGGGTGGATGTGATCGAAGGACGCCTTAGCATCGTTGCACCATCTTCGGGAGATCCCACACCGGAGTCCGGTTCGATGATGCCATCTCCTGTAATCGCACACCCAGCAAAGAAGGTCGCCACTCGACGCATTTCTAGGCGTGTCTCCCGGCGAGGAGAACAGCAGCCCGTTGGAGTCTCGGAGAGCGCCATAACTGTTGCAAGCCAGAAGACGACCTCTTTGGTGCCCACCGGCCCGAGGACGAAGAGACTCGGCCGTAAGGGCGGACCGAAGCTGGACTTCTAACGAAGTCCACCGGTGACCTCATCCGGCAATGATGGCTCCGATGCGGTCGACGTCGACAGCATCATAGCGTCTTTGACCGATATGAAAGGTAAGATCGTCATCCCGGCCTTAGATGTTGAGAGACCGGCGGTGGCATCCGACAACGCCGAGAGACCATCCTCCTCTGTGGACGGCATGGACGAAGAAAATGCGACTCCGTCCACCGCTGCCGCGCAGGATCCAACCCCACCCCCCACGGCGGAAGAGGAGGCTCAACGGCGGTCAACCACCCCTGACGAAGGTGCGGCCACCGCCACAGAGGAACCCCCAGCTGATCTCCCCACTGCGGTAGAGGCGGCTCCACCGCAGCCCTCTGAGACGGAAGAGACAGCCCCACCGCGGCCCCCGACGGCGCGCGCAGACGTCAGTGTGGGCACCATTGTGGAAGAAGGTCCACGACATCCCCCCCCAGCGGCTGAGGAAGACACTCCCAGCAAGAAACCGTGTCAGCTTATTGTCGACGTTGACACAGTGACAGTCATTGAGAAACAAGGATCAGACTCCGTCAAGACTGCCTTTCTCCCCAAAAATAAACGGCTGACTGCATTTCATCGCCTGAGTCAGGTGGAGCAGGCGGCAATGGGAATGTACCTCAATTGTATAATTGACAGGTGAGGGCAATGCGTTTTCGTTTCCTTCTATGCGTTGTGGTTTATATAATATATTGTTCCCAGTTTACTTTCGGATGTTTTCCTTTACAGTGGATAGTTTCCGTGTATTGTTTACATGTTTCCGTTTATGTTTCTAGGTTCCGGTTTAGATTATATATGTTTCCGTTTAGGTTTTGGCGTTTTCATTTACGTTTTAGTTTTACCGTTTAGAATACGGACGTGTCGTTTACATTTTGTGCGTTTCCGTTTACATTACATGCGTTTCCGTTTACCTTTTCTCCTTCTCGTTTACTTTTTAGTGTTGCCCTCTAATACTCGCGATGCCGCGTTTAGGACCATCGTCTGGAAGAACGACCTCTCCTTCACGACCAGAGACCACTTGTACACCTTGGTGGAGGGGGTCGTCGTGCCTGATGATGTGCTGGACGTTTGGTGTGTCATGATCATGGAATCATGCAAGCGAACGCCCTCCCCCTACAAAAGACGAGGTGCTGTCACCCGACCGCTGGTGCTTCTCACGTCACAGACGGAACATAGTGCCGAGGTGGCGCTTACGTTGGTCGAGGCGGGCACCGCAAATTTCAACGAGGTGGAAATTATTCTGCTCCCCATAATATTCAACACACATTTCCACCTCATTGTACTCGACAAAGAGGTGAAGCAATATCTGCACTACACCTCTGCGCAGAGCCGCACATACGACGCCGACGCGAAGGCCATGGTAGGGTCTTACGTCTCCTTCTGTTGTCTGTATTTGTTTCCTTTTTTTAAAAAAAACGTCGGACGACTCACACGTTTTTACGCGCCACGAACAGAGGGAACTATTCGACCGCTGTCTGGATGTTGAGGTAGGCGACACCGGGACGGCGAGTTACCCTCTTGTGCACGTCCGTGATTGCCCACGGCTGAAACCCGACAGCGTGGACTGCTGCCTTTACACAATGCGGTTCATCGAACAACTCCTCAACGGGGAGAGTCTTAGTCTGCCTCACTGCGACGTGCCACTTCTGCGTCTGCAGTACGCAACCCGTATCGTTATGGACGGCATCGCAAGGGGGAAAGAAGATGGCAAACAGAGATGATGTAAATATATCCCAGTGTAAATATATTTTCAATTACACTCCTTGGCGAATGTAAATATATTTTCAATTACATCCCAGTGTTTTCCTTTTACACAGTGCCGTTTCTATTTACAATAAAGGGTTTCCGTTTACATCGTAGAGTTTCGGTTTACATTTCAGCGTCTCCGTTTACATTTCAGTGTATCCGTTTACTTTCTGTTTCGTAACGGTACTTTCCGTTTGTATCCCAGTGTTCTCCTTTGCACAATGTCGTTTCTGTTTACAATCCAGGGTTTCCGTTTACATCGAAGAGTTCCGGGTTACATTTTAGTGTCTACATCAAAAGGTTTCCATTTACATTTAAGTGTTTTCGTTTACATCAAAGGGTCTCAGTTTATATTCATGAGTTTCTGTTTGCAGCTCGTCTTTTCTGATTACATCAAAGTGTCGATTATGTAAGGGGGGGTCTCAATCCGCGATGGGTGCGCTGCACGACCGCCGATTGTGACCAACCTCGCTACACCTGCTGCACTTGAACTCACGTACAGAAGTGTGTTGCGATTCGATTCTTTTCCTTTTTGGGCGCCCTGGTTGCCTCTTTGTGAGTGGTGGCCGGATGGCCAACGGACGAGAGTCATCTGTTGGTCTGTCATTGTCGGGGACAGGGAAAATTGCTTCCGAGTAAGACGTACGGTACGTGTCAGCGGTGAAGTAGCTGTCAACATATCTGTGGACGTTTGAATCGGTTTGCATTACAGCCGCGCAGGCGTGCTTACACGGGATCCCGTATATCTGCCACCGTCGGCACGAGCACGTCCTTGCGGACAGGTTGACGGAGAAGCTATTCCGTTCGACTACTTCGAAGCAGTCGCCTGTTGATCTCCCAACAAGTAGTGTACGACTTTGTTCCACCACTTCTTCGATCTTGCTGTGTATGTCAGGGCACAGATAGGTCTCCCACCGCCGAGATTGTTCACGCCGATTACACAGCATGTTCATGAGCTTGAAGCTGGTGTAAGAAGGTAGTCAGTCAACCGGCCGTCGTGGACGAAAGGTAAACAAGAATAATAATAAAAGCAATGAAAAATCTAAAAGTCAAAAACGTAAACGCGAACGTCAAAAAGTAAACGGAAACCCACACACGTAAATGGGAACAAGGATATGTAAACGGAAACTAGAAAAAGTAAACCATGTCTCACATAAGTAAATGGGAAATTGGCCATCTAAACGAAAACCCGTAAACGTAAACGGAAACAACAACAACTACGTGGAAAGCCGACAAAATAAACCGAAACTCACAGAAGTAAACTGGAAATAGGAGAACTAAGCGAGAGCCAGTGGAAGTACACGGAAACGCTAACAAGTAAACCGAACGGAGGGATCTAGAGGAATTATTACCAGATGGAATCAACCATATTCGTCACAGGAAGATGTCTTGCCTCCTTAATCCATGCATTGAACGATTCTGCGACGTTTGAATACATCTCCCCCCATCTTTCGCCCTTGAACATGTAATTCGCCCAATGCGTGATGTCGGATTTCTGGATTAGCCACAGATGAGTATGTGGGGATGCGTTGAGAAGGTCGTCCATCGCGTCATTGAACTCCCTCTCCGTGCACGCAAATGCAATCCTAACAATAATAGACCAGCATAACTCTTTTAATGCCTTCCCGACGCCGACGTTTGCCTTCATAAAATTTGCCTCCAGGTGCCTGAGGCAGTACGCGTGCGGGGATGAAGGGAAAACCTTACCGACTGCGTTAATGAGACCCTTCGACCTATCTGAAATAAATGTTATGATCTTCGTGTAGTAATCGTCCCCATACAACACATCACCAAGCTTGGAAAGAAACCAAGTCCAGTTCGCATCCGTCTCGTTGTCAACAATGGCGAATGCAACGTGAAACAAACCGTCGTTGGCATCCTTCCCCGTTGCACCAAGCAAGGTGCCTCCGTATTTCCCTAGCAAGTGCGTCCCGTCGATGAAGAGCAAGGGCCTGCAACCACTCTGGAAACCCACAACGCACGCGTTAAATGCAAAAAAGGCCCGTGTAAAACCATCACCCTCATGGTCCACTATAACCACGCTCCCAGGATTCGTCTCTAAAACTTTCCCGGCATACCATCTGAGGAGGTCGTAGCTCGCGACTTCACTACCGTGGAGAACACCCCGGGCGACCTCTTTCCCCAACCAAGCTTTCTTGTAAGACAAGTGAACGCCATGCTCGCGCATTATATCACGTTGAATATCGACGGCCCTGTAGAGAGGGCGATCCTTCAGCCTCTGCATGACCTGCGCGCTTACCCATTTTTTCGAAGCTTTCGGGTGAGAGGTGGTGCCGATACCTCCGCCGCATGTATGTGCTGAGCACATTGTCTTTATCATAAACGTCTCTTGGTTCCCAAGCTTCGATGCGTGGACACGCCATTGGCAACCAGCGGATGCACATTGGACAGTTACCCTCTGCTTATCGTTCTTGACGAAGATGAAGTTAAAGTTCCGGTTTATGGCGACACTTCGCAGCGTGTCTTTGAAATGATCACCATCGCAAAATCGTTGCCCGACTTCGAGACGTGCACCGGCAGGTTGGTCTTCAGCCATAGATAGGGCACCCGACGCATTCGGTTGGGACGACATTATGTGCCGGCTAACCGGTAGGCTTTCCGAAATTGAATCCCTGCTCCTGGTGCACACAAGGATAACGTAAACGGCGACGGGTTAATGGAGAATCCCAAATGCAAACGTAATAGTAAACGAGAACACCCAAACGTAAACGGAAACTTACAATGGTAAACAAGAACTCCAAAAAATAAACCGGAACTCCCGGAAGTAAACAGAAACTTCTAAAAGTAAACGGATAATAGTAAACAAAAACTCCAAACAATAAACAGAAACGCCTAAAAGTAAACAGAATCGCCAAAAGGTAAACACAAACGCACAAATATAAACGATAACTACACAGGCTAAATGGAAACTCCAAACACTCCGCGGAAGTAGCACGTAATCGCTTCATTTGAATGCACAAAAAAAGGTGCAGTGTTTACGAAAGTAAGGAGGAGCCCGGGGCATCTTCGACGGCATCGTCATCGTCGGTTGATGTGACTATAAGATCGACTGCATGACAATTGAACATATGGTGAACGCGACACATTCGCTGAAAATCAATCTCGCATTCTATGGGGCAGACCGTGCGATGTGCATTCGGTGTGACAAACTTCACACGAACACTCTCGATTTCGAGGCTCCATCTTTCACATATCTCCTGCAGCACCGACTCCCATGAACTTAACAAAGCGAACTGCAGCACTCGACCCTTGCCCTTGTATCTGGCTATTGCGCAATAGGTGTCCATTGAGTCGCGATGCACGAAACCCTCAAACTGCCATGCATTACAGACACACAAATATTCATACCTTCGGCGCTAACAAAAATGAAAAAGAAAAAAATATCCTCTCACCACAGCCTTCAATATGAACAAGTACACCCGCTCGAACACTGGTGAGAGAGAGAGAAACTCTGGCAAACGACGGGGAAGAAGACGAAGGATAGAACCCTCCTTAACAGAAGCACGCATTATAAGAGAAAAGCTGGCTGAAAAGCCTGCTTTTCCCTTTTGGCTGAACACTTTCAAAAATGATGACAAGACAGGGCGGGACCTTTCCCACCAAAACCAAGGGGCGAAGTTGGTATTATGTAAAAAAGTTATTGACGGAGTTGGACGGAGGGACTGAAAAGGAAGGTAATTTAAAAAGGAATGATGAACAGGGATATTCAAATGTCAGAGGGACTGATCGGGATGTTTGCAAACGTACAGGGACTTATAATTAATTTTCCCTAATAATAAATCAATATTTTGCAAACTAATTTTATTCAAAGTTATTTCTCAAATCGTAAAATTTATTATTAATTTTTGAAAGTCACCCGAAGTTTTTCCCCTATCAATGTCAATAGATTAAATGTATGTAAGCCAAACAAAAAATGAATGAATGACCATGTGAATAATTGTTATGCATACCTTCCCATAATGCACCAAAGTTGGAAATTTTCTCCATCTTTGAATATGCAAGTCAATATCACACATCTGTTGTTTTTCTATTTGTGTATTTATTTATTTTTGAAGTCAAACTAATTAATAATCTTAAGGGTATATGGACACTAGAAAATTTGATGGGTGGGGTTCATTGTATTTGTATATTGAACTATAATTAAAAGGTTCTCTATACAAAATGCTTCAAATAATGAAAAGACTAATTCGTCAAGATTATTCATATTTATATAAAAATAAAACTCTCATGTTTTTAAGTTCACCCTTAAACACCTTTTTGATTTTGATGGCATGATGAGCGAGGATTACTACTTTCACAAGACAAGTATTTAGAACATAGTTCATATTTATTGAGATTTTACTATGTGTGTGTGTGTGTGTGTGTGTGTGTGGATATATATATATATATATATATATATATATATATATATATATATATATATATATATATATATATATATATAACTTTCATTGTATTCTATTATTTTCAATAATTTTATATTGTTCTCAATCGCTCTTCAGTTGGGCATTGAGAACTTTGGGATGTCTCTCATAAATGTAACAGTTCTCATAAAAGATGACGGAATAATATTTTGTAAAATATTTTTAGCATGTAATTTTTTTTATGAAAGTGGGTAAGTTAAATTGCTCCACATGTTCAGTAGGAATTGAGCATGAGTTTTTTAAATATTTCACATGCAATCACCTTACTTTTCTTGGGATTCGATTCCTCACCCATAAAATAAAAGACCTTACATACTAAATAAGCTAAGAGGCCTTTGGTGATTGAAAATGGTTGTATATATGTGTGTCCGTGTGCGCGAGCGCTTGCCCGCCCCCGCGCACGTGTGTGTTCTGTCTGCGCACTAGATTATTGTTAAATAAAAAGTCAATGTAATTTTGCTATTATTTCTCAATTTTGGGTATCAATATAATAAGAGGTTTTTATTTAAAAAAATTATTAATAAATGATACAAGCACAGTTAGTCAAGATACAAATAGAGAAGGAGGTGTAACAATTATGATGGCTTACTGATTTTTTAGAAATACATCCATTGTTATGCAACTTTGCATGAGAATCAGTGTACAAGCTTCTCATAGGGGACCTTGAGTCTTAGCATTTGAGAGACGCGACCTCGCGATCTCTCAAACCCTATGCATGTGAGTAACCTTTGAGCTATGTGTTAGTTCTCCTAAAAGCCTATAATAACACAAGGGTATCATTTTTTTTCTTTAATTAGAAAGTTTGGTATTAAGGGTGCGTTTGGTTGTAAAGAGTGGAATGGAGAGGACAATGAGGGATTGGAAAAGAATGGAAATGAAAACTATATTTAGTTGGAAAGATTAGAGAGTGAGTTTATTGGGAATAAAAAAAGTAAAAAAAGAAAAATATAATAAAATAATTATTATGCCTTAATTATGCAAATGAATATTATAATATATATATATATATATATATATATATATATAGTAATGAGTTGTGATAATTATATTTTTTAAAATATTTAAATATTATAGTAAATTAATTGTTATAAATATATATTTAACTTTAATAGGTCATCAAATTATTTTATAATTTTTGTTAATATAATTAATTAATAATTAATTAACTATAATAAATAACTAATTACCAATTTAAATATATTTTTAAATAAATAAATTATGAAACATAATAATTACATTTTTAGTAGTTGATATTGATTAATGTCCAAATATGTTGTTAATATTGTAATAAACAATTAATTAGCTAACCTCAAGTTGATCCAAATTTTTTTGTAAATAATAGCAGTATTGTTATTTCATTATTCAAAAATCAATATTCTCCTCAAATTTCTAATGATTGTGAATTTTTCTCCACAAACTCCTCATTATTTCATTATACCTCTCTCACTCCCATTACTTCACACCTAAAGAAGATTTTACACCATATAAATAATGACTCTCATTCCACTTTTTGCAACCAAATATCCCCTAAATAAAACATAACATTATTTTGAAACTAATAAGCAAATATAGAAAATGTTGGAATTATGTATTTTTTTTATTAATATATTCATCATGATTTTCTCTTAAAAAAAAATATAACCTTCATTGTATTCTATGTATCATTTTCAATAATTTTATATAGTTTCCAATCTCCCAAAACTCTATGATGCATCTCATAATTGCATCCATTCTAATAAAAAAATAACAGTATTCATATTTCTAGGGAATATTTGACATATTGTGTTTATGATGACAAGGATTTTATATTTTTTATTTATTTAACTATTACTAATTTGGTTTGTAACTTGGAAGGGTGAATCAAAGCCAAATGAAGCAATTAATTTTTTTCACTTGTTTTATTTCTAATTTAATAGCAAAATTTGTTAAAAAAAGACTTTTATCTTTTAATTCTCTTTAAATACTCTACTTTTAATTTATTTTGTTTATAGTTTTCAGAAGGTAAAAAATTTAATGAAATTAAACAAAAAGTGAGCACCACTTCACTTAATCAATTTTTATATTTTCAAGATGATTGTTTTTACTTAAGTTTCAAGTGGTTGTTTTTATATCTTGTAAAGAAAAGATAAAATTTATGAATTAAGAAAAAACAAAAGTAAGTAGAAAAAAACTTATTTAAATAACATTTGATAAAACAACACAATTTGATTAAATTTAACAAGTAATGGCTTTTAGTTTTGGCATACTTAAACTTTGGTAACATTATTGAAATCTATTGATTTTTTTTATTTTTGTTTCTATTTTCTCTTTTGCATATAATAATAAAACACATTGTCTCTCATTGAAGAAAAAAAAGGAATTAGCGAGGGATTAGTATTTTTGTTTCTATTTTTGTTTCTATTTTTTATTATAATGTAACCTAATTTATAAAATGTAAAGGGACCAAGGGCTTTCAAATCAATTGGTATTCAGATTCCCGTGAGGTCCCTTCTTCATTAACGAGGGATTAGATTCACAGGATGGAGGCACATATTAACTCTCTATTTATGCATTTTTTCTGATTTTCAGTAGCTTGTCCACTTAATCATTTTATTATAAAAAATCAACGGGCCAAACAAGAAAATTTTGCAAATATATTTTCTTAAAACTATACTTTTTAGGCTATATGTACTAATTTATGAAAAAAACCGAATTGATCAAACAATAAATTTTAAAAATATATATACTTATATAAATTCGTTTGTAAAATATTAAAAAGACAAAGGAAAACGAGAGAGGGAAGGGCCATTGCCCCTCCTCCCTCCTTGCTTTGTCACTGGTATTTTGTAATTCATCCTCACCCACATTAGCTGACCTTCTGTTATATATATATATATATATATTGTTTTTATTTTTCTTTGTAGTCTTGTAATCCCTTTTATCTTTTAAAAATTAAGTGCGGAAGCACAACCACTGGATCGACATCAAATTCTTCTCTCTCTCTCTCTCTTTTGTAAACTAAGTTTTTATCTCTAAAAAACTAAAATTAGTTATTTTATAAGCAAATCCTTTGAAAATATAAACATATTTGCATATGATTTTGAGGAGTGTATTTTTTTTTAATAAAATGAGCAAACCATATGTAAAGAATGTGTGTACCACTGAGAATCTTCATATTCTCTGATTGAGTAATTCTACAAATTTTCTATAGATTTAGATCTTGAATTACTTGTAAATGGAGAGGTGGGCTTGTAGCTTTGATTGCAGGCTTTTACAGGAATCTAAAGATATAATTTATCTTAATAAGTAAAATTGAATAACAGCTTATTTAAGCCCGTCTTATCCAAAAATCTAAAGTTATGATTTATCTCACTAAAAAAATTTGAAGAATAGATCACTTGAGTTTCATCAAAGTTTTGGTAATAGTAAATTATAATGATTTTTACTCAAGAGATTCACCAACAAAAAGAACTCAGAGGAAAACAAATGGATTGTTCAGTTCACTAACATTTAAGCCCAACTAAACATCCATTTTCAGAGTTCATAACATGAAATTACTCCAAAATGCTGACAGTAAATAGGTTCAATACAGAATGAGCCTTCTCAAGCTCTTCAAGTTCAGCTACACTACTATCAGAAAAGAAAGCAGTAAGATAACCAACCCCACCGGCTTGACCCGTAGGAGCCTTTCTCCTCTTTATTCCGCAGAGAATGAAGTCTCTGGTACTTCTTCAACTTCACTACCCTCCTCCATTTCCCTTCAATGGCTTATATCAGAGAATAATCCTTCAGGTGCGTGCTGGGGCATCGCTCTCTGCTGATTCGGTCTGATCGATTCTCCACCATCGATAGCTTAACAACCCGTTCCATCCCACCGTCCACGTGCCCTTCACCCTCACTCTCTGTCTGCGTTCTGACACTTGGTGCGCCCCCTCTTCCTGCATACTCTCCCAATTGATTTCTTCAGAATTCCATGCCTCATGATCCCCCTTTAATCTTGATTTGTCCAGGTGGCCATCTTTGATTTCATCAGATAATTTGACTGTTGCCATGTCATTGACCTCCACTCGCTTTCTTTTCATTTGTCCCCCTTCCAACCTATATGGCATCATAACATAAATAAATTTGAAATTAAAATCTAAATAAGTTTATGAGAAGAAAATTTTAGTTCTTTACAAACGAGTTCATTGTATAAAAAACAATTAACAGTGCTCTTTGGCGGTACAAAATTAGTGTTTCTCTTAACTGCCATAATAACCTTCATTATCTCTTAATCCACATGAGACTATTCAATTCTTTCTAAATTTAAATAAAAATTGACGAATAGATCACTTCGGTATTTTTTTAACATAAAAAATGGAGAGAAAAAAAAGGAAAAAAAACAACTCAAGTGATTATTATCAATTTATTTCAATATCTTAAAATATTTATTATGATTATTATTAGGGAAAATTACTGTTCACCCATCGGGAATTTCAAAACTTTCTAAAAACCTCCTCCAACTTTTGCACACCCCGGACAACCCTTCTTTTATAGTTTACATTCTCTTTTACCCCCTATCAGTCACTTCAAGTGGGTCCATGTTATGAAATTTCATTTTTGCCCTTGCAAATGGTGGAAAAAATACCGCCCAATCACATCATGTCTAACCTTTTATGCATATAAGTGTGCATTTTTTTTGCCTTATTGTTTAATTATCCCAGTCTCTGTTTAACTCAATCAAGTTTTCATTTAAAAACTGTCTTTTCCGTTTAAATTATTATGTTTTTGTTTAAATATTTGTTTTAACGTTTACATTTTATAGTTATCGTTTAAAAATTTTATGTTTCTGTTTAAAATCTTGATCACACTAGTTAACCATGGTACAACCTAAACATTTTAATACCCTAAAAAACAACAAGCTAAATTCATTTTTGAGAATTAATATTCTTTCACATGATCCATTTATATATATATATGCAATCAATTGAAATGGATGTTAAATTCATGTTCATGAATGTTAGAATATTTGATAGTAATGTATCAATGATCAAAATCTTATTATATAATAACATTTATTGAATCTTGAAATTTTTAAATAAAAAAGAATTAAATTTTTGATGTTTATCTAAATATCTAAAATAAATTCAGCAGTATTCACAAATTTTTAAACAGAAATATAAGTTTTTAAACAGAAACCTCAATTCTTAAACAGAGAGATATCACTTGTTAAACAGAGACAGAGTTTGTTAAACAGAAACCACAATATTTAAACGGAGACATACATTTTTAAACTAAAATTCATTTTTTAAACGAAAATTTCATTTGTAAAACTGTAACCATATCAAATGAAAGGGGAAACATACATTATAAACATTAAACAAATCATAACAATCGAAAAACTATTTCGATCGTGTACACATACGAAAATGTAAAACAAAACAAAACTGTCTAGGATGCCTTGAATCAAGTCTTCAATCTGTGGCGAGTCGACTATGTTGCGCTTCGCAGAGTTGTACGGGGGTCTCGCCTACTAGTGTCAAGTAGCATCGCCATTAACTAGGTTTACCGCCATAATCACAAGCCTGTGACAATAACAACACATTCAGTAATATTCACAAATTTTTAAGCAGAAATATAAGTTATTAAACAGAAACCTCAATTCTTAAACAGAGAGATATCACTTGTTAAACAGAGACCGAGTTTCTTAAACAGAAACCGCAATATTTAAACGGAGACATACTTTTTTAAACAGAAACCCTCGACCCTTTCCTTCCTCAATTTCCTCAACTTGATCACTGATCTCCAACCCATAAACAACTTTCCCAGCAGCACTCCCAACCTCACCACCACGAACATCAACTGCCATCTCCACGTCGTCACAAGATCCATCCTTTTCCAGCCAATCAACATCACCAACCTCTCCATTGCCAGCACGAACTCCCGCCACTACTTCACCGCACTCCAAACTTCTCCCTTCCACCATCTCCATCTTCAGATCACCCCCATCTTCATGTTGACCATCAATTTCAGCACTCTACCGCTCACCTCCGGCATCATCACCGGCATCGGCACGATCGGCCTTCTTCCAAAGCCGAAGGGGTCGTGGCTAGGGCTTCCATCGGATCGGCCCGGGGATGGTTCCCGGGGGGTCACCCCCGGGAGTTGAGATCGAGGCCACAGGCCTCATCCATGGACCAAACCCTACACTACGTTGGAGAAGAACGAACCTTAAGAAAGAGACAGAGAGAGAGAGAGAGAGAGAGAGAGAGAGAGAGAGGTACCTGAATTGGGATCAATCGGTAATGGAGATGGAGATTGAGAGGTGGAGTTCCTTCGAGCTCAAACCGGCACAATGATTGGAGTGCCACGACTTTCCATGCAAGGGGCAATTTCGTCCATAAAATTCAAAAATAACTTTATTAACCATAATTATATGCTTTGGGGGGTTAGAAAACATTGTCTTTAAAAGGATGGGGTTTTTAGGTATTGCGAAATTAACCGGTTGTTTTTTGCCATATTGCAAACTTAGGGGGGTTTTTTTGGCATTCTACTTATTATTATTATTATTATTATTATTATTATTATTATTCATGATTATTATCTATTTATAATCTAAAATATTTTTAATACTTTACCTCATAACGTATATCAATGTGCCCTGAATTTTATGTCTATTATACGTCAATGCTGATCGCAGACATGGCCACGGTTTAGGAACCGCCTGTTCCGGTTCAAAAAAACCTTGAATCGAAATGAACCGCCTAGGAAAGATTCTTGGCGGTTTGGTTCCGGTTCGGTTCCTGTTCCGGTTCTGGTAGTTCGGTTCAACGATTCCGGTTTGACTGTTCAAACGGTTCAGTTTTTTTTGTTAAACTAAATAATTCAATATTTCAAATTAAATGAACACAAAAATACAAAAATTAATTTAATATAATATTTTATTAAAAAATAAAAGTATTAATAATTCAAAAGAATATTTTGAAATAAAGGTACAAAAATGGAAGAAATAAAAAAAAGTAAAGGGCTTGAACTTAATTATATCAAGTTGCTTGCGTATCTTCTCGAGGAATCAAAGCCCACTTAGTTCTTTTATTTTTATTATACATATTTATCATATTTTCATAATGCCTAATTGCTTGCATCATTATTGGAGGAGTTGAAACTAGAAGCCAATGTTGTTGTATCAGAGCCATTATTTACCCACTCGTCTGATGATGATGAGTGTATAGGGTCATCTTGGCTTTGTAGTCTAGCTCTTCCTAATCATCATAGCAAGTTTGTGCTTCCAATAATTTGTGGCATAATCAATTAATTATAACTTATTTTCTTGCATGAGTAACAAAGTTTGGCATGGCACAATATATATAAGTTTGACGAATGTCAAGAACCAGACCTAATCGGCTAATCAAGTGTTCAGAATCAGACCTAATCAATAATCAATTTGGTTAATATCTTTAAACATGTAATTATTTAATTGATAACTTATTAATGATATTAACAAAATGAAAACGTAATCATTCATGACATATATATATATATATATATATATATATATATATATATATATATATATATATATATATATATATATATATATATATATATATATTGATTTAACTGAAACTGGCTATTTGAACCTCTGTTTTAAACCTTTAGTTGAATCTCCAGTTGGAACCGCCGGTTTAACTGGAACTGGCTGTTTGAACCTCTGTTTTGAACCTTTAGTTGAACCGCTAGTTGGAACCGCAAGTTCCACGGTTTTCAAATTCTGAAACCGGAACCGAAGCTTGTATGAAGGTTTAGGTTCCGGTTTTTTGTCGGTTCCGATTCGGTTTTTGATAGTTCGGTTCCACGGTTTAAGTTCAAAATGGCCACGTCTTGCTGATCCAATGCAAAAGTTGCTAAGATATTAAATATTTTTTAAAGAAAATCACATTAAAAATTTTGAAATCACACATGAAGCAATTGAAAAGACCCAAGTAATAATAAAAAAAGTCTTAAATTATAAATTATAAATTAATAATTAATAATTAAAATAATTATAAAAAAAAGAGTTAATCAAAATAAAAATGGAGTGTTATACCGGGTCGGATCCCATGAAATCCAAACCCGATCCGATAGAGTGAGCGCAAGGGCTACAGAGGCTCCCGAGTCCCGACTTCGTCTTCGTCTCCGATCAGCGATGGCGGCCACGAGATCGCTCCAGCTCTGCCGCTATCTCCTCTGCCGCCCTAGGTACTCTCTTCTCCGGCCTGCATCGTCTTCTTTGAGATTCCTTTCAGATGCCATTGCTCCCATCTCGGCCCCTCCTCCTCTTCCGACGTCCCCTCCGGCACTTGCCCCTGAGCTGAACAACGGAAATGGAGATAACGGCACCGTTCACTCCTCTCTTAACGAGGCCGAAGTCGCTAAATTTGCGGCCATTGCTGAAACATGGTTCTCGTTCTCTCTCTCTCTCTCTCTCTCTCATACACTTAATTTTTATGATTTTAGGGCTATAATTTGCGCGAAATTCTTTGGAAAAATCCATATTTTTGTGTCTCAATTTTTTTCAATGAATTTTTACTTTGTGTTGGATGTAATTAGCTTGGATTATGAGTTTTATCTTTTGTATTTGAAGTTTTGGTTTAATGCTTTGATTGAAAAAAGAGGACTTTGTTTAACTGTTTATATTATGTTTGCAATTGGAAAATTAATATGGTTCTATGCACTTGAATTCATGTAGGTGGGATTTTGAGGGGCCATTCAAGCCATTGCATCAGATGAATCCTACTCGAATATCTTTCATTCGGTCAGCCCTCTGCCGGCATTTCAGGTGTGATGAATTGGCTACTTCTTTCAAGTTTTTTGAGTAGTCGTTCGTTTATGGAAAATTAAAAACTCTTTGGTCTTGTGTATATTGATGTTGCATAGTTCTCAGATATCTGCTTCATAAAATTAGCAACTGTGAAAAAAATGGTACAAAGACAACAAATACAGATTGAACGAAATGCCGAATCTTTGTATAAAAAAATACTGTGTTTTGTGGAAGAGTTTGGCCAAGTTGGGGCTTGCAATTGGTTTGGGCACCCCCAAAATATAGGAATTGGGTAAGTCAACTTAATGACTTGCCTTCTTTGGTTTATTTTTTCATATTTTTAAAATTTTAAACTTTCATTAAACAAGAGTATTTGGTAAAAGAGCTAAATTTATAATTAAAGAATATAGGTAAAGAAGAACAAGGTTCTAATCTTCTGATATCATATGAAAAAAAAATAATAATTTTCAATGATTCAATATTTTCTGCTTACAACTAAGAAACAATATTTTGGAAATGACTATCACAGGAGAACTCAATGAAGTGGTGTAGATAAAAGTCAAAATTAAATGAGAAGAACAGCCATGGTTTGTAGAAATTTCAGAGGAAAGAAAGGGCAAAAGTCATATAGCATTAATGCCGGCAATTTTAGAGAAAGGATCCAAAATTGTAGAAAGGCAGAAACCACGAATTAAGGAAGAGGAGTGAGGAGGTAGAGGAGAGGCCTGCTCAATTGGAATCAAGTAAGGCTATTTAGTGTCATGAACTTGGGTTTGGTGAGTTAATTTTGACCTGGGCCAGTTACTTGAGTTATGGAAAAAATCCAGATGGCTGGCCTAAATCAATGCTTTTGAAGGTAGCCTGAGTGAAGACTGCATTTTGATCCTTTGGCCCAAATGGTTGACTTGCCTAATCTACAATGTGTCCAACTGCAGTTTTTCTTAGTATAGGTTCACAACAATGAGCTATTCTATTTTACGTTTAAGCTTCGAATTAACTTCCAATCTTTGATACCTTAATTTTTTTTATTTATGTATATTGCTGATCATATTAACTCTTTTTTTGTTTTATTTTCAGAAAGGACCCCTTTTGCGCACGGCCTTTTGAAGGGTTGAAAGTGATTGATGTTGGATGTGGAGGTGGCATTCTTTCAGAGGTATTTTCTGGGAACAATGACATTTTTGATCTATAATTTTTAAGAAAATTCTTAATGAGATCTATGCCAGTATGCCTTCTTTGCGTGAAATGTAATGTTGAAACTTGTGAACCGCAGTTCAAGGAATGCCATTATTGAAAACATGTCATTTTTAATCTCAAAAAAGAAATTTGAGAAATTTCTGTTGAATCTATTTATTTTAAAATGCAGTAACTATTAGTGCCCTTTTGATTGAGGAGCAGTCAATTCTATGGAGTTTTTGAGAATTTATATATATCAAGCACTGTACTCTATAACACATCAGAGTAAAATTTACGACATTTTGAAATTAGTTAAGCACCTTAGAACTTCTTGTATGAATCTAGGTAGCTAGCCTGACATATTGAGGCCAAAAGCTACCAGCTGTAAAGTAAGGCACCCTTTCTTATTATGAAAAAACCAGAAAACTTGTCATGAACGCCATTTTGTACACATCTTCTAAATAAGAAATTTGGGGAGAGTTTAGAATTATGTGCCTGTATGAATATATGGATTATTTATAGGGATTGGATCTGAATGTGGGAGTGGGTCTCTTGCTTTAGCCTTTATTTTAATTTAGTGTTAGTATTGATTCACTGGTTCTAGATCTTTTGCAGATGGAGAAGGTGGTAGTACTCCCTATGATTGTTCTATCAAAGATTATTGGTTCTCAAACTTAATGGATAATGAGAATACTGTCAAAATCTAAAAGAATTGATTTGTTCAAGCTTCTAAGATCGCATCCATGCCTCAACATTGGACTATTCTCAAGAACTATAATATTTCAGAAAGCAATCTACTTGCTTAGCTTATTACTGGTTAAGCTTTCAGGAAACGCATTATCTTCTTTGTGTTTGTCACCATTACGGGTGGTATGAATTTTGTTATAGTAACTGCTATTATGCCATTGTGTACAAATTTCCAACAATCATTTAGTAACTGCTAATACTGATATTTTGTTTCCTGATGGCCTAATTTTTTTTATCAAATGGTTTGTTTAGAGAATAGTTTTGAAAAATATTTTCTAAATATTCTGTCAATCATATGGTCAAACAATAACACATATTTCTTCTGGTATTTTTTCCATGGTAAGTAGAAGAATTAAAATGAGAAGGATAGTTAGGTCTTGTTGCTGGTGTCTGTATTTCTATGTGCTCTAAGCTGATAAACTTAAATATTTGGTCTTACATCATTCTGAACTTTGTTGGAAATTTCTTGGATAAAGCCTAAATTACTATATATTTTTTCTCAGGACTAGATTTTGTGTGTGTTTGTACACATGCTTGTGTGCATACAGGTTGTTTAACTGGCATATTGAGAATAATAAATTTATGTAGCCTTACCTTTTTTTATTTGTTGATCGGGTTCATTAGAAAATGTTGTCTTTTGAACATTTAAATTTTCGTGTGAAACATGTCTGATTATAGTAATCTTTTTTTCTTTTAATTTGTTACAATGGTCTTCACTGATATTCTTCTCTATGCTTCTATTAACAGCCTCTTGCTCGGATGGGAGCATCCGTAACAGGCATTGATGCTGTGGAAAAGAATATCAAGATTGCTCGCATACATGCTGTATGTTTTGCTTATCTTAAATAAAGAATGTATGTGTTTGCATCCTACTGCTTGTAGTATCATCCGTGAGAATTGCGCAAGAAAATACAATACTATCAAGACCTATAAGAGGAATTGTAGGGTTGAGAACTCACCTAAAATAAACTTTGCTTGTTCGTCTTAATGTCCCAATATGATCATATGCATAGGTGATTCTTAGTTATGCATATATTTGTGTTGGATTATGATAAAATTTAATCATTGTCACCACCAGCAATTTAAAATTTCAATGCAAATATATCGTGCACATTATAATAATGAGTGTAAATTATTTTTTTTGTTAGAATAAGATTCTTAGTTTCAGTGAGGTTAGAAGGAATAAAAATGAAGTGTGAGAAGATCCACAGAACTACCATTGCAAGTTTCTTGGTCAACAATGGGAAGTTTTAGTAGTGTTTTTCGAAACATCACATAACTGCTATTTATTTATATTTTCATGTTCTTACTATTAGCATCAACCTTGCCTGTCTGGTGTGTTAGCCAATCAAATGTTCAATCATGTGACCAATTCAACAACTCACGCGCAATGTAAAAAATGTTGTATTACTCTATGCCTATTTCTAATGTCGATAATCTTAGTTTGTTGTAAAGTTATCTCCAGCTTTTTCAATGTCATAGGCATGCATTGAGAAACATTACCATCTTACCCGGCTGAGTATCGGCTTGTTTGCATCACTTTTCAATTATTAAATTAAGCTTTTATCCATGAATGTTTTTTAATACATAAGATGAATGTCTGGTGTTTTTGTAAAAAAAAAGATTATAGAAATCTAAAAGCTAAAAAAGAAATGAAATAGAATACAACTTTTGGCAAAAGGTATAAATTATAAGTTCTATTAGAAGCTCTTTTCAAAAGTTATCTAAAAAAGCTTTCTGGCCACCGCACCAAACACATGCTATATGTCATATTTTTGAAGCCTACGGTGGGAAAAAAAATTTCTTTGAGTGTGCAAGCTATTTAAGCATGTTGTTTTTGCCAGATGTGGTCTATCTAATGTAAATGCAATTTGTTTTTGGAGGAAAACATATGGTAGCACTTTGTGACTATAAATTTATAACTTTCTGCACCTTACTGCACCTTATCTATGATCTGTTTAATGTGCTTATTTTTAATTGTTGCAGGAGTCAGACCCATTGACTTCATCTATTGAATACCATTGCACAACAGCTGGTACTTTGTCCCTTTAACCATTGTTTCTTTAACCTTACTTTTTTCATTTACTCTGCATTTGCATTTGGTTGTGTTTTCATTTGTGTTACTTGTTTTGTTAAAAATGTTGAAAGTGCGCTATTCGATAAGTGAGATAATATAACTTGTTTATCATATCTGTTTGTAATCCGAGAAAAGTAGAAATCTTTTTTCTTGGTGATTATTTCACGAGGGTCTTGTGTGTCATCTACACTCGCCCCATGTGATTGAAAGAATATGCTTTTGATTCATATTAAACTATATCAAACTGGGGAAAGTTCTTTATGAATTCCACTATAATGGTCAAGATTTCCATATAAAATAAATGAGCCAATGGAAGAAAATTCTGCACCTATAAATGGAAGTTTGTCGGCATGCATTTATTTTGGCTTATGGAAAAAAAGAATATCTACATAGGCTAGTGGCTCAGTATTACACAAACTACTGAAGTAAGCTACACATGGCATACATGCGAGTTTCATTGGAAGTTATATTGGATGTACGTAAATTTCATTTACATGTGGCTATATCTTCATTGAAGTTAGACGTTCTCATGTATGTGTGTGCGCTATGACTTCTGTTTGCATTTGCATGCACATAGCAAACAGGTCTCTTGTCATTTGAGCAATTAAAAAGATTATTTGATTGGTCTATTTCAGCTTATTGTCTAGCATGATTGAATTTTGCTATTACTAGAAGCTTTGACCCATTAGCAAGTGAAGAGGAAATACATTGAAAAACATATTCTCCACAACCTGCCTCATATTTTCAATCAAATTTGTCTCAACAGTCACCATCCATATGTCATGAGCAAATAAATTAGGGACCTCCACTCTCTTAAGCTAGCAGGGCATTATAAATTTTCTTTCTCAATACCTTCCTCTAGCTAAATCATGATGTAGCTAAAGTACCTGTTAGGAATGCCCAAACAGAAGAGTTGGGAATAGAATTGGACTTGGATATACCAACCAAAAGAGAAGACTATTGAGTAAATTAATCACAAAGGTGGAAGATATTATACAAGATTGTATGGTTAGGATAACCTCTCCGAGGATTACAACTCTTTGCCATGTCCAGAGTTGTTTCCTGCTGACTAATCTTCTTGATGTACATGTATGATGAATTAGCTTTTTGTTCTTTGGTGCCTATCAATGTTGTGCTCCTCCCAAATTGCTTATGCATGGCTTTTTTTTTTTTGAGAAAAGGAGAGCTACAAAGTAGCTAAGGTCCAAAAACCAAAACGGATTAAAAAGAAAGGTTCATTTGCTGTAGCTCCTCCATCAGCCACCTTGGAAGATCGAGCCCCTTATAGAATAGAGAAAGCTGGGGATTGTTCCGTCCATGTCGCGCCAGTTTGTCCGCAATAGTATTATGCTCTCTTGGGATAACTTGTAGTTCCAATCCTAGCCAACGGTTCATCAACCTCTGAATATTCATTAAAGTTTCCGAGATATTCCAATGAATGCGATTATCTTGCCGTTGAAGTATAGTGATAAGGTTAACACAATCACTTCCAATTCTCTCCGGATTCAGATTGCTTCTTCTACATTGCTCCAACGCTAGTTCCATCCCTAAGGCTTCCGCATGAAAGCTAGTTTCCGTAAACACTCCCATTGATCCTGCAAGTAAAACATTGCCAGTATTAGTTAAAAAAAATATATCCAATCCCACTCCATTCACTCTCATCAATCCACGAGGCATCCGATAAAATAGTGATTGAGAGAGAAAAGGATAGAAGAGGTTCCCGGCAAGAACTTCTGGCTTAGAATGAATTATCCTAACTTGTTGCATTCCATTGTAAAAAATTCTTCTGACATCTTGGACCTCATTCCGGAAAATTACCACACATCGAGCTTGCCAGATGGCCCAGAGACAAGAAGTAACCAATCCTTTCGCAAACTCAGGTCCTGCATCACAAGCAAAGTCTCCAAACAGCCAATCTCCAATGGATGGGTTAGTAAGGTTAATTTGGTTTAAACTAAGATAATCCATAGCCATCTGCCAAAGTTCATGCATAACATGACAAGTCCAAAATAAATGATCAGTAGTTTCCACATGGAGTTTACAAAAAACACAGACATTAGGTTGACCAATGTTGAGCTTATAAAGATGAGAATAAGTAGGAAGATTACCATGAACTAGTTTCCAAATGAAAAACTTAACTCTAGGAGAAGTTTTCAACTTCCGAATAAGTTTCCATCCATCCCACTTATCAGTTAACATCTTACCAATCAAGAGATGCTTATAAACAACTGTAACGAGTTTACCTTCATTCATACTCGGCAACCAAACCCAATGCTTGTTCAAGTCATGAATGCTTCTGAGTTTGGACAGGCGCTGCCAGTCCAGGTGATCACCCAACAAACCCCTAATAATATTATAATCCAGCTTATTCTCATTCAAAAGATCAGAGAAAAGTAAATTTTCAACAGGCCAATCCATATTAAGAAAGGTAGGTTTAATAGAAATTGGAACCTCAAAACACCAAGGATCCATCCAAATGTCAGTATGATCAGTATTACAAACATTCATCCAGAGGTTTGGCTTAATAGCCTTAGCAGCCTTGCAAATACAGTTATAAAACCAAGAAGTTTTTGGGACTTTTTTATAATTCCAAATGTTTAAATCCCCATATTTCAGATGAAAAATCTGAGTCCAAACCTTGCTATCACCGTTGATAAGAGAAAAAACATTTTTTGACATTATAGCTGTTTTTAGAGTTAGCAATTTCTTTATGCCCAGCCCCCCCTCAGACTGATCAAGTGTAATAGTATCCCATCCAATAGAGTGGAGGCCACTACGACCACTACCCTTATTCCAAAAGAATTCCCGAGCAAGTTTGGAAATTTTGTCAAGAATAGTATCCGGGATCCCATAGACAGTAAGCATATGGATAGGAATAGATAGAAGGGAACTCTTAATTAAAACTACCCGACCAGCAGCAGATAAACCACTTGGGTTCCAAGACCCTAGGGCAGAGCCAACCCTATCAATCAAAGGTCTAAACTGGGAAAGATTGAGCCTCTTTGGAGAAACCAACACCCCTAAATACTTAAAAGGAAAACTTCCTTTCTGGACATTAAGAATACTCATGATAGAAGCCATAATTCTCTTATTGCACCAGGAAGGAAAAAATACAGAAGATTTCGAGGGGTTAGGCTTTTGACCAGTAAGGAAGTGATAATGTTCTAAACAGTTAAGGCAATGTCTAGCAGCTGCTCTAGAAGCTTTGGTAATAATAATGAGGTCATCAGCATACATCAGGTGGTTAAAATTTTGGGCGAGTCTATTATCAAGACCAGGCACAAGATTTCTGTTCATACTGTGGTTAAGAATAGTAGTAAGATTTTGAGCTACAATGATGAAAAGATAGGGAGATAAAGGACCCCCCTGCCTAATACCTCTTTTAGCACCAATCCAACGGCTAGTCTTACCATTGATAATGAAAGAAAAGGAAACAGAGGAAATACAGGCCTGGATCTAAGAAATCCACATCTCAGGGAAACCCATCCTAAGCAGGGTAGTGAGAATAGCCTTCCAATCCAAAGTATCATAAGCTTTTTCAATGTCAACTTTAATCATCATCCTAGGGGGGGTCGAGCAATCATTCTCAAGGGAACGAACTATTTCCTGCACCGCTATAATGTTATCATGGATAGACCTACCAGCGAGGAACGCAGATTGCTCTAAACCCACCAATTTAGGAATAACATGTTTCAGGCGATTGGATAAAATCTTTGAAATAATTTTATAAGAAACATTGCATAAAGAAATAGGCCTGAAATCATTAACAACAGTTGGAAAATCTTTTTTAGCGATAAGAACCACAAAGGTTTTCCCCCAGGATTTAGGTAAAGCCGCAGTTTGAAAAAAATGAACAATAGCATTGCAAAGATGATCACCAATATCTTTCCAGTAAAAACGATAAAACTCAGCATTGAGACCATCCGGTCCAGGGCTCTTACCTTTAGCCATTGAACAAACAGTGTCATAAATCTCCTTTCTGGTAACCGGAGCAAGAAGCATCATTTATCATTTTCATCAAGGGCACCAAGACTAGGGAGATTATTACTATGCTCAGGAAACACATTCAAATTATCAGGTAGCCACAACTTCGAGTAAAAAGCAATAAAACAGTTCTCAATACCAAGTTGTTCAGTATGCATAGTCATCTGGTCATCCAAAATACTAGAAATTCTGTTTTTGTGTCTACGAACATTAGCATGCTTATGGAAAAAACCAGAATTGAAATCACCCTTCCTAACCCAAAGAAGCTTGGCCCTTTGAGCCCACCTTAAGGAATTTTGAGCAAGAAGAGCATTGTGCTTATTGTAGAGGGCTCTAAGATCAGAAAAGTCATGATTTGTAGAGTTGTCAGACTCCTCAAGCATTTCTAAATTCTTAATATCATTCTCCGTGTTCCTGATGGCCACATCTAGAGGAGATAGATTATGCTTTTTCCAATCTAGCAAATTAGATTTAGTCCTAGACACTAAATGGGCAAAAGCATGCATAGGGGAAGAGTGAGAACCAGCTTGCCAAGTTTTAGCAACAGTATTGTAACAATTCTGATAATTAAACCAATAATTGTCAAAGCGAAAAATAGACCCATAACAGTGATTAGCCATGGAAGCAGTGAGAAGCATTGGATTATGATCAGAGGTGGTCCGAGGTAAATGTTGATTAAGAAAAGACCTGAAGATGCGGATCCAAGCTACATTAACCAAAAAGCGGTCAAGTCTAGCCCAGCGACGTGCCAGGCCTTGCTGACCATTGCACCAAGTAAAATTAGCACCAGAATAACCCAAATCCAAAAGACTATTTCTAGAAATAAAATCATTAAAACAACCAGATTTTAAGGTATAATGAAGAAAAGAACCCCCCCTGTGCTCACCCTCTGATGTAATGGCATTGAAGTCCCCCATCAAAATCCAATGGAGGTCCAGTCCTGACATACCTGATAAGGAATTCCAATGATGTTTTTGAAGAACCAGAAGCTTAGGGTTGTAGATTACTGACAGAATCCATTCAGCAGGATTCAGTGCCGAAATCACCAGATGTATCGAAAACCGTTCGCAAGCCAACAGAGTTACGACACCCACCTCTGGTCTCCATAAAACAATGATCTCTCCTGACATTCCAAGAGCCTATGCTTATGCATGGCTTTGGCATTGTGCTTTGCATATAAGTGTGTGCATCCTAGGTCATTGTGGATTTGATATATGTTTTAACACATTTGTTCTTGAAATTTTTCTATTTTATGTTTGGCTTGATGATTCATTCCTTTGACACCTTACGTATATGGCATGATTCGAAACAGAGCAATTAGTCGAGAAAAATAAGAAGTTTGATGCTGTTATAGCTCTTGAGGTATGTTGTCAATAGGGTAAGGGATCTCTCCTTATTCTCTAAATCTTTTATCATCAATTTTCATATCAAATCTACATTTTATCTTCATCTACTTCTAGTTAGGTTTCGGATTTTTTATTTTTGCCCACTTTGATTTTTGTGGTTGTGTAAGGACAACATTGCACTTTGCTTAGAAATTGATTTATCTTAATTTGGTACCTGATTGCTTGTAAGTTTAACTTCATTCATCTGTTAAACATTATGTAGTTGGCAAAACATTTACAGTTCTTTTTTTAAGGAATGGGTAAATAATAAAAGATAAATGTGGAAAACCTACTCCCTGAAGGTCAAGGCTTACATTTGATATTAGTGGTAATTATCTTATTACCAAGTAAAACTATCATTGGTGTGAAAAAAATTTAAGACTTACCATATTTTGTTTGGAAGAGTAACAAATGGGTGAATGATCAATAATGGACGATTTTGCAAAGGGGCCAGAAACATTATAAATTGGAATTATGTTGAGTTTAATCACATCTTGACAGTTTTAGCAGAGTAATATCCCTCCTAGTTTTAGCAGAGTATTACTTCTCATAAGAGTTTATCATCCATTGCCCTGTAGTAAGAGACTGGCCTTTACTTTGTGGCCTAAAGGCTGGGATAAGCTTTTGGAACCAAGAAGTCCTGCAACCTAATTTAAAGAAGAGAAGATAAGAAATACTTAGCCAATTGTATATTTAGTTTGCTGTCAATTATTTAAACACCAGATACTGTTGTGCAAATTCTCACACTTTAGTTTGCAAGTGTCACTTTCATTACAAGGAGAAATTTTGAGATGGTGCATATTCCAAATAAACTGAACATTGAAGTTATCTAAGAATTGTGGTTGAATCATGAATTCTCAAACTGGATCTGATTAGTAAAATTCTTTTATAACTAACAAGCACTTTCCATTTCACAAAGCATAGTGAATGGGAAGTGCACTAGCCATAGCCATTTATTTAAAGTTCCTTGTCTCATTAACTCATTTTGCATGCTTGGTAATTGTTCTTTTCCATGTATTTAATTCGTTATGTTCTTATCATCTGCATTGGATGTCAGGTAATTGAACATGTTGCAGATCCCTCTGAGTTCTGCAAATCTTTGGCAGCATTGACAGTTCCCGATGGAGCCACTGTTATCTCTACTATTAACCGCACTATGAGGGCTTTTGCAACTGCTATTGTTGCTGCAGAGTACCTCCTTAGATGGGTGAGAGTTTGTTTTATTGTTTACTTGCTTGTTTGGGGCTTCTCTCTGTCTCTCTCTCTCTCTCTCTGTCTATTATAGAGAACAGACACACAGTAGTTATAAATGCAATACAAATGGATATGAAAAGGTTTACCATAAGGAGGGATTTCTTTACCATTAGTTCACCAAGGTATTTGTATTTCTTTATACACTAAGGGGCCGTTTGGTTCGCGGTAATGTGAAAACATTACCGGGAATCTGGCGGTAATGTGAAAACATTACCACGTTTGGTTACTGTAGCAATGGTAATGTGAGACTATCAATAGTGAAATATTACCAAATGAGGTGGTAATCTGATTACCACCAAAATAGGTGGTAATCCATATTACCAGGTTTGTGGTAATCTGGAAATTTTGTTTTTTCCAATTATACCCTCACTTATTTAATTTAATTTCATATTATACTTTTATTATCAAAGCCCTAGTTTTGTTTTTTTTTATTAAAATATTTATAACATAAAATATATATATATATATTATAATTTAATTATTTATTTATCTAAATAATTTAAATTAACATTTTTAAAATTTTATATGTAGAGGTATTTGGATAAATTTATTTAATATATAATTATTTAATTATTTATTTATCTAAATACTTTAAATTAAAATTTTCAAAATTTTATATATAGGGGTGTTTAGGTAAATTTATTTAATATATAATTAAATAAATATATATATATATATATAATTATATATTATAATTTAATTATTTATTTATCTATATATTTTAAATTAAAATTTTTAAAATTTTATATGTAGGGGTATTTAGGTAAATTTGACATATTACTGAGGTGATTACTATGACTGACCAAATATGGTAATGAAAGATTACTAGTGATGTAAGTTCTCAACCAAATACAGTAATCTCACATTACCACAACATTCAATCTCATTACGGCGAACCAAACAGCCCCTAATGATAATTACCCTGGCTTTACACACACAGACATTAATTGTCAAAATCTGACCCAGAGCTCATTTGAAGTTCTCTCCTTATTTCATAGAACTGAAAATTAGTAACTGTTATTACTAGCGCAATTAACTAATAAAATAGGGATTCATTTGAAGCTTTCTCAAGCCTTGTGTCTGCTTGGTTTATTTGCAGCTTCCGAAGGGCACTCATGAATGGTCTAGTTTTCTGACTCCAGAGGAACTAGTCCTCATTTTGCAAAGAACATCCATCTCAGTAATACTCGTTCTTATAACCATTATAAACAAACTGTTGTTATAAATTTGTCTTCCCATGTATGGCCATTGACAAGCTTCTTTGGTGCATATGCGTATATCTATGGCAGGTCAAAGAAATGGCTGGATTCGCCTACAACCCTCTGACTGGGGAGTGGTCTCTTGCAGATGATCTTGGTGTAAATTTTATCGCTTATGGTGCTAAAGAGGGTGATGTGCATTAATCCCAATGCTGTTCAGCCATAGTTTATAATACTCTTTTTACCATGCTTTTAACATTCATTTTTGTTTTGAGTTTATATTACTGTGTTGTTGGAGCTGAAAAGCATGGTAGGAAGGATCATGTTCAGTTCATGTTGGCCAGTGTTTATAATGTTATCAGTATCTCCCTCAATTAGGGCTGCAAATGAACCAAGCCGTTCATGAGCTACTCGAAGCTTGGCTCGGAAAAAGCTCGTTCATTAACTAAATGAGCCGAGCTCGAGACAGAAGTTTGAGCTCGAAATTATAAACGAGCCGAGCTCGAGCCACATATTGCTCGGCTCGTTAAAGCTCGCGAGCCTGCTCGTTAGCCTCCTAACGAGCAGTCTCGCGAGCCTCCTAACAAGCAGGCTCTTGTTTTGATAAATTTACGGTGTTTTGATTTGAATTGGAGATCAAGCTCAAACTTTATCAGCTTAACGAGCTCAAACTCGAGCTTAATATGATTTAATGAGCTTACAAGCTCATTAACGAGCCTAGCTCGAGTTCGGATTGGTTTCTATTATAAATAAACTTCTTTCGAGCCTGTGCTCGAGCTCGGCTTATTTATAGCATAAATGAGTTTTTTCCGAACCGAACTCGAGCTTACAATTTTGGGCTCGAACCGAGCTCGAGCTAGTAATTAATTCTGTCGAGCCGAGCTCAAACACTTCAAAGCTCGGTTCGGCTCGATTGCAGGCCTGCCCTCAATATCTTTGGCGGCTTTACAGGGCGCACTAAAACATGAGCTGTTCATTTTAATCCGCTTAAATAAAAAGAGAATTTATTTTCACATTTAAATCAAGTAAATTTATTCATTTTAATCCCCTTGAAGTTGATGTAGTGGTTGATACTTTACAGTGACTTCAAATCAAATCTCCTTTTTCTGGACAATTTTCCGTTTATATGTATATACATATATATATTTATACACACACTCTTTCTGATTAGCTGATTCAATAAGATAACCGGTAAACAATACCTTCTTTCAAAGCTAAGCTGTTCCACACCATGAATCTAGAATCATGATAACAGGACACAGATGATTCACCAGAACAGAAACATTTAAGGCCCAGGGTTGCTGATGGAAAAGCTAAATCCTCAAATACAAACTGCACTTTACAAAGGTTGCATATGTTCCATTTAATAGAACTTAGGAACACTTTTAACTGCCCATATAACAACAGATATTTATATAAGCACACATATATGCTAGTATTACATACTACAACAACTAAGCACCATCATCCTCAAGGTTGTTGACCCGCTCACACTCGTCAATCCATTCGCTGTATCTGCAACACATCAATGCCCCATTAAGAAACTCTCCTTTCATGACAAATAGCAATTAAGCTCCAAAGTCATTTTATAACTACTCACATGTCTATTGGCTCTGTCAGCGCTGCAAAGAAAAGAAAGAAAAGTATATAATTAAATTAGCAAAGCTCATAAAATAGATCTATTTCAGAAGTTCATATAGTTATGAAATATCTGGATGAGTAGCAAAAACATAGGATGATCTGGTAAAGAAAGGCGTACATATGGCATGGAAAAAATACAACTTCAGTATTCTCAAATAGCTAGGTATGTTAATTGGCTCTCTTGCTTCACTTTTACAATTTAATGCGGCAAGCTGTAAGGTTCTGTTATATATTGTTTACTCCCAAAAAAAAAAAAAAAAAAAAAAAAGAAAAAATCTAAAAGGTGGGCACGATTACACTGGAAGCAAGAAGCATGATTAGATTTATGCATGCACACTTCCTGATAGGTCTGAACTTTCTAAGTTTGATGACTATAAACTGATGCAATAAGAGATAGTTTTGACCAGATGCTTTCAAACATGTGGTACAAAATCTCTATGAGACTAGCCAATCACCAGCTATTGACATACCAGTGACAGTTGTGCTGAAATTTTCTTGGCAAATCCTGCATGTAGCTTCACCAATCAAATTCTTCATGTCGCTGAAAATAAAATAAAAGGTCTTAGGCCTTTACGGTATATACATATAGGAAATTGTTAATTAAGGTGTAAAGCGCATACATGCGGCACTCCACGCTGCTTCCATGATTGCAGAATGGGCAACAAAAAACTGTATCGAGCTTGTCCATTCGCTTCTTGGGAGGTGGCTTCGCCCTTGACTTTCTCTTTCCCATGATGGAATGGCTCCGACCTTACTGCAAAGTTGGGTTACTGCAACACAAAAGAATGGGGAAAAATAGTAAGATAAAAACTGATGGCTTAGTTAATCCATAGCTGCCAAAAGGATAATGATTACAATGATGAAATATTAAGATAAAAACTGAAGCCATATGATGAATCCTAAAATTATGAAGGGCCAGAAGCACAAATAAACCCATGGCTTAGTTAATTTAACCTTAAATACCAAAGTCAAAAGGCTACACCGCCTCAAATTCAAGTTGGAAGCTATTCACTCATTGAGAAGACAAAAATACAGGAAGACAGGCACTTTATGTTAACTTCCTTCAGGCAATCTGCGTCCAAAGAGTGCACATAGCCAGATAGGTAAAAAACAAATTTAACTTTTCAAGCTCCTCAATGGAAAAATGAAAATGAAATGACACTCATTTATGATCCAAGATTACTAATGTAGGATGCCAAATTATACAAACAAAGTAAGACAATCGCTTGTGTTTCTGAGATTGAAATTATCTCTTCTTTTCCCATTCCAAACTGCACAAGTTTAAAAACAGCTGAGCTGCTAGTCTAACCAGGACATCAATGCAGGACAATCCGATTTACAAATCATCATTGGCTTTGGAAGTTGAAAGAAATGTAGATCACAATGTTTTCAGCTGTCCATGAATAACCAATTTCCTAAATCTTGGACATGGGATACGATTTTTCAACAAACAATTGCGAGTGAGTGCTGGATTTCTTGGATTTGAACAAACCAATGGACAAGGTGAATGCTGGATGAATAACAACCAAGTCCTCATAGAATGGTCAAAGATACATAAACTCAAGACAAAGTGGTATCAAGCCTCTAAATGTCATTCTTCTTATAAAACCAAACAAGAACGCCATTCCAACCAAAATTCCGGATGCTAAAAGACAATCTTGTTAGATTCGATAAATCAAAGAGTATAAAAGAAATTGCAAATGTATTCTCATTGAACAAAACATTAATCATGGTTTCCTTATTTGAGTAACTTTTCTCAAGGATATAGCTCGACACTTCCCGACAAAAGCATACAATTAATAAAATTAGGTAAATGACTGCATTTATGATTACTTTATCATAAGCCTGTTCTAATTGATGTAGGTTTAATTGTTATTTTAGATATGGCCAATGACCATATGGACATTGAAATAGAGCATCTATATTACATAATATATGGTGTGTGTTTTGTGTTCTAAATGTCAAAATCACTATATGCATAATAAGTGAACTCAATAATAGAAATCACATGGTTGAATATGAGATCGAAGTCAACATCTGCTAGGTGCCATGGATAATATAAATACCTCTACCGGACAATTTACGAAAGCAATATTAAGCTATATAGCTAGACACTTCCCGACAAAAGCATACAATTAATGAAGTTATATAAGTGATGTGCATTCAATCCAAGAATCATTCCACTAAAATGCTTTAACAAAATTCGGATCCTTTTCATGACAGTGATCAGCTGTGATATCATAATCGCAAAACATCAAGGAATTTCCAAACATCCCTACCTCAAGATCTGGTCAATCATCAGAAAAAAAATTGGGGAAACCAAGCAAATAATTCGAACGTTTATAATCTCAAAGAGATCAAGTTCCTAAGAATAAAATAAAATCACAAAACCAAAAAATACAGCCTTCTGCAAGACCAATCCTCAAACCCTAGGCAACCCAAACCAGGAGGGAACCACCGCCCATTCTTCAAATCAAGTAAAATCAAATCGCAAGATGATACCGTAATCGGCATAAGAGACCCATAGGAAAAGAAAAAAAAACCCTAAACCGACGCTTAATCGATTTAAAAGCGCCAAGAGAACATCGGAAACCCTAGAATCACTTAGAATGATGAAAAGCCAACAACAAATCAAGGAAAGGAAGCAACCAGAAAAATCTAAAAACAGTGCCAAATTTACGCTAAAAAAAGAGAAGAGGAGAGATGAACTAAAGATCATACCTTGAGAAATCGCGAAGAAGTTTGGAAGGTGCGAGCAACAAAGAGCGAGGGGGCAATGAGAGCGAATGGAGATGGCTTATATAGAGCCCGTGAGAAGATACGGAAAGAAGCGAGGAAAGAAACCGGATTTTGGATCCTACTTGATTCGGATCCGACCCGATACGAAACCGGCACTTGCCGGTTAATCCTGGCGGCTTGCTGGTTTTAAAGTGAGAATTTTAAAATGGTAAATAAAAATAAGGGAAAATTAATTATAAGTCTATGTACGTTTGCAAACATCCCGATCAGTCCCTCTGACATTTGAATATCCCTGTTCATCCTTCCTTTTTAAATTACCTTCCTTTTCAGTCCCTCCGTCCAACTCCGTCAATAGCTTTTTTACATAATACCAACTTCGCCCCTTGGTTTTGGTGGGAAAGGTCCCGCCCTGTCTTGTCATCATTTTTGAAATTGTTCAGCCAAAAGGGAAAAGCAGGCTTTTCAGCCAGCTTTTCTCTTATAATGCGTGCTTCTGTTAAGGAGGGTTCTATCCTTCGTCTTCTTCCCCGTCGTCTGCCAGAGTTTCTCTCTCTCCCACCAGTGTTCGAGCGGGTGTACTTGTTCATATTGAAGGCTGTGGTGAAAGGATGTTTTTTTCTTTTTCATTTTTGTTAGCACCGAAGGTATGAATATTTGTGTGTCTGTAATGCATGGCAGTTTGAGGGTTTCGTGCATCGCGACTCAATGGACACCTATTGCGCAATAGCCGAGATACAAGGGCGAGGGTCGAGTGTTTGCAGTTCACTTTGTTAAGTTCATGGGAGTCGGTCTTTGCAGGGAGATATGTGAAAGATGGAGCCTCGAAATCGAGAGTGTTCGTGTGAAGTTTGTCACCCCGAATGCACATCGCACGGTCTGCCCCATAAAATACGAGATTGATTTTCAGCGAATGTGTCGCGTTCACCATATGTTCAATTGTCATGCAGTCGATCTTATAGTCACATCAACCGACGATGACGATGCCGTCGAAGATGCCCCGGGCTCCTCCTTACTTTCGTAAACACTGCACCTTTTTTTTGTGCATTCAAATGAAGCGATTACGTGCTACTTCCGCGGAGTGTTTGGAGTTTCCATTTAGCCTGTGTAGTTATCGTTTATATTTGTGCGTTTGTGTTTACCTTTTGGCGATTCTGTTTACTTTTAGGCGTTTCTGTTTATTGTTTGGAGTTTTTGTTTACTATTATCCGTTTACGTTTACTTTTAGAAGTTTCTGTTTACTTCCGGGAGTTCCGGTTTATTTTTTGGAGTTCTTGTTTACCATTGTAAGTTTCCGTTTACGTTTGGGTGTTCTCGTTTACTATTACGTTTGCATTTGGAATTCTCCATTAACCCGTCGCCGTTTACGTTATCCTTGTGTGCACCAGGAGCAGGGATTCAATTTCGGAAAGCCTACCGGTTAGCCGGCACATAATGTCGTCCCAACCGAATGCATCGGGTGCCCTATCTATGGCTGAAGACCAACCTGCCGGTGCACGTCTCGAAGTCGGGCAACGATTTTGCGATGGTGATCATTTCAAAGACACGCTGCGAAGTGTCGCCATAAACCGGAACTTTAACTTCATCTTCGTCAAGAACGATAAGCAGAGGGTAACTGTCCAATGTGCATCCGCTGGTTGCCAATGGCGTGTCCACGCATCGAAGCTTGGGAACCAAGAGACGTTTATGATAAAGACAATGTGCTCAGCACATACATGCGGCGGAGGTATCGGCACCACCTTTCACCCGAAAGCTTCGAAAAAATGGGTAAGCGCGCAGGTCATGCAGAGGCTGAAGGATCGCCCTCTCTACAGGGCCGTCGATATTCAACGTGATATAATGCGCGAGCATGGCGTTCACTTGTCTTACAAGCAAGCTTGGTTGGGGAAAGAGGTCGCCCGGGGTGTTCTCCACGGTAGTGAAGTCGCGAGCTACGACCTCCTCAGATGGTATGCCGAGAAAGTTTTAGAGACGAATCCTAGGAGCGTGGTTATAGTGGACCATGAGGACGATCGTTTTACACGGGCCTTTTTTGCATTTAACGCGTGCGTTGTGGGTTTCCAGAGTGGTTGCAGGCCCTTGCTCTTCATCGACGGGACGCACTTGCTAGGGAAATACGGAGGCACCTTGCTTGGTGCAATGGGGAAGGATGCCAACGACGGTTTCTTTCACGTTGCATTCGCCATTGTTGATAACGAGACGGATGTGAACTGGACTTGGTTTCTTTCCAAGCTTGGTGATGTGTTGTATGGGGACGATCACTACACGAAGATCATAACATTTATTTCAGATAGGTCGAAAGGTCTCATTAACGCAGTCGGTAAGGTTTTCCCCTCATCCCCGCACGCGTACTACCTCAGGCACCTGGAGGCAAATTTTATGAAGGCAAACGTCGGCGTCGGGAAGGCATTAAAAGAGTTATGCTGGTCCATTATTGTTAGGATTGCATTTGCGTGCACGGAGAGGGAGTTCAATGACGCGATGGACGACCTTCTCAACGCATCCCCACATACTCATCTGTGGCTAATCCAGAAATCCGACATCACGCATTGGGCGAATTATATGTTCAAGGGCGAAAGATGGGGGGAGATGTATTCAAACGTCGCAGAATCGTTCAATGCATGGATTAAAGAGGCAAGACATCTTCCTGTGACGAATATGGTTGATTCCATCCGGTAATAATTCCTCTAGATCCCTCCGTTCGGTTTACTTGTTAGCGTTTCCGTGTACTTCCACTGGCTCTCGCTTAGTTCTCCTATTTCCAGTTTACTTCTGTGAGTTTCGGTTTATTTTGTCGGCTTTCCACGTAGTTGTTGTTGTTTCCGTTTACGTTTACGGGTTTTCGTTTAGATGGCCAATTTCCCATTTACTTATGTGAGACATGGTTTACTTTTTCTAGTTTCCGTTTACATATCCTTGTTCTCATTTACGTGTGTGGGTTTCCGTTTACTTTTTGACGTTCCCGTTTACGTTTTTGATTTTTAGATTTTTCATTGCTTTTGTTATTATTCTTGTTTACCTTTCGTCCACGACGGCCGGTTGACTGACTACCCTCTTACACCAGCTTCAAGCTCATGAACATGCTGTGTAATCGGCGTGAACAATCTCGGCGGTGGGAGACCTATCTGTGCCCTGACATACACAGCAAGATCGAAGAAGTGGTGGAACAAAGTCGCACACTACTGGGGGTTCCTCTGTGGCGGTGGCCGCATCTTCGTCACGGGTGGTTGACCGCCGTTGAGCCTCCTCTTCCGCCGTGGGGGGTGGGGTTGGAGCCTGCGCGGCAGCGGTGGACGGAGTCGCATTTTCTTCGTCCATGCCGTCCACAGAGGAGGATGGGCTCTCGGCGTTGTCGGATGCCACCGCCGGTCTCTCAACATCTAAGGCCGGGATGACGATCTTACCTTTTATATCGGTCAAAGACGCTATGATGCTGTCGACGTCGACCGCATCGGAGCCATCATTGCCGGATGAGGTCACCGGTGGACTTCGTCTGAAGTCCAGCTTCGGTCCGCCCTTACGGCCGAGTCTCTTCGTCCTCGGGCCGGTGGGCACCAAAGAGGTCGTCTTCTGGCTTGCAACAGTTATGGCGCTCTCCGGGACGCCAACGGGCTGCTGTTCTCCTCGCCGGGAGACACGCCTAGAAACGCGTCGAGTGGCGACCTTCTTTGCCGGGTGTGCGATTACCGGAGATGGCATCGAACCGGACTCCGATGTGGGATCTCCCGAAGATGGTGCAACGATGTCAAGGCGTCCTTCGATCACATCCACCCGGGAAGCCAGACGCTGGACGTCCCGCGACAATGTCTCGATGGCCCGCTGTAGCCGGGTGGCTACATCGTCTTCAATTGCCACCGAGGGGGACACCCATTCCACGCGACGAACACGAGTGCGACGGGGGGAGCTACTACGTCGATCCGGTGACCGACCACGTTTTGTCGGACGCACCACCGGTGGCTCGGCTGGCACCAAAGCCAACGTTTGTTGTCCGGGATCGTCGACGGTCAGCTCGGAAAACTGTCAACAAGAGAGTAGAAAATTCAGAAAGATAAATGGGAACATAAAAGATAAACAGGAACAATAAAATCATACACTGGAACGTCTGATCGTAAACAACAACGCTTAAAAAGTAAACGGGAACTCCAAAAGCTAAATGGAAACCCACAAAAGGTAAACAATAACTTCGGCTTCTAATCATGAACTTTATCAGGTAAACGGGAACCTAGAATCCTACACGGGAACCTGTGAAAGTAAATAGAAACTCTATAACCTAAACGGAAACATTGAAATATAAAGGAAATCTCGTGATTATAAATGAGAACTTGGAGAACAGAAATGGGAACGTCGGAGGCTAAACGAGAACATTTGAAAGTAAACGGAAACAGAGACTTCATACCTCTTTCTCATCGATGGATGAGAGTAACTTTCCCAGCGACGCTTGTTTCCTAAAACTTCCCTCCCCGTAACACAAAATCTGGGGAGTCTTCCCAACCCGGGCCCTCTGCCCTGTTCCAGTGACCTCGTAGAACCAGAGGATGAGGGCGATGGTGCACCCGCGCATGTATCCCGTTTCAATATGCTTCCCCCTAGCTCTTGACTGCACGCGGGCGGCCGTCTTGGGGAGGTCTTCCATGATCCACCTGTGAGTGGCCTCCGCCCACGCGTACCTGTGTAGCGAGGAGAGGTTGGAAGCATAGTCGACCAGCCATGGTGGGACTGACATGGTGGTGTTCGGGAACAACACCGTCCCGATGAGGTTGACCACCAGCAGCTTCACAAAGTTGACCTCCTCCCCCTTTGTCCGGACCATTCTCAGAAGAGACGCCTTCATAGCATCTCGGGTCCTTTCGAAGCCCTTGGACATGCATTTCTCTTCGAAATCAGACGGTGTTCTGTTTTTCTTGAACCTCACCAGATCCCCGTCTGCCCGGAGTCCCATGATAATGGCAACATCTTCCGGTCGGAAGCTCACCAGGCTCACCCCTATTCTGAACATTTTCGTCACGTGGTCGTATCGCTGCAATATGGCATCAAGCAACCCCCTCTCCTGCAGCAACGCCTCCACCTCCATGAGATGGCCGAATGGTGTCCTCCTCATCATCTCCAGCTGCCGTTGTGACATGCGCTGCCTCAGTTGGGCCAGAGTATCCACGACGGGCGCAAGGTAGCATCTGCCGTTCACTGGGTTGGGCGCCATATCTGCGTTACATACAACAGCGCTCAGCCAAAAATGCCTGAAATCTAAAGAGAAACCTTAAACTGTAAACGAAAACTCCGCAATATAAACGGCAACCACTCCTCCAACACTGAACCACCGTTACAAAGCACAAAACCCTCAACTACAACCGACGGGAAGGGAATAAAACCATACTAATCTTACCAGAGAATAGTGTGTCGGGATTAACTGCAATCGGATGTTCGTTGCGCCGCCGGTCTGGGAGCTGCAGATTTCGTTCTATCTGTCGCTTTGGTATGAGAGAAGGTGAAAAGAAGCCAAACAGAACATCATAAACCCTGGAATGTCTCGGAACACGCACCGCCGTACTCGCGCCCATAATCGCGTTAATGTAGGGGTATAACCGTCACTCCATTGAAGCTTTAACGGCGTTATCCCATGCAGGGACCAGGATGGAAATCATCCCAAAAAGGAGGGATGTTTTGTTCATAATGAAAAGTGCAGGGTTGGTCTGTGAATATATGAAATTTAGAGGGTCTTTTTATTCATTATATGTAAAAATAATGAATTTTACTGGGCAGGGCTTTAATAAATTCATGAAACATCGCATTTTTATTTGTATATGATTTTTTATTTTCTACATGGACTATACTAATTTAAAGGTTTGTTTGCAACGTTAAAATTTCAAGTATAGTGTAGTACAATTTTTTTTTACCTTTCTGTAAATGAGGCTGGAGTAGGAGACACAATTTAATAATTTTTTTTATTTAAAAATTATAGTAAAAAAATTGTCAAACAAAAGCATTTTGTGCAAATGAATGCTAGCACTAATATGCTCTTGTGTGGTATGTAAAGTGAAGCGAGACATTAACTCACTCACTTACACCTTTTGAAAAATGTGTTGAAGATATTAACTTACACCTTATAGAAATACTAACAAACATTTATCATTTTTATAAAAAAATCATAAAAGAATAATAATTGAAAAAATAAAACTATCCCATTCAAAGAAAAAAAGCAAATTGAGTTTAACATATCTTATTTTTAAAAAAATAAAAATTGGCTCCAAAAGCATAAAAATTGTGTTGATTGAATATCAAAAATAAAATAACACAAACATTTTTACATTGTAACACAGTCACTTCTACGATGTATATAATATTTTAATTAAACTAATTTATTAATATTGATTTATTTAGAAAAATCTAGCCACTAAAAATAACATGACTCTCTTTTACCATGTACAATTAAAAATCACCAATTCTTTTTCCCTTATAATTAAGAATTTAAAATTCTTTTTTTACATCTCAATTGACATATTTGCTCAAAATTGATTAACATGATTTGGGCATGATTAACCAAATGTCCATACATCTCTCAATTATTGATTAAGATGATTAAATTAATTAACAAGAAAAACAATCCCAAAAAAAAAAAAAATGCAAAACAAAATGACAACCCATCCAGCAATTTGACCGTTAGGCCCAAACCCAAATTTCAAAAGTAATGCCCACGATTTTCCGACCGTTGCAGCCCTCTTCCCCCATAAACATTAAACAGCTTCAAACCCTCAACCCCAATAAAATTCAGATCAAAATCACCCCAAAAAATCCCAAAAAAATTAAAAGAAAAAAATAAGGAGCTTGAAATGGTGTCCAAGATCTCCAGAAAGAGGAAGATAACTCCGAAGAAGCCCAGCCCGAAGCACCACCAGCGTCGACGCAAGAAATCCCCCTTCAAATCCCTCACCTCCGCCCCCTCTGCCCTCGCCTCCTCCATCGACCGCTCTATCCGCTCATGCCGCCGCCATCTCCTCAAGCTCTTCACCCGCCTCGCCGTCCTTGGCACCCCCACCAAACTCCCCCGCAAACCCGGCGGTTACCGTCGTCTAACCCCCCTCTCCGACGAACCCCTCCTCCATCCACTGGAAGACACCACCATTGAGAGAAAGAAAACCATAATCCTCGACCTAGATGAAACCCTAGTCCACTCCCAAACCGATCCCCCACCGGAAAAGTACGATTTCACCGTCCATCCGATGATCGACGGCCGGATCATGACCTTCTACGTGCTGAAGCGGCCGGGGGTGGACGAGTTCCTGAAGGCGATTTCGATGTCCTTTGAGGCGGTGATCTTCACGGCGGGGCTGAAGGAGTACGCATCGCTAGTGCTCAACCAATTGGATCCATCCGGCGAGCTGATTTCCCACCGATTGTATAGAGATTCTTGCAAGGAAATGGATGGGAAATTCGTAAAGGATCTCGCCGGGGTGGGGAGAGCGTTGGATCAGGTGGTTATCGTCGATGATAATCCGAACGCGTACGCGTTGCAGCCGGAGAACGCCGTGCCGGTGAGCCCCTTCGTCGATGATCTTGAAGATCGGGAGCTCTGGAGGGTGATGGAGTTCTTGGAGGTTGGTCTTCATCGCTGCGAGGATGCGAGGGACGCCATCGCTTGTTATCTCGCCGGAGATACGCCGGAGGTGAAGGTTAGCTAAGTCTTTTTCTTTGGGTCTTGTAATTTCAGGATCTACCTGAATTCAAAGGTGGGAATTTGAGGATTTGTTGTAATGATTTAGAGCTCATTCTTTCAATTTGGTTGATGGAACTCACTCATGAATTTTTATTTTTTATAATTTTTAAATGTTGCTGTTTATTGGAGATATTATGGATTTGTGGGTTTTTTTTTTTTACTTTTTTTTATTAAAGACTGTATTTGCAATATATATTACAAATATATTTTGTTATATTTTCAGTTGAATTCAGGTAGATCCTGAAATTTCAAGAAAGCTCAGTGGATGTTGTTTAACTCCTTGTTTATTTTTCACTATTTTTCATTGAGATAGAAAGAAATACTGTAGATTTGAAATCCCGCAACAGTGGTGTTATTTATTCATTGTTGATATATCATTTTAGGAACACTAGGTTATTCTTCTGTGTTAAATCATTATAATTAATGTATTTTTATATATTTTTTTTAAATTTTAAAATTTTTACGGGAGAAGTTTCAGTTTATTTATAAAAATAAATAAAAAAATAAAAAATAACACCACTTTTAAAATATTATAGATTGTATATCATTTTTCTTGTCAACAAAAATATTAGGGGTTTGAATCCTCCAAATTTTCAAGTGTGTGAGTTATCCATATTTATTAGAAATAAAAAATAAAAAAAATATTCCAACGCATTTTGAAAATGCCGTAATAAATAAGGAATGATTTGGTTTTTGGATTAATAATAATCTAAAGAGAAGAAGAGAAAAATGTTAGGCACCCACCTTATGGAAAAGCAATTTTTAATTTTAGTGTTTACATGGAGCAACTTGTTAAATACAAAATGATAATTATTTATAAAAAATCACAGAGGCAGTGAGTCTTGTCCTTCGAAGTGGAATTTGACCATACTTGAGGAAGCAATTTGTTCACCAACTAGTAAAGAATTCCGGATATTGATAAATATTAAAAAATTAAAATTAAACTGGACATATGTTACCCTCTTTGTCTTCATATTTTAATATGAAAATTTAAAAATAAAAAGTTTAGGTTTGTTTTTAAAAAGAATATCATAACACAACCTTTAAATTATTATCTGAATTATCTAACACTCCAAAATAAGGAATTATCCTTCGCCTTGAGATCAACACTCAAATTTTGATGCACGACGCTTGAAGCTTCTTCTACGGATGAGATGGCGAGGATCACAAAGTTCATTTTGTTTTTAAAATTTTTTTTTTATTAATTATTTATTTTTTCTATAGAAAACTCTATTCAGGATTCCTTCGCTTCCCGCAAGCTCCTTCGTATTTCTGAAGGTTTCTTCGACGATTGATGGCTGATAGGGGGTGAAGGGCGCTGTGGATCCTTGATTTTGGCTCTCATGGCGGAGGAGAAGAAGCTTTACCCGGTGATCGAAGCGTCGGAGCCTTTGATGGCGTTGATCGGTGGGGTTCATGAACGGGAGGAGGAGATGGATAGGGTTTCGGTGATTCATGAAGCGATGGGGGAGAAGCCTGAGTATTCTCCTAGGGTAACGTCTTATTCTCTTGTTTTTTTGTTTCTTACTTTGATTGGTATCTATAATCGGGGTTATGTATATCTGGAAAGTTTGAACTTTTTTTTTTGTGTTTATTTATTGTTTTTTTGTTTGGTGTGAAATTTCGCTTTTTAGTATGATTTTCTTCTTTGATTGATCAGGGAAACAGAAAAATACAGCTTTTGGTGATAGGGATAATATGCTTTATGTTATATTTTTTATTTAGAAAAGATCTGAACACAACTTCCTCTCGTAGAAGAAGACCTTTTGTTTGTTCCATGTTTTTCATGTTTATATGCTGTCAATCTAGATGGGAATCATCAGTGTTTGATGGAAAGGCTGAAATTCACTAAAATTTCAGACGCTAAATAGACAGGAGAAAGGCCTTGTTTGGATGGGCTTTTAAAAAAAGTGTTTTTTTTAAGTTTTGTGGAAGCACTTTTTTTAAAAAGTGTTTTCAAAGTAAGTTAAGTGCTTTTATCTGAAACAGCTTCTCAGAAGTGCTTTTCTAAGAAGCATCTATGAGGCAGCTTCTGAAAAAAAGCTGAATTTTAGCTTTTTTCACAGCTTCTGCTTCTGCTCAAAACCCAAACAAACATGTTTTTTAAAACCCAGAAGTGCTTAACTTATAAAAAAGCACTTCTGGGCTTAAAAAAAGCCCATCCAAACACTCCCAAAGTTTGTTGTGGTTTCAATTAGTTTGGGGTTCGTAAGCCTGAGAAACTGTTACTTGTTTAAACAATTGAGATTGTTGGATATTTTGGCTGCTTCTTATGTGTCTATTAATCTGTGATTAGGTTTCTAACATGGATGAGTTCAAGAATGACAGCTCTCCTCTAGTTGGTGATGATTCAGTTGGGCCAGAAAGTGCTCAATCTCATGAACCGGATGCTACTCTGATTCCAGATTCTGGTCCTCGGAAATCTGGCAAATACTTCTATTATGATTCTCCACTCTATGAAGAAACTGGTTGTTGGATACCTGTTTCTGTTCCACCCCTGCCGGAAAGCGATCATGAGGACTGGCAAAAGGGGTTCTTCTCAAACGATGCGTACTTTCCTGAGGGTGAAATTGGTTGGGACTACTTTGCTGGAGAGAATAAGGAGATGACCATGTGGGATGTTGTATCTGAGATGCTACTTGTGGCCCGAGGCAAAGTGAGTGCCCTCACCTCTGGTCATGTTTGTGGGATGTCTTGGATATCAGCACAATTTCTTGATCAAGCTTTGAGTGAAATGGTTCATAACTTAAGAGAAACAAACATTGGAATCAGTAAGGAAATTCTTGACACAGAGCCACCAAAATGGCTTGCTGATAGCAGTTCTTCAGCTTGCATGCTTTGTAATGTGCGATTTCATCCAATTATGTGCTCTCGCCATCATTGCCGATTATGTGGGGGCCTATTTTGCAGTGAATGCTCAAAAGGCAGGAGCCTATTGCCTCCAAAGTTTAGAACTGCTGACCCACAGAGGGTTTGTGATGTCTGTGGTATTCGACTTGAATCTGTCCAGCCTCTCTTGAGGGATCAAGTCAGTCATGCATCCCAGTTGCCAACGCATGATTTGACTGATCTCAGTACGCTGCGGTCATGGCTTAACTTCCCCTGGGGACAGTCGATGGAGCATGAGATCTATAAAGCAGCAAATACAATTCGTGGGTACAATAAGGTAAATTGTTATTTCCTTTGAACCTACCGTCTAGTCATCCTTTTAGCTCTTAGTTCAGTTAACTGCTTTAATATTGGCCCCAAAACTGGAACTACATGAGCAGACTTTGGAGTTGTCACTATCTTCTGTTTCTTTGACTAGCTCTGGCTGATTATGTTAATTTTAGAAAGTTATTGTCAAACCTTTACTAAGTAATGTAGGTGCGTCAATTATTATTGCTTTGATGAAACTATTTCAAACTATTTCAGAATTATTCTACTAGTTGCTAGACATTTCCTTTCAGCAAAACTTGAATGCTTTATAATCGTCTGTGAACTGAACTAGTTTGTTTGTTTGTTTTTTATTGTCTTTTGGCATAATCCGATTTCCATTTGATGTCTATATTGTATTGATTTTCCAAATTATTTAATGTCATTGAAGAAATCCATTTCTATGGTGTTATGTGGTACCATCACGACTTCTTTGTAATCTGGTATGGTGGAATTATGTTGTGTAAGCAACAAAGAGAAATAAAAAAAGAGGAGAGAATGATGAAGTTTTTCTTATCTTGCTCTTTGTTCTTTTCAACTTTGAATCTGCTGGACTTTTAGTTGAGATTTCATCATCCATGGCCATTACAATATTTTTTTTAGCTCTTGAGTTGCTATTGAGTTTAGAAGTGAATGCTTTCTATTGGCCCTAAGATAATTACAAGTTTCATTGGTTTGGATTAGAATAAAACTTGTCCTAAATATAATAATTGACCAGGTGGGTTCACTCAGACCAGAAAAGCCCATTCCCGATGCTATCCTTAAACAAGCCAAAGGTCTTGCGATACTTACAGTTGTAAAAGTCGGAGTGATGGTTACTTACAATATTGGGACTGGGCTCGTGATTGCTCGTAGAGAGGATGGTTCCTGGTCTCCACCTTCTGCCATATCTTCTTTTGGCATTGGATGGGGAGCTCAGGTAAGATAGTCACTGGTTTTATTGCATGACCTTTTAGAGGAACTTTATTAGTGATAAAGAGAGATGTCTAAATGCTGCCTGGCTCTTCTATAATTTTTCCCACAGGCTGGAGGGGAGTTGACTGACTTCATAATTGTGCTAAGGAACAGAGATGCCATCAAAACATTTAGTGGAGATGCTCATTTGTCTGTTGGTGCTGGATGCAGTGCAGCTGCTGGAAATATTGGGCGTGCTGTGGAGGCTGATTTACGTGCTGGTAATGGTGGTTATGCAGCTTGTTACACATACAGCTGTAGCAAAGGTATTTCTTGCCCAAATATTTCTGTTTCTTAATGTTTATATAGAGTATCTCTGCCTTATCTAGTACCATTCCCAATAGGGAAGATGGGAAAAAAATGAGAATTTTGGAATGTGCTTAAATTTGCTTCTTCTGTTATACCATAAGACTTGTTTGTTGGAGTAACTAGGTGCAGTTGTGGCACTCGTGAACTTACCCTTTACTTCCTCCTAACATGTTGCTGTGTAGCAAGACCTAATGGTCCTTAAGTCACACTCCAGCATTGCCCGTATAGTGAAACATAATAAATGAGTTGTTAAAAGTGTTTTGTAGGTCAACTTGCTTTTGTCTTTCCCACTTTGTGGAGGTTGCACTTGAACCAAATACCACCTTAGGAAGCAAGTTGGGAATTTTGCATCTTTATGGATATCTATTGAATGAGATGCGGTATACACGTTGCACTTCTCCGTGAGAGCCCAATTTGGGAAAGAAAGGAAAGGACATATTTAAACATATTCATGGGTTATTTTACATATTTTTTATTCCTTTATTTCCTGCATGGCGCAGTACATCGGTTATGCTTTTTGTGGTACCTAGTTTTGAATAACAGGACTCTTATATGTTTCAGTACCTAGTTTTGAATCTCATAAAAAAAAACACAGATAATCATTCTGTTCTTTTTGAACAAATGTGATTAAATATGTTAAGAACTGATAATAAATTTTTTCTACAATAATAAAGTTCAGGCAACAACACCGTAAACTTTATATTGTTCTCTTATCTCAAATTAGAAATGAAAATGATAAGATCTGCAGTACTCTGTGCTTCTCTCGCTTGTCTTTTGTCTGAAAGATTCTAGATGTTGCACCACCAACTTTTGAACCCTGACAACAGGGTTAATCTTTCTGCTCTTTTTGAACAACTGTGATTAAATATGTAAGAACTAGTAATAAAGTTTTTCTACAATCATATCAAGTTTATATTGTTCTCTTTTCCTGAATTAGGTATGCCATTGATATGATCTGTATCATATCCCGAAATGTATTTGAAATTTGCTCGAGTTTCTTGTCATTAACTATGTTCTAAAGAGCATCATTATTTCTTCAAAAAGTATGATTGCTCTTATATGTTGTTTTAAACAAGTCCTTCCAAATCTGTTTTTTTTCCATATGGAAGCTGGCACATCACCTGTTTATACATCTGCATGTTTCAGGTGCATTTGTCGGCTGCTCGTTAAATGGCAGCATGGTGGCAACCCGAATCTCAGAAAATTCTCGCTTTTACGGTAATTCATCAATCAAAGCATCTGACATCCTTCTAGGGTCATTACCGAAGCCGCCTGCTGCAGCTACTCTTTATAGTGCTTTATCAGATCTATATCAAAAGTTGGAAAAATGATCAACCCGAAATAGATCAAGGTCGCTCATATTTTGATGTTGAAATCATTCATTGTTCCAGTGTACAGTATGGAGGGGTAATTGATTGATTTGATTGTACAGAAACATCCTGGAAAACCAGATTCATTTGGTTTGTAGCAGCACAACTTAGAAATCAGAAGAAAAGCTGTGCTCTAACATTTCATGAACCATTCTTGTACAAAGAAACCACGCTGTGTTATTTCTTAACTGTGTTTATTTCCCTTATAAAGTGCTTTATTTTATTGTTGTTGTCATCTTAGTTTGATAAGCTAGCGGGGGGACATAGATAACAAGGAATGCTGAGTGTATGGCTTCCTCATCAACTTCCTCATCTTCTTCTTTTTATTTATTATTATTTATTATTTTAATATTATTGTCAAAAAAACATAATGCCTTCTTGAAATTCATAATTCTGTTATCTGTGCCACCACCAAGAGAAAACCACCATTCAACATTTGCTTTTTGTTCGCTACTATGTATTTATTCTGTCATTCTGTGTTTTCAAGTCATTAATAAAAAAAGATTTAATTAAATCAAAATTTCACAAAAACTACATAATAAAAAGCTCATACATCCATAAACCAATGATCAAACAACAAAAAGTGCAATACTGAAATAAATTCGGCTCTCTTTTTCTTTTTTAGTTATTTTAAAACTCTTTCAATTTGATTGTTTCACTGACAGAAAAGTACGACACAGTGACATCCAAAACACAAATTAGAGTACCACCATGGAACACAAAACACTCTCCTCTACTCCTCTCCAATGCCTGCAGGATAAGCCATGCATTTCCTACCAATTAACAATCCAGACAACAGAACATAACTCAAATTTGCAAGAAACATCAAATAGAAAAAGCATAATTTAACAAGCAAAATCTGACAATATGAATGAGCATTATGCACATAAGAAAATTAAAAATGGTCTGTAGGTAAGTAAAGCACTCTTGCTGGAAGAAGCAATGCTAACAAATTTAAATATAAGAAACAAGAACAGGATCAACTCATACAGCTATTTATCATCATCCCTCTCCGTCACCCTAATTCTCCGTATTGCCTCTTCATCCATCTTATCAATTAACTTTAAAAAGATTACATCAACAGAGGAAGAAGAGACTACATACCTAAGAAACCCGGTGATGGTCTATCAACCCCTTTCACTCTCTATCAACATTACCACTCACAAAAATAGTAAAGTAATGAGAACAAATCGACAAAAGGGAACCATCAAGCGTCAGCTCTGGTCCTTGAACTACCAAGAGTAAGCTCCAACTCATCGGATCCACATTCCTCATGAATTGTCTCCCCTTCCCATGGCTTGACCACTCCATTATCAAGTTGACCTGTACTGCTGCTTCCAAATGCAAACTCATCAGAAATGCCGTCGGACATCTGAACATCCGCTTGATTAAGGGCGCCCGGGGCAATGGGAGAGCAAGTTCCACTCTGCCCAGGGGTCCACAATTTCGATGAACCACCACCAGCAGAAGCCTCTTTATAGAAGCCAAATGGGTTTGATGCAACAAGACTGAATGTTGGGGATGAAGGACTTCCAGTAGGGATCCGGAGGCCTGAAAGCCATCCAGAATCAGGAAGGATTTGCCGACCTGGGCTTGGCGGAGTGGATGATGCCAGTGAGGTGTAGCTGGAGCTAGCTGCCCAAGGTGGCAGTGTGACCCCATCATCCCAGTCAGTCTTCATACGGGGTGTACGTGCAGTTGGGGAGCTCAATGGAGGGGTTACTGGTGCACTAATAGAGCCACCTGGTATGTAGAGGTGTTGAAGCTTTGCAGATGGGGATGTGGAGATGTTCTTGAGCCATGGAATAAGGGAGTTACCATCAACGCCATTACTGCCATTTGCAAAGTAAGGTGAGGATCTAGGACTAGGGAAGGTTGAAGAGGTAGGGCTAGGGTTATATGAGGCACATGGACTTGGCTGATATGATGAGCACGGACTTGGAGAAACTGAACCCCCTACTATATCCATTCTCTCAGGTGGCTTGCATCCCTGCAATAAAATGGAAAACATGAGATAAATGAGAAAAAGTACATTTCAGTCAGTTTTGAAGCTACACAAACATCTTCAGAGTCAATTTTGTCATAGTTCACAGTCTTTGCTTTCTTCATATGTCATGCTTCTATCTTAGAATGACGCAGAGTGAAAAATGTCATCGAAACCCAGAAAACGCACGCCCGCACATGCACACACATGGGCGCACACACACACACACAAGGGGTCTAATCCAAGCGTGCTGCTATGATAGGGCACCAAAGAACAAAGCCAGTCAGAAAACTGATACCCTTTGTATAAAAATTATAATTTCACAAAACACATTCTACTCCAAAGGTATGTACCTGAATATATCCTATCTTTCCATTGCCTTGACAAAATGATGTGGAAAGGCAAAATTATTATCAAACTCAATCTCGTACCAAGATGGCCATGAAATATACAAACAATTCATAGATAAACCATGAAATCAGTTAATGTTAAAAAAGAATATTTAAGAGAGGAAAAGCCAAAGAACAGGAATGAGGAAGAATAAGGATAATATTCAAGAGAATCAAAACCACAAAGCTTTCATCTATTTCAAATCAAACTAAACTTAGTCTATTATGTTATAACGCAAATTGTTGAAAAAAGATTTAAAAGCATTTTATACCAGGATGGACATGCAGTCTGCATGCTATTCAATCCATTATGAAAGAGAAATATAATCTTAATCAGTCGATAAGTCATAAAAAATTACATTCACAATGGCTATTGAGGCCACTAACAAGCAACAATAACCTTTTGGTTCCGCCTAAAATATCTATATCAATTAGGACCATAGCATTACCTCTTTAATGCAAGTTTATCGTTTTCCAACAGTCTACTTGTGATAACTAATTTTGCACTTGATAACAATCCCATCCCGGACAACTGCCAACTAAGCAGCCAAGTGGTCAATTACTCACTTATTCCCCAAACAGGCAACCATGACCAAAAACTCTCATTATATCACCCTTGCACCTAAAATTTGTTGAACAGCAAGTAACTCTTCATTACGAATTATATAAACACAACAATAAATCACACTCAAAATCTAGTTTTCCACACAGCAATTCAGACTCGCTTCAAAGCATATCCACGCTTCCAACAACAACCTTAGTCCTACAACTACATTCATTCCAACCGATTCTTCATTATAAATTACAACCATATATATATATATATATCACAACTTAAAAACTAGTTCTTTTTCGCTTCTCGCAATTCTTCATTTAACTTATAAATTGATATAATCACAATTCCAATAACAACCTCAGTCCTACAACCACATACACTCCAAGCAGTGAACCCAAGAAGAAGATAAGAAAAAGCACTAAAGAGTCAAGAAAAAAAAAAAAAAAAGGAAAAGCCACCTGCTTTCTCCGTTCTTGCCCAACTCTTTATTGCATCACTTCCTAACCCACCAATTAAACAACACTTTCCAGATCCCCTGTTCACATGCCGCCATCTCTCCATCTCTACTCCCCAAACACCAAAATCAACGAATCCCAGATCCGATTCCCACTCTCCAAACCAAAGCTATCACCTTTTTTATTTTCCCTTCATTTTCCACCAATTCTTTATCACCAACTTTGATCGCCGATCACTTCGCGTGATTCCAGAGACAAGCAAGCGAGGCCTGCTTCCACTCAAATTACCACACTACCCCTCAACCTGCCACCTTTATTCCATTTTAAATAATTTTAAAAATTCCTAAAACAAAAGCGCAAAATTCAACGGCAACCGACAAACCACAAAACGAGGCCCGACGAATCCAAGCCACTGAAAACAGACATTTGGAACAAAATTAAACGAAAAACGAGGCCATAATAATATTAAAAAAATAATTAAAACTAATTATCATCTAAAATGAAGCCATTTGACCAGTCAACGAAAGCGCCCCTTAGCACAAACGCCTAATTCAACACTATCATGCGCCACCGTCGTCGGCAAGCAACGACCATATGGTTCTACGCTATCATGCGCGGTCGCCGACCAGATGGCAATCATAGATGAGGGAGAGAGGTGAGATTACCGACCTTCCGATAAGTGGTGCCATCCGGCTCGACGATCCATCCAGCCTCAGAGCAAACCGCCTTGAGGACCTCGTTGTTGTCACAGTGCTTAGGGAGCTTGTAGTTGCCGTACATCCGAAGCCCGGCGAAGATCTTCGCGGCGATCGCCCGCCGGCGCCGCTCCCTCCTCTTGTTGTTCTCCCTCTCCTTCCACGTCGGCAACCTCGTCCCCGACGGCATCTCTGCTGCCGCCCAAAGCCCTAGATCTGGCCTTGAGATCTCTGATCCTGGCGAACCCAAAGTCTAGAACTCCACCTCCGGCCGTAGATCGGACGACAACGTGGAGACTCCGCTGGGAAACGGTGTTTGCAAACGGGAAACGCGTGGTCGCCGGTGGAGGCTTTCTCCCGGATGAAAAGGAAAAAGGAGTGGGTTTAATACAAGCGTTTTTTATAATAAGGCATTGACTTGTAACTTATTTACGGGAACGCCACTGTGATGCACGTGCAAGTAGTCGCCTTAAGATTTGTGCATGGCACGCATCTTGATGCAAATGAAGGATGAGGATGGGGTTGACGCACGTTCCAGTGTGGCCACGCCCGCATGCGTTAAAGGCAAAGAAAGCGTAGATCGCGGGGATTGCCCAGCTGGAACCGTGTTAGATCTGTCCGTTCATTTATGCATTCAGATTTGTCGCAAGCGATCACGAGGTAGCCTCGGGATACGAAAATTTTGTTTATGAAGTTTTTTTTCTTTTTATTAATATAAAGTATAAACCCTGTAACTAATAATTATGGTTTATTGACATACTCTGCTTAAAATATTTATGTCTCGCTAAGAAAATGAATTAAAATCACAGCTAAGCTAGTCTGTGTAAGCGTGGAAGCACATATATTATACATAGTTTTTATAATGAATATAAATTTAAGTTAAATTGTGAAAGACAGTTTTGCCCCTTTCTTAGATATAATAATTATATATCTAAATATATTTTTATAATGTAAATTGATTGCATAAATGGGATATAAATAAATGATGGTTTATATGATTATGAATTATTATGGCTAAAATAGTACCACGAATTAGATAAGGATGTGCATAGATGAGGTGACGGTGATTGGGTTTTGAAAAGTTGAGGTTTTACTTTTCAATTATTATTTTTTTTTTTCTCTTTTTAATGTTTGAACCTGGTGTCATGGAGGTGTTGGAGAAGTAGTTAGGAATTAAATACATGTGTGCGTTTATAATTGTCCGTGTCCATATATTATATAAGCAACAAAAGTGTTAGCTTTTCAAAATGATGACTAATGGAAGATTTTTGGAATCAATATCTATGTTGTATACACACATATATGAAAATGATTTGTTGGTACAAAGCCAATTTTTTTTAAAAAACAAATTTTAAAAAAAAGATTGAAAATTATCTTGTGTTTAATCTCATTATTTTGAATTTTATCATAAGTCACTTTTATGTGATGTAATTTTAAATACAGTAGATTTCTGATTATAGTGTAACTGAAAGTAGCTGGTTATAATAATTCAATGAAGTCAACTCTAATGTTTGATTAGATGCATATAGAAATACTGTATTATAAGATTTAATGTTATTTTAATGATTTTTCATACATATTGATTAGTTTCACTATTAAATTTAAATTTATTGGTATATTTATTAAAATTTTATTATATTTTAAAATTTTGAATTTAATTAACCCCACAAAAAAGAGCATTTATAAGACTTTTCATTTATTTTTAACAAGTTATTTAATGGGTTTAATTAATGTATTGATAAATTTAACTATTAATTTTATTATCAAATTAATTATTAAATTTATTATTAGAATTTATAAGTTGCCCACTATCAATGAATGTTTGATAATATTTTTTTTTTTTAATTGATCACACACAGGTCACATGCTATGCATGTGAATAAGCAAAAAAGACAATGAATTTTGTTTTATTGTCAAATTAGCTATAAAACTAAGTTCCTAATTGGATATAATCTGAATTACATAAACTTTTAAAATTATGTGAACTAAACATTGGATTTTTAAAAACCCAATAACTCAAGTTATATGTAACCCCCAAACCCTCCATACAAACAATATCTTAGTTCAATATAATTCGCACATGCATACAATTTTTTTCAATAAATTTGAAAGTATTAGTTGCGGATGGGTTGAACTAAGATTTATTTTTTTATTTTTCAATTTCGGACTGGTTGGAAAATATTTGATACTTAAGATTGATATAGAGCTTATTTTCTTAAAGCTCTGGAGTATTTTTCTACCTCCTCTCATATCATTCTATGGTTAATTAACCATTTCTAATGGTTTTGGTTTTGACATGTCCTTCACTCTGGTCTTAATTCATATACATATATTTAATTTTTTTTTTACTTGGGTTCATTTTTTTGTAGATCACCTAAATAGTTTTTTTTAATAGTGATTTTTATTTTTTTGTAATATATATTTTAATTATGTTTAAACTAATACATTTTGGATATTTAATTACTGTTTGTGGAGATAATAAATTTAGTGACATGATAAGGACAAGAGAGATCAATAAGTGAGGGTGGAATGCATGCATCTGTAGAGAAGAAACCAGCCATGTGAGGAGATTGAGGCTTAGACCAATTTTCATTACCAAAAAATCCTATCCATTCTTTGTTTTTCACAACTCACCAGTGTGAGGATTATAGAGTGACCTTCCAATGTCTCCTTGTTATTATTATTATTATTATTATTATTATTATTATTATTATTATTATTATTATTATTATTATTATAAATTTTATTTTATTTCTCTAAGTCCAAAATATATTTGATATTATTAATGGATTAATTTTCTATATCTTGTGTTGGGGTTAATGAAATAAAATTATTTTTTGTGAATGTTAGATAATTATGTTTGCCATGGCTTATGAGTATATTATGAGATGGTGTAATTCATTGCAGTCAAATAAAAATAATAGGGAGAGCATAGTCTTATTTGTGTAGAGGTAATTGTTTATTTTATTTTATTTTATTTTTTTCAGTAATATTTAATTGATATATTAAAAAAAAAATAATAATTTTGTAATTGACTGTGCAATCATGCTTTTTGTTTACTGTGAGAGCAAGTGTGCCCTAATTTTTGTGGACTGTGTAAATAACTTCTTTTTAATTTTAAAATTAAAATAATAATAATAATAATAATAGTTGTTTGCATTCATTTGTTTGAATGATAGAGGATTAGTTTATTTATATATGTACATAAAATACAAAATATATAATTAAAAACAAAATAGTTTGTCTGAAAAATATATAATGTATAAATTTTTTTTTTTTTTGCCGAAATGTGGAGTAATAAATTCTTTTTTCCTGAATTGATTAATTGTAGATTCAATTAATTCAATTAATTTGAGATAACTAAAACAGCAGTTTGGTGTTTTAAAAAAAAAAGAAATTGGATGAATCATATATATATAACCAAAAAATAATAACAATAACTAAAATAAAATTCCATCTTTTAAAAAATAAAAAATTTTATTCTGGTCAACCATCCATAATTGTAACTTATCCCAAAATTCACGAAAATGATTGTGATTTATGTAAAACACACTCAAAATAAATAAATAAATAAATAAATAAATCAATAAATCAATAAATCAATAAATCATTAAAAACAACATAAAGTACTTCCAATTGTCAAAGAAAAAGCATGATATATATATAAATTGTTAGCTTTTAATAGAAGGAAAGGAAAGATCAAAGTGGAGCCCTCTTCTAGATTTGATTTGATGCCTTTCTCTTGTGTAACATTTTGGAAGCCAAACCACACGAGGGTCTTATTTCTCCATCTTTCAAGTCATTCATTACCATCACTAATTCTTCTTCTATTGTTCTCATTTTATTTTATTTTATTTTATTTAGTTATTTATTTTGTTTGATTTTAAGATTTATTGATTATTGCCGACTGCATTCATAGTCTATTGACAATAGATTTCATCTAAAAGTGATGATTAAATGGCTAATGTAAGGTGTCTTTTTGCCATAAAGCTGGTATCTGTATATATCTTTGGCATGTGATTGGTCTACTATATTAAAAAAAATTTATCGGTTATTTTTAGTGATGATTTATTTCATAATTAATTATATACGAAATACGATAAAGGATTTTCTCATGTTAATTTTTTTTATGATAATATAATTTAATTTTAGTATAAATGGTATTAATTTATTTTATAATTGAGATTAAGTTAATTTGAATTAAAGAATATATTTCATTTCAAGAAGGGAATAATCTTTTTCTTGGTGTTATGGGCCTTTTCTTTTAAAATAATTATATTACTAAAATAATAATAACTTCATACTTGGGAATTCAATTTAGGGGCTTACTTTGTAATTAATTACTATTGCTAAGTGACATGGGTTGACATTCACATTTGGCATTAATTCTCAAACAAGTTGATGATTTAATATTTAATAGATGTCTTAATTTTCTTTTTTAAACGCATGCTGATCCATGGAAGTAATGTGTGATTTTTTAAATATCTCTACATTAGATTAATTAAATTTTTTTTTTATAAATTTAGTTGAGTAACATTAAATTATTAAAGAAAACATTGTTAAGTCTGGTTAATATCCAATTGTTTCAACTATGAGTTTAAGTATATGATGGCTCAGAGAAAGAAGAGAACATAAAAAAAATAAAAGGGTTAAAAAATATAGATCTTAATTTATGTTTATTTGCTATTGAGTTAATCACAATATCTGTGCATATACACCACAAATATAATTTTTTATCAAAAAAATAAAAATATAGCAATGAATTTGACAAAGCATGCCTCAAACCGTGCCAATAACCGTGACAAATATTCTTATTTGTCACGGTTATTACCACGACATCGGGTAGACCGTGACAAATTCCGTGCCAACTAATTTTTTTTCTTCTAATTATTGTTTGACATATAGACGAAAATTGGGATTTTATACCTTTCAATCTATGTTAATTTTATATTTTATTATTTATATTTAGTCGGTATTGAGTTAATCACAATATTTGTGCATGTAGACGGAAAATATAATTTCTTATGAAAAAATTAAAAATGTAAAAATGAATTTGACAACCAAGATCCAAAACCGTCCCACTAACAATGACAAATAAAATTATTTGTCACGGTTTTTGTCACAAAGATCGGGCATGGCGTGCCAAATACCGTGCCAAATATTTTTCTTTGGCCTTTGTATTTGGCACTGTTTTGAGAAAACCGCGCCAAATTCCGTGCCAAAAGAATAAGTTTTTAATTATTTTATTAAAAGTTGATTATAATTAGAATTATATCATCAATAATTTGAGATTCTTTGCATGGTGGATAGTTGTAATATAGATAAGACGAGCGGGTGTAAATAGTTATTAGTTTTTAATGTTTTACTTGATAAAATATTCACTAGTTTATTTGGATTATGTTCACTTTAACTAGATGGAGATGTTTCATATGAGTCCATGCTAATTTTATATTTTGATGTTTATATTTATTTGCTATTGAGTTAATCACAATATTTGTACATGTACACGACAAATATAATTTTTTATTAAAAAAATAAAAATTGTGGCAATCAATTTGACAAAGCATGTCCAAAACCGTGGCAATAACCGTGACAAATATCTTATTTGCCATGGTTATTGGCATGGCATCAAGCAGACTGTACCAAATTCCGTGTCAACTAAATTGTTTTTTTATAATTATTGTTTGACGTATAGACGAAAATTGGGATTTTATACCATTCAATCCGTGTTAATTTAGAATTATTATTGTTAATTATTAAAACATAAATTATTATTATTATTATTATTATGGGAGTGACAATAATTGTAAATAATACTTTTGTTTTAATGGGTCGTAGTAACCCCGGCATCGGGGTTACTAAATCCGACATAACCAAGATGCCGGGTTATTAACCCCTCCCACTATATTTTTTTATTTCTTATTTAAATTATTATATTAAAATTAATAAAATAGTTAAATAATAATGGGAGATAGTAACCCCGGCATCGAGGTTACTAATGATGCTGGGTTATCAACCCCTCCCACTATTTTTTTATTTCTTATTCTTTAAATTATTATATTCAAATTAATAAAATAATTAAATAATATGAAAGTGAATTATTTTAAATTATTTTATTAATATTTTTTTAGTTGTCATTTTTTTATCTCACAATCCCTAATTCAATTAAAATTTATAATTAATTAATATAATGAAATCATGGATGGGATGGTTAAACTGATCTATTCAATTGCTTAATACATCATATTTATTATTTTCAATTGTATATATATTTAATATAAATAAGTTTTCAACTTAAAAATAATAAATAAAAAGCTTTTTTTAATTCATGGAACTCACCGTATCAATTTTAATTTCTAACTTTTCATTTAGTAAATAAATTATTTACAAAATTTAGAAAAATAAAAAATGCAATATAATTAATATAAGTTTACGATTTTAGTTAATTTTTATACTAATGTCCATTTAATTATTAATAATTTGCTAATTAAATAAATATGTGGGCTTTTACTTTTTGTTCAATTTTTATTTAGATATTCCATATTTATGACATATATATATATATATATATATATATATATATATATATATATATAATATTTAAATTAATTATTTACTATTTCGGGGTCATGGTGGGGCGGGGAGGATATTCCCCGACCTTGGCCCCGACCCCAACTGGGAATTTTTCTCCGGACTTGGCCCCGATCCTCGAAAAAATTCCCCGACCCTGGCCCCGACGGGGCGAGGAATCGGATTCCCTGTAGGGGCTAGGGCGTATTGACATCCCTTGTGGCGGGTTATACTTATCTCTTCAATCCATGTTAATTTTATATTTTGTTAATTTTTTTTTAGTTTTTTGTAATATTACTAAAAGACCATTTTATGTTGGTTTATTTTGTCACTGTTTTTGTCACGGTTTTAACCGTGAAAATATTTTTTTTGTACTTGTCACGGTTTTTGCCACGGATTGTAAGTACCGTGCTAAATACCTTGACAAATTTGTCACAAACATTGGCATGGAAACAATGACCGTGACAAACTTTGTCACGGTTTTTTTTCCCGTGCCAATTATTGTCACAATTTTTTTCCCGTGCCAATGTCCGTGAAAAATATGTCACAGTTTTTATTTGATGCCAATTTCCATGAAAAATTTGGCACGGTTTTAACTCCGTGACAAAATTACCGTGCCAAATTCATGTTTTTCTTGTAGTGTAAGATTTGTTCTAGCAGACATTGTGCAAGTCTTTTTGTTCTTATATGCAATTTTTTTTTATCCTGTAAAATAAAAATGTTCTATTTTCAAAGAAGGAAGAACCACATATCAATAATAATCGATAGATAATAATCTAATGGTTGCTTTAAAAACATTCTACATTCGATATATATCTGTGTGTGTGTTGAGTAAGCCCTCATTTAGTGGGGCCTCAACAATAAATGGGGCCCACCTCTATAAAAAGAAAATAAAGTTATGTCATTAGAAAGGATAGCTGTTGAGATTAGAGATGGTGAGTCCATTAGAACAGCAAGAAGATAGGAAGAAGAGAAGAAGAGTTAGGGTTTGATTTCTCAAGAAGAACCATATTTCGCCCACATTTCAAGAAAGAGCATCTTTGGAAGAAGATCTACAAAACCATTGGTTTGATTTCTTCCAATTCTCCTTGAAATCTTTATGATCCATCTTTGTAAGTTGATGATGTTGTTTGAGTAGTTCTATTCCTAAAATATCTTGCAATTGTATGCCTCTGATTAACTAGAAAGAAGAAACTCATTGTTATCCTTTTGTTAACATAGTGAAAAACAATTCAAAGTGGCTCTAAGGAGTCCCGTAATTTTTCCTCGATTTGAAGTGTTTTCCACTCTAAATCGTGAGTCTTGTTTTGTTGTTGTTTGATAATTTTATTGTGTTGTTTAGATTCCAAATTTGTACTCAAAGAGGAGAGAATTTCATCTCAAAAATTCAGCAACAAAGCCTTGCACGGCCATGCTTTATCTTGCACACTCGTGCTTCGGCCCGGTGAGACCATGCTTCAACCCGTGCGGATTGTAGATTTCTGAAATTTTCAAATGCTACGGTATTTGCTACGGCCTTACGCTACAATAGTAAACGAACCCGCAAGTTGCACAACTACTAGAGTGACCATGCTTCACCCGTGCTTCAGCCTATGCGGATTACGGGTTGTTGAATTTCGAGTACTACAGGTGCAAGCGCTACAATACTTTCGGGGAAAAAATTATCGTTTGGTAACTCGATTGTCCTATTCCTCCCCAACAATTATATGCACACATATAAGAAGTCCAACTCAAGAAATTGATAAAAAAAAACTTATCAAAAGAAAGCTATATGTATATGTATATGTATATATATTGTTGATTGGAGGATTATTTTTTGTTTTATATATTTATGCAATTATACTTAAAAATAGACGGGAATTGAGAGAAAAATAATTGAGAAAGGACTCGTATGGTATGGAATCCAGCTAAGAATGAGCACAACTTAAAATTGAGTAAATTAATAACAAAATCCCATATAAAATACATACAAACTTCACATAATTGACCAAATATAATGAAACTTAATTACGGGTTGGACATAATGATTTTAATTAACAATCTGTGAATATGCGCTGTGATAATTAATTAGGTCAGAAAACATTCTTCATGAATGATGAGATAATTGCAACTTCACCATGAGCTGTTCCATAATATATAATGGTATATATGTCTAGGTTAATTGATGTTTTTGGTTAATTAGGTTTTCATGATTTAATTTTATTTTTTAATTATTTAGATTTTTTTATTCACTACTTACAATTCGATAAAGTTAAAATAGAGCATCATTGATATAAAAATAAAACTGAGATAGAGAATAAGTGTATTTGGTTATGTTGTGCAATATGGATATATGTTTTCCCAATTTGTAAGTAAATACTTTGAATTGAGTTAGAATTGTTCACAAACTTTATTTTGCTAAATTTAATAATTTAAATTAATATATTTATCAGTATTAATTAAGTAAAAATTTAGCCTATTATCACAATAAATGTCATTTTTGTTAAAGTCAATACTATTCAATTAATTTTTTGTTAATTAAAAGAATAAAAAGAGCAATGTACATATATAAATGAGAGATTATCTATGCCTTAAATGCCAAACAAGAAGAAAAAATTAATAGTTTTAATGACCATGAAAAAAACTAAAGTCATTCTTCCATTGTCCTCATAACAACAGGCTGTAAATATAACTCCAGAGTGGTCTAATCAGTAGCTTTTGGAGTGTGCTTTAATAATCAATTAAATTAATAACTTTAATCTTAATTAGTTGCATGTTGGTGAAAGATCCAATAATAAAACTCTAACTTGTACAAACTGTTGCTTCATTAAACGCTAATTAATTAACCGTCCATGTTATTGACTAATCTGACATTATCTCTCCATCAGCACTCTCTAATCCTCATCTAAAAGTTAATTAATTAAATTCAGCAATTGATTGTGACACTTCATTGCAATGGCATCATTTTGTTTATCACTAACTTTTTAAATAAATAAATAAATAAATAAATAAATGAAATCTTGTTTCTTCTTCTTTGTCATGCTAATCTTATCTCTTGAATTATTTTTTTATCTATTTGATGCACCAAAAGATGACAAGTGTTAATCTTGCAATTTTAATTCTATTAAAAATTAAATTGAAACAACTAAGTTTTAAATCATTAAAAAAAGCAACTAAATGGAAGAGTGCATGCATAACATACAGCCACACTTGTTCTAACACAACAAGAAATCAAACATTATTTTATTCATCCCTTCAATCTGAACATCAAAATGTGATAATTAAAATTTCTAAAAAATAAAAACAAAAATGAAAAAATCTTGGCCTAAATAAAATGATACTACAAAATCTAATGGCCAACTCCTGGACTAGGAACAGACCCAAGAATGCGCATAGCCTTCTCCATGCCATGATCATAAGGAACCGGTCTCCGGCCAACGGTGATCACTGGCTTCTTCTCCGCCGATGTCCAGTCATCGGAAAAGATAATATCAAGCTTTGTTCTTGCCAACAACTTCCTCCCTTGTGCTTCTTGTGATAAAAAGAGAAAGATAATGAGAAGAACAAGACTTCTTCTTGTTGTTGTTCTTGCATGCAAGATCATCTTTCAAAGTTTGAGGGTTGAAAGAGAGAAGAAAAAGAGTTAGTTTTGAGGAAAAGTTTAGGGTTACCTTTATATATATATATATGAACTCATAATAAGGTCCTACATAGAAAGGAATCCTTGTAGTTGTGAGAGGACAAGACGTGAGAGATAGAGACAAGGCATGAGAGAGAGAGAGAGAGAGAGAGAGAGAGAGAGAGAGAGAGAGAAGCGTGGGGATGAACTCATATCATATCATATTATATCATATTACATCATATGATATATAGTAGTAGTAATAGTAGTACTATATATGTTGGGTGGTAGGGTATATATGACATTTTCTTTATTAGATCTTTGAATTCCTAATTATCTTAGTTTTATTAGTCATGTTAATTAATTGAGAGATTTAATCGTACCACCGCCGCGTGGAGCCATGACGGTGGTGGTCGTTGCCCCTATGCCGGCTTTTTTTTTTCTTTCCCTTTTTTGTTCATCTTCATTATCTTCTTTTGTATTTATTTGAACGTCTTGACATACTATACTAAAATTATTATTATTATTATTATTTAAAAATATATATTGACGGTATAAATATGATATTTGAGAGAGATTGAAAAAAAAGCAAAATAATTAAAAGATGGGGATATTAAAGTGATCGAGTGGTTGGGAGGGTTTTCTTGGAAGGAATTTGTTGATACCGTCATGGCTTACCAAATGCATTTGAGCTCCATTTGGCTTCTTTGGTTTCAAACATAAGTGTGCGTTTGGGTTAGGGCTTTGTGGGTGCGTGAACGTTAAACCTACCTCGTTTTTTTTTTTGTTTCAAAGTTGATGTGTTACTTAGTCCCTTCTCCAATTTCAATTTCTAGAACACCCTTCAAATTACTGTTGGATATGATTAACGGTCGATATCGATGCGATGTGAGGTTTCGACATGATGTGAGTTAGGTGTATTTGAGTTAAGTAGTATGAACAAGAAATAAGTTTAGATAAGAAGAGATTATTGAGAGGATGTTCTAATTCTTTTTTTTATATAAATATGGATGTGAGGTTTCGACATGATGCATTTGAGTTAAGTAATATGAGCAAGAAATAAGTTTAGATCAGAAGAGATTATTTAAAAGATGTTCTAATTATTTTTTTTATATAAATATGGACAAACTATTTATCAAGAGTAGTGTGTGCGATTTTTTTAAATATATCACGCACTTTCATTTTAAATGGCAAAAGAGTTGACCCTTGATTTTCGTCCATACATAGGAAATCTTGTACCAATAGACTATAAATATAATTGACAACTTTATTATTTTTCAAAGTAATAAGTAGTTTATCTTATATATTGCTACATATGAAAAATTGGATTTTGATTTTGAAATTTTGACTTAATTATAAAAATAATAAGAATGAGTAATCAATTTATATTGTTAAACTGAACTAATTTAAGCTAGCATAGCCTATTAATAAAAAAAATAAAAGAACAAATTGTTAGCAAATTATGAAACAAAAATAACATGAAGGATTCCTTTCTTTAAAGATTGCAATCTTACCAAAAGGTTCATGGTTTAACGGCACTTGGCTCCATGTGAAAAATAAGAGTGAGACATTCAAAGATCTCAAATTTAAGGTTCGTTGGAAACAATGGTAATAAAAAGTCACTGGTATGGGTGCAAACTCACAACCCAAACCTCTCATCCTCACTTGAAAGCACACATACTTGATAATCAATTCTTAGCATGTGCACACACCCCCTATTTATATTGTGCTTGTTATTTTTGTTTAAAAAGTAATTATAACATTTTTATTAAAAAAAAATGAAAACTCTTGTTTTAAATATATTGTTATCAATGAGAGGAGCGAAGAGAAAAAACATGGGTTCACAATATTGATGAATGAAGATAATAATAATAATAATAATAATAATAATAATAATAATAATAACTCAAAAAGCTAAACACGGTTTGAAGGGGCTTTTGTCACCCCCAATTCATGCATTCCGGGTCCACACATCAACATGACTTGGAATTAGACCGACACTTTATAACCTTCATATATATATATATATGTGTAATTGGAATTTAATTTAAATACATTAACAATATCAATGCAAGTTATTAAGGTTTTTAATGACTTAAGTAAATGATTTAGATTTCAAATTTTTATGTATATAAAAAAACACTTATAAGATTTTAGTTCCTCGTCCAGGTTAGTTTAGAGGCCATCGCTCATAGGAAACCAATAAATCAAAGACCAAAAAAAAATAATTTTCATATTTTAATATATAACATTTATATATGATGCAAAATGTTTGCATTAAAAATAAATTATAAAAGTTATTGTTAATTAGGCTTAAAAATGATTTTGAGTAATTAGTGACTTATATCTTTCACTGTAAATTGAAAAAAGAAAGATTGCAAATGAGAGAAATTTTAAATTTGACAAAATTAAGTGATCTACATATAAGTTTAGGTTTTCCTTGAAATACTTATGTGATGTGTTTTTGGTGTTACAATTTAAACATATCCAAATAAAGCAAAAAACATTATGAATATATACAACTTGAATGGGTTCTTAGTTGATAGATCTATTTTCAGGTCTTGTGTGTGGAATGAGTTTGGTTACATATAATTAATATTTGAAATCAATTGCAAATAGAGTGTTGATTTGTCTAATCAGATCTTTGGCTATGTTCACAAGGGAAACTTTTATTTGTTATAAAATACATTCAACTTTGATTTTAGATTTTTTTAAATTCAATCATCATTCTTTTCTCAGTTTGATAAATTTATTCATTACATAATTTATTACTAAAATACTACAAAAATAATTTTCACCTTAAAAATTGTTAATAACAAAATATATATTAATAAAAAATTTGAAATTATTTCTATATATATCTATATTTCTTTATAATATATTAATTACAGTGAAATATTTATTATTGTTATAACATATTTTAATTTTAGTGAAATATTTGGCTTAATAAAATTTTTTAATGAGTTAAATATATAACAAGAAATCATGGAGACTGCTAAATTAAATTAATTAAGATGATGACGTTACTTCATTTGTTTTTGATTTGGGTATAAGAGAAAAATATATAATTTGAAAATTGCCTCATGACCTTTAATTAATTGTTATAATCTATGTTGACTTAGTTTACATAAGTGGTTTGATGAATGAAAAGGATATTATATATATATATAATTAATCTTCTTGAACATGCACTAGTATAATATATTTTTAATTTTAAACTCATTTTTTATATATAATGATAATTTTAAGAAATTGTATTTTTTAAAACAAAAATTATATTAAAATTTTTATTTATTTATTTTATCTGTTTTGCACATTTTTTTTAAACCTATTTGCAATGTTTTAATTAAAAAAGAACATTATATCTAGTAAAACTACTTTATTAACATTATCTAAAATATAACTGATGTTGTAGACATGAGTTAATAATAAATTTACTTTCTCTTCTTTCTCCTTCTTCCCTTTCTATCACTCGGTCTTCTTTGCTTTCTTCTCCTTCTTCTCCTTCATCATCGTTCTTCTCCTTTTTTGCGATCTCTTCTTCGTCTTCAGCTTCAGCTTTTCGCCTTTAATTGCTTCTCCTTCTCCAGATCGTTTCATCTCTTCTTCGTCTTTTTGGAACTCTAAATTTGAGGTATTTTTTTTTTAATTCAGTGTTTTCGTTTGATTTGAGCTCTAGATGGTTCGATTGGGAGTTTCTTTGATGACATTGGTTGTCATTTGCTTGTATTTTTGGGGATAGAACACCGAAGAAGAGTGAGTCCGGGAGCAAGGCTGATCTCCACGCGGCGTGAGAACCAGAGATCTCCGCATTTAGTATGTTATTTGCTCAGTTTTTCTCTTCTAATGTTGCCTTGAGTTGAAACTTGAAGCTACATTTCTATATTGCAACCAATCATATATAATATACAACACTGTTAATTATCCAGATGATTGATAATACTTACATTCTTAAAAGCAGGCAAGCCATGGTAGTCTTGGAATAGAGCTAGTTCTTTGAACATAAGCACACCATCTTTTTTCAAAGTCATTGCTTCTTGATGACTTTCAAGCTATGTCTCAATAAAGGTCAAATGAGAGCTGAAACATTATAAACATATAAATAAGAACATATATATATATATATATATATATATCTGATTTTCTGCAAGACCAAGTTGAATAAAACCAGAAGGGTTGGTAAGAGCATGATAAGGGTTCTTCTCATATTCTTGCCGCCCTATAAAGTAAGAAGAGTCTTGGCCATGGGAATTGCATGTGGCTTTCTTGGACATCGTGGTGAAACAAATTAATATGTTAAAGAAGATGGAAGTTAATTAATTATAATGAAGAAAAGAAAAAGAGAGAATGAGAGAATGGTTATGGAGCTTGGTGGTTGATGGAGTGGGAGGGAAAGAAAGCTAAGTGGGAGGTATATATAGAGTTTGAATGCAATGAGAAGTAGAAGGAGTGTTTGGTTTTAAGTCTTTTTGTTGACTAGAAGTTTAAGACAATGAGAAAACATAGTGGTATCTAGTGGTGTAATTAACAAGAGCATGATCAAGATAGTGGATGTATACTATACATAGTATGGGAATTAACAAATGGTGCCTAATACTTTATTAAAAATACTGTTTGTAGGACAAAAATGTTGTCAAGACAGTGGATGTATAATCGAAATCTACCTGGGCGAAAAGGATTGACTGACAAATTTATTGCCGGGGTGGATGAATTTATCCAATTCGCAATTAATCAAGATGACTCATATAAGAATGGAGAAAATATTAGGTGTCCTTGTTTCAAGTGCAAAAATACATGATTTGTTCACCTAAATGATGTCGTTACGCATTTATATCGCCGTGGATTTAAACAATGTTATTGGAATTGGACTTGTCATGGAGAAGAATCGTTCCGAACTAGTGAGGAGCAAAATGATGTTTAGGATCGTGTTGTGGAACAAGTGACACATTGGGGTGACTATGGGAAAATGACTTGGGATCAAAGGATGGCATATGATTGTTTCCGTTCTCATGTTCCGCCACGGGATCTATCTCATTGTAACAATGAAGTAGGTCCAAGCGTACAACCACCATTAGATGAGCTAGTTTACAGTTTTCAGGGTGGTGAGAGAAGTCAATTGTCTGATAGATTTTTTGATGTGTTAAAAGTTGCCGATCAACCTTTGTATGAAGGTTATGAGAATCATTCTCAATTGTCTTTTGTTGTTAGAATGTTATCTATCAAGTCCGATGCCAATATGTCCGAGGCTGATTTTAATACTATGATTACTGCAATTAGAGAGGTTCTTCCTTCATATAATATAATGCCAACAGATTATTACCATCAAAGGAAAACCATGAATGAATTGGGGTTGCCTCGTGGTTAAAATTGATGCTTGCAAAAATGGTTATATGTTATATTGGAAACACTATGACATGCACATTTCATGCAAGTTCTGCAATGAGCCGAGGTATAAACAGATAAAGGATCGACGCAAGCTACCTGATAATGGCAGGCATAAAAAGATTGCGCAAGCAATATTAAGATATTTACCATTAACTCCAAGATTGTAGAGGTTGTATGCTTCTAGTGCTATAGCAACGCACATGACTTGGCATGCTACTCATGAAAGAAACGAGGGAGTAATGCATCATCCATTTGATGGTGAAGCATGGAAACATTTTGATGGAATTTATCCCAATTTTGCCAAAGAACGTCGTAATGTTCGTTTGGGTTTGTGTGCTGATGGTTTTGCACCGCATGGATAGTTTGGGAGAACATATTCTTGTTGGCCAGTAGTTGTGGCCCCTTACAACCTTCCACCAGGAATGTGCATGAAAAGACCTTATATGTTCTTATCACTAATTTGTTCAGGGCCTAAGAATCCGAAAAAGAACATAGATGTATTTTTGCAACCTTTAATTGAGGAGTTGAATAATTTGTGGGAATTTGGTGAAATGACTTACGATGTTTCAAGAAATGAATATTTTCTCATGAAAGTTGCACTTTTGTGGACAATTAATGATTTTCCTGCATATGGGATGCTATCTGGTTGGAGTACTGCCGGGGTTTTGGGATGTCCAATTTGTATGGAGAAGTTGAATGCTTTCCATCTGCAACATGGTAGGAAGACAAGTTATTTTGATTGTCATAAGATGTTCTTACCACGAAATCGTGCATACCACAAAGACAAGAAATATTTCATACGTGGTCGATTAGAAAAAAAATACTTCACTACAAAGATTATCAGGCGAGGAAATTTTTTAATCAGGTTATGCTATTTCCAGCAGCAATGGAAGACCTGGTTAACACACCTCCAGGGTATGGAGCAACACATAAGTGGACAAAAAAAAAGTATTTTTTGGGATTTGCTCTACTGGAAAAATAATATGATCCGGCATAATCTTGATGTGATGCATATAGAAAAAAATGTCTTCGACAATGTGTTTTTCACAATTATGGATGTGAAAGGGAAGAGTAAGGATAATATTAATGCAAGAAAAGATGTTGGTATTCTTCGTGACCGTAAAGAAATAGCAGTTCCTTCAAACTTTTCAAGTCGAACTATTCCTAAAGCGGTTTATATCTTGACAAAAGAACAGAAGAGGGTCATTTGTGCATGGATTCAAGAATTAAGGTTTCCAGATGGTTATGCTTCTAATCTTGGAAGGTGTGTTGACATGAATGAATTGAAAATAATTGGCATGAAGAGTCACGACTGCCACGTCTTTATGCAAAGGCTCATTCCGATTGCCATTAGAGAATTGTTGCCATCATTTGTTTGGAATCCGTTGACAGAATTAAGTTTGTTATTTCGCACAATATGTTCTATTGCAGTTGATATTGATAAAATTATTGAGTTAAAGGAAAAGGTTGTAGTGATTTTATGTAACTTGGAAAATATATTCCACCTGCTTTTTTTGATTCCATGGAACATCTCATTATTCATTTGCCCTATGAAGTTAGAATTGGAGGTCCTGTTCAATATAGATGGATGTACCCCTTCGAGAGGTAATACACGCCATTTCCTAATTTTGGTGTCTTCAATTCCTTCTTTATGTAATTTATATAGAGTTCTACTATTTTTATACGTGTAGATTTCTCAAAGAATTAAAGAATAAAACACACATCGAGGGTTCAATTTGCCAAGCATATATTGCTCAAGAAATCAACATTTTTGCAGAGCATTACTTTGAGCCTCACATATCGTGTAGAAGGAAGAGACCGTGACGAAATGATGAGGGTTGTAGCAATGACATTTTTCTACCTTTCTCGATATTCAATTATACTGGTCGAGACCAAGGTCGTCCAGAAATTAGGTGGTTATTTGAAGATGAGTTACATGTAAAACATACTTATGTGTTACGAAATTGTCCAGAAGTATATCCATATTACAAGTAAGTTATTATTCAATAATGAGAAATATAATTTTATAATATGTACATGTTCAAGATCTAATTTTGATATATAAGTAATTCTTGTTTGAATGGACATTCTTAGGATATTTGTCGCCTACTTGGAAGGGAACCCATCTGATGCCATCGATAAGGCAGTTGATAAGCATTTCGCAAAATGGTTTGAAAATTTTGTGAGTAATGATGCAGACATGTTTAAATTGTACTAAGAAATAATGAAATTTTCATTAACATTAATTTTTTGGGATTTAGGTGGAAAAGGAAGTTAATCAAGTAACCTATCAACGAAGCAACAACATGGCCTGGATATTTCATTAATGGCTACAACTTCCATACTGTCACACATGGAATGAAGAAGACCACCATGAATAGTGGTATTTGTGTAAGAGGAAGCAATTCGGAGGATTCATCTTGTGATTTTTATGGTTTACTCGAAGATGTAGTGCAGCTTGAGTACCATGGTAGTAGATGAAATCATATAGTACTCTTTGAGTGTACATGGTTTGACCCATTAAATGGCACCAAAGTTCACCCTCTATATAAGTTGGTTGATATTAATTGTAAAAGGTTCTATCAAAAGTATGATCTATTTGTGTTGGCCCAACAAGCCACTCAAGTGAACTATGTTGCATACTCGGGCATGAAGAAAAACAAAGTTGATTGGTTGGCTGTGTGTCCCACAAAAGCTAGGGGAATGGTTGAGACAAGTTGGCCAGAAAAAGATGCATCTGCATATCAAATGGAGAAAATCCTGTCCACAACTGGCGTTAGTACTATGGAAGAAATTCCTCCTTTGTTTGACCCATAAGGCATACAACTTGTTGTTGACTTGTCTGATTTGCAACCCATTTCGGAAGGCGAAACCGAGGAAGACAAAGAAAATGAGCTAACAGAATATGAAGAAAATGAACTAATTGATAATGATGATGATTTTGATGGTGATGATGATGATGATGATGATGTTGATGATGTTGATGGTGATGATGACGATGAAGAAGAACATGACTTTTAACAAACTACGCACTATTTTGACAAACTCTTCTTTTGTATTTCCTTTTAATATGAACCTCTTATTTTTATCAAGTCGGTGGTTTTATTTTATTTTGAATAAAAAGTTGCTATGTAATCTCGTTATGAGAATCTCATTCATGATTTTAATGGGATAAATAGTTTTACAATTTATGTTCTCATTTGTGTTTCAATGTAGGTGGGTTGATTATTTCACTTGAAGCGTGATGGATCGTTATCAAAATTCTAGGACAACATCGGGTATGAATTTTCAGTTATTTTAATCTTACTTTTTCTGAAAATTGATTTCAAATTTATTTTGTTAATACAATGATTATGTCAATAAACATATTTATTTTCCCTTAAGTAAGATGGCATGAATATAAAATGAAGAATCTTGGATTTCTACCATTGTGCTAAACTAGAATTGAATGAATTTGAAACCTGGTAAAATAACAATTTGGTTGAATTACATTGAATTTATCCACCAATAGCAATGCCTTGATATCATTTACGTATATATATATATATATATATATATATATATATATATATATATATATATATATATATATATATATATTTATATTTTTGTTTATGCTTATCTCTTAGGACGGGGTCAGTCTGGACGTCGATCTGGTGGTCGATCAAAATCGGGCCATGGTGGCCGTTCCACATCAGGCCGGGGTCAATCCACCCCGAATATTCGTCAAAGATCTAGTGACAAATTTGCATCAATATCAAATATTGTGACAGATTTGGGAATGCCTCCTTGTATACATCCATGCATTCAACCAACAACAACAATGACTCCCTCATCACCAATAACACAACCTTCACCAGCTATACTAGTAGCGCAGCCTCCCCCAATTCTACATGGAGAGACTTCTGCCCATGAATCTAAGGACTACTCCCCTGCAATGGAAGTGCCATCCGACGAGTCTAAGAGCACTGGACGCCCCTGGTTGATCACTCCAGATAGTTTAATTGTGTGAGTTGCATTTCGTGTTATAATAATTTTATAATTTTGTATATAATTTATATAATAAAGGATTTATAAGTTTTAAGTAAATTTGCTTTATATGACTCTTTTATTTAGAGGTTATGACGTTAAGAGAGAAATACATGACTTGGTAAAAGGTCACTATAAAGAGGCATAGACTGGATGGGGAAAAGTGCCCAAAGATGTGAGGCAAAGGATATTCACTGCTTTTAAGGTAAGTATCATTTAATTAAGTAAGTGGTCCAATATCTTTTAAGTATACATATTAATTATAATAAAACATTACCTTTGTTAATATTTTTTTAAGGGCATTTATACATGGGAGCCACAACATGAGTCTTCAGTGTTATGACATTTCATCCATGAACCTAGTGAATGGCTGAAAAAAAATTTATATCTTGCACATAAATTGTATAAGGCTCCATTTCCATGGATGGCTCCTGTAGTTTGGGAGGGTTTGCAGAGGTATTGGGAATCAGAGGAGTTTAAGAAAATAAGTGAAAAGAACAAACAAAATAGGACAGAAATTGGAAGCTCCTCCATCGTTATTTATCGTGGTGGATCTGTTAGTACTGTTGTGCACCGCCTTAGACTGGTAATGTCCCTTATCCATTTAAATACCATTATAATTGTTGCATCTGACTATTTAATATTTATTTACTATGTTGTAGAGAGCCGACACCTAAAGAATGTTTTATCCGGACTCATTGAAGGAAAGATGGCACACTTGAGGCTGGGCGTGCCACAGAAATTGTTGTACGTATAATATATTGTTTCAAAATAAAACAATATTGGAGGTAAAAGATGAAAATTTTGGAAATTACATTTTACTGTGGCATGGTTCATTGAGATATATTTTCAAAAAATCAATTAAGCTAATGATTGTTAACATGCTATACCACTTAAGGAAATTTACAAGTAAAACAATAATGTGCTTTTGCTGTTAAGAACAAAATATTTGACTTGTCTTAAATCTTATATGGATGTAGATATACATATCTATATTGATTTATGTTTTTTTATCAAAGAATTTAGTTAGGAATGTGATGGAGAAGGATCTTATTTTCTTTCACATGTTGAGATAATATTTGACTTGTATTTTGTTGTTATATTTAAGGTCCTTTGAATATTAACCACTCGGATATAGCTCAAATTTTATGTGACTATGAAGACTGTTTAGAGATTTGTTTGCAATATCTTTATATTCGAGATTTACCTTCTTTAGTTCTTAGGGTCTGTATGAGCCTTCATGTTCCAAGGCTATGAGTTTAACTTTTGGATGTATGCCAGAAAAGCGAGATTGGTAATTATCTGAAGGTTGATCTATTGTAATAAAAGACTTGAACCCTTGGTGCTAATCCTTTCTAACTGTACACGCTCTTCTTTGGGCTTTATATTTGTCAATTTACAATTTAGTGCTTTCCTGTTGAAACAAAAGCTATGTTGATTAGTCTAAATGATTTTATTTGAATTGTTTCACAATTAACAATTCACTTTTTAAAAGAAACTGCTAAACATGATGTATTGATAAGAGTTGTATATTGTTATAGGCCTAACTTTTACTTATATTATGATAGGATTAAGGGTAGAAGTTTTCCTTGCTTTTATATTTAAAACTTATGATATTACATTCACATATGAGATATGTAACCACAGATTTGTATTTTTATTATATATATCAAGTATTTGTTTAGTTTGTATGATGACAAATAAGAAGGTTGTTTGAATAAATTGGGATATTAATATATTATTCATAAATATTAATGTGAATATTTTGAGTTTAAATTTTGTTTGATTTTGGATAATATTTATATAATCATTTTGAAAGGAAGCTTACTTGAAATGCAGGAACAATTTGAGAAAGCTATTGTAGACAAATGCAGTCAAGGTGTAGATGAGGATTCTATCAATCAAGATGAATTATGGGATGAGATAGCTATTGGAAGTGGTAACAGAGTTGTAGGAAAATGTTCTTATCCAATTACAAGCCACGCTCGGGGCCTGCCGAATCAACTGAACAACTCCGAAACAAAGCTAAAGAGTTACATGAAGAGCTTGCTAGATCTCGCGCTGAGGCTAATGCTAAGTTGGCTCGACGTGAATTATTTGAATCGTCATTGCTTGCTGCACTTCGGGTACAAGGTATTGACCTCTCTAGCATGCCTACTACTGCTCGTACACCACATGCCCTCGAGCACCAACAGGAGAGTCTCAAACACATGCCGATGAGCACCCTCCAATGTTGAAGAGAGTTCGGGCTTCCCCGTTTACAGATAATTCTCTTAACGACTTTGAGGATGATGTAGGCCGGGACTAGGATGATGTAGAGGGTTACAATTTTGTGGTATTTTGTTGGATGATGTAGGTTGGGATTAGGATGATTGTAATAACATTTATGTTTATTTTACAAATGCTACAGAACATATTTTGATAAATTAATGTAGGTTGTGATATCAAATGAATCTACCATTATTTAGAAAAATAAAATTTAATTTTTCATGAAATAAATAAAATTATGCCAAATTCCGTGCCAAAAATGTGCTAATAATTATGTAAATTATAAAACCGTGACAACATTTGTGACAGAAAAACGTGCAAAATAACGTAAAACCGTGCCAAACCACACCGTTCAAAAAACCGTGACAAATAAAACCGTTCCAAAACACTGTGACAACTTCGTGGCACACAAAACCGTGCCAAAAACCGTGACAAATCGAACCGTGTTAAATACCATGCCAAAAACCGTGACAAATCTAACCGTGCCAAAAACAGTGACAAATCTAACAGTGCCAAAAACCGTAACAAACACCGTGACAACCTATACCATACCAAAACACATGACAAATTCAACCGTGCCAAACTCTGTGACAAAAACCGTGACAATATACACCGTGCCAACAATCGTGCCACAATATATCTCGTGCCAAAAACCGTGACAAACATTGTCACGGTCTATAAAACCATGACAAAATTTGTCACGGTTTTTCTATACCGTGACATTATATTTGTCACGCATGCTATAAGCACGATTGAGATTCCGTGCCAAAAACCGTGCCAAAATCAATTTATCACAATTTTTAGACCCAAAACCGTGCCAAATTTACTGTGCAAATTCCTGTTTTTCTTGTAGTGAATTATGGCAGAGTGTAAATGTCCCTAATGAATTTCAACTTTAGAGACGTATGTAGAAAAAAAATATAGTTTCTTTAAATTGTTTTAATTGAGGGTGTCTTGAATTTAAGTTTATTTTAGATGTAATCATGCCTTATAAGCATAAGGAAAAATAAAAAATTTATTCAAGTACAGAGAATTGAAGATAAGTGAAACTAATACTCTCTACAAAATAGTTTTTAGATGTAATGATGGTCCTATGATTTCTTCCGCCGCAAGAAGATGATCATGCTTATATATATATATATATATATATATATATATATATACACACACACACCAATTGATCATTAATTTGATGGATTATATTTTTATGTTGTTTTATACTATAATGAAGGAGATGTTGAATGTGGATCCTAGGTAGCTTGAGGTGGAGAAATTTATGAGAAAAAAAATATATATATATGACTAGAATTATAAATGATGCTTGCTATATGCTAAGGAAATAAATTCGATTAGTCAGTTCACAAGAACTGATCATCTTTTGGCAATTTATCAACTATTTTTTCTTGTAGGTTTGCTTTTCTTTGCAAGGTTAGTTCTACTATTTTTTTCTCCAAGTTCTTTCTTGTATGTGTTGTGGTGTTGGAGAGAACTGTGGTATATTTGGTCAACGCATCACTTAAGTTTTCTTGTTTTCCATATGGTTATATTATTTGTTTTTGATGTTGTTATAATCGTCTCTATAATTTATAACTTTTAGAGGCCGTTATAACTGCTTCTAGGGGTGTAATCGATCGAGTTCGAGCCGAGTAGTAGCGAGATCGAGCTCGACTGAAAATTCGGTACTCAATACTCATATCGAACTCGACCGAGTATTCATTTTATAGCTCGAGCTCGCTCGAAAATGATTATAAACATTATGCTTGAGCCCGAGCTCGAAAAGTGTTTCCCTTATTTTCATAATATATATATAGAACTTGGCTCACTCGAGCCAAATATCTAGATACTCGAACTTGGCTCGCTCGAATACTCGAGCTCGACTCGACCATGACCAAGCCGAGTCCGAGTTTTCACTGAGTCGAGCCTGAGTAGCTTGCGAGTAGAGGTGTATCATTTACACCCCTAACTACTTCTAAACTAATTATTAGCAACTGTCTTAATAAGTAAAACTTACTCCAACCATTACTATAAACTGGTTATAAAGTGTAGAATCGGTTTTATACGAAGCAATTTAGAGGCGGGAGAAAAAACTATCGCTAAACGGTTTCTATATAGTTTGAAAATTAATCGTCTCAAACCCATTTATACTAGTAATGTAAATTTGCTCATGGCGTCTTGAGATGTCTTTTGGATCAAATGTTTTCATTAACAAAACAAACATACCAACTATATTAATAAGCAATTTTAGAAGTATATTAATTATATATAAACAACAACAACAACAAACAATTAATTTCAATTATTTGGGTTCAACTATATAAATCTTTTCTTTTTACATTATCTAACAAGACTAAAAAACTATATGGTTGCGTTTGGTACATGGGAAAGTACCTAACTTTCCCAGGAAAGTAACATAAAGAATCTCTTTACCATGTTTGGTAGAGTTTTTTTGTTGGAAAGTAACATTACCATGGGAGAGTAATTCCACCAAAATGAAGCAAAGTGATTCCCTCACAACAAGGTGGGAAAGTTGGATTCCCATGGGATAGTAAAATAAGTCTATTTTTGGACCAAAATACCCTTAATTTTTTTATAGAATTACTTTTTCACTCTCTAGGGTTTTCTCAAAAATAAATGTTTTTATCACCCGAGCCTTCATCGCTTCTCTAGGAAACCCGACAATACGTCCATCGCCCCGAGCCTCCATTGTTTCTCTCTACATCTCCATTACCGTACCAACTAGAACAATTGATTAAGTTAATAAATTATTTTATTAAATTAAAAAAAATTATTTAATTGAATTTTTAAAAAAACATTTTACACATTTAAAAATATTTTACTATTATTACTTTAATGTTAAAAATGATTGACAAATTGTTGATAAAATATACTAATACAAGGATATTTATGTCATTTTAGCAAAAGATTCTCAAGAATATATTTTAATATCACACACATACTAAACAAAGAAATGTTATTTTCTTAGGAATCACTTTCCCATCAATTAAGTTCCATCACAACATTTCTATAGTAAAGTACCAAACGCAACCTATATTTCTGTCATAGCTGATCTCCAATCTAGGTGAATTAAAAAACAAAATCTTTTCAAAAAAAAATAAAAAAAAAAAACAGAAAAGAAAAAGAGAGATCAATGTATTAGATAGTCGACAGGCATCCATTAAATTTTTGTCAAAAACACATGACACCTACACACACACTATATATATATATATATATATATATATATATATATATATAATTAAAAAAATGGTCAATTACAAAGTGAGCAATCAATGCATGTGAAATGGGGTCCTTGAACTAGAACCAAAAAACTCTTGCAAAAATTCAAACTCATGCCTGGGAACAGGGACACAATCCTCCATCAATATATCTAGGCTCTATACTACTTTGTCATGTTTTTCTTTATTTATATACTACTTAGGGTATAGGAAAATAAGCCAATAGCTTATTTATATAAAAGTTTATTTATTTATTTATTTGTATGACATTTGATTATATAGCCAATGTTTATATAACCTAACTGTATGGCATATAGAGTAAAGTTGAAAAATTGAATACCTCCTGACACATATGTGGTCGTTTTGTCTACTTTATAAAAAAAAAAAACACATATATATTTTAACAATATTAATTTAATTGCTTTGGATTCATTAATTATTTTTATTTCAATACACAAATTTGTTTATTGTTTAACACACCTATTTAATATTGCTAATAAGGTATTTTTGTTTGTTCCTAATCTTAGAAATAAATTATAGTAACATTTAAAATTTTATTATTTTTAATTATTTTATATAAATATTTATAAACTTGAGGAATTGATATGCCTAAAAACAAAGTAAATTTAAGGAAAATCAAAACCTATCAGGGGTATACAAAAAATAATATATATATATGAATATCAAAAGTTTAAAATACTAATACACATAAACATCTTTCATTAATTAGATAGTAAAAATAAATAATAATAGTAATAATAATAATATTTAATTTAATTTAATTTATTAATTTCTATAAAACAAAATTTTGGCAAATGAAAGTCTGATTTATATAGATCTTCAGATGGCAGTTCTCTATCATGCCAGACCATGCACATCTTAGTTAGCACAAACGGACAACAAAGAAAGCCTACTGAACATATATAGACTTAATACACGCTTGATATAAAATTAAAATAAATAAATAAATAAATGAAATAAATAAAGAGTACACGCTTGTCTTTCATTAATTTCCAATACAAAATAAAAATTCAAATAAAAGAAGAAATTCAGACATAAAAAAGGCACCGAAAGCCAAACTGAAACCCTACATTTGTCTGTTGTTAGGAAAACGTTGTGAGCTGGCTCTCTTCCTCTTCAATATTTTTCCTCCACAACAAACACATGCACATCTCATTCTCAAATCCTACCTCTCTTCCTCTTCTTCTTCTTCTTCTTCATACATTTGAATTTTTCAAATGCTCCCAATATATATATATATATATATATATATATATATATATATCCATAAACATCATCATCATTGTTTTAATTTTTTTTTCTTCTCAAACCTAACACTCTTTTTCAAACATATTTGCATTTGACTGATCAAAGAGCTTTTGAAACATATCTTTAATTAATAAGATCTTCTAAATCTAGTAAAGTTCTTTTTGGTTGTGCATTCTAAGACTTCAATGCACAAATTTATCTTTGGAGATAATTATGAAGACAGTGTTGACTCTTTAGTTGTCTGATTACATTAATTAATTATTTATCATGAGCTTAATTAAATAACTCATCCAAGAGTTTTAGAGCTCTCAATTCTCTCTCTCTATATACACACACATACACACACACACACACACAGACACACACTCTTCCAATTCATTAATTATAAATAATAAATTATTGTATGTATATTTAAGTGGGCAAATTAAAGTTACTCTCTTTCTCTTCTCTTAAAATTCAATACAAGTGAACAACCTACATCATGCACACATACACACAAAGAATAAGAAGAGACAAAACACAAAAATGTATACATACAATCTAATGATATATAGCTATGTATTTCATATGAATAAATGATTTTGTTTTCCTTTTCTTGTTTTCCTATTACAAAATCCTATGATATCAACCAGTATACATATTTAATATGGGTAAGAATACAACTAAAAAAAAGAAAAATAAAAAAAGGAATCAAGATCACAACTATGACTTTGATATGCATCAATGGAAACTCATCATTGTCAAGAGAAACGCCTTCTAAAATTTGGTGCAGCATGGCCTCTTTTACTTGGCCCCGAAGGCGGTATTCGGCCTTTTGCAAGGGCTTCAAAGGCCTTTGCTCCTTGCAAACTTGCAATGGATGATGATGAGAGAGGGATAAGCTTTTGAGGTGCTGCCCTAGCTGAGCATGGTTGCATGGAGACAATGAAGATGATCATGAAGATGATGAAGGACTTCATGTGGATCTTAGCAAGAGACATGCTTAACTTTGGTAGGTGTATGTATGAATAGAAGCTTTTCAATTTCAGGTTAATGAAATGGTACACATGATTTGAAGGCTAGGGGAAGGGTAGTGGGGTTTATATTAGGAGGGAGAGAACATTCAAAGTCTAACTTCAACTTTGGGAATTTCCATTTTACCCTTTTTGAAAATGTAAAAATTTTATTTATTTATTTTATTATTATTATTTTGTTCTTCAATCTTTTTCCTTTCAAATGTTAGATTTTTATTTTTGTGGATGTTAAAATTAATTTAATTGATTAAATCTACTCTGATTAATTCTCTTTTTAAGTTTTCAACTTTTGTCAGTTTATCTTGATAATCATGATGTTTAACCTCAAAACAATTTGTAATAAATGGGATATAACCTTATTATTTAGGTTTTGAATTTCCTATATCTAAAATTTCTTATTTTATAACATTTTTAACAATATTAGGCCCTCATCATCAATTTTTATGTCTATATATATATATATATATGAAAAATAAATTACTATATTTTTTTATAAACAATTGCAGACAAATCAATCACCGATTGAAACTATTAATTTTTTTATTTAGGAGAAAAATAAAATATCAACTTTCCAAATCATAAGATAATAAATTACCACAATTGTAAAAAAAGCTTCACAATAAATAAAAAAAATCACATATATGTCTATAATTTAAAAAAAATAAAAAAAGAGAATTTTGATTTTTTAAAAAAGTAATTTCCTTTATTATCCCTGTTGCTAAGCCCTTTCTAGCACGGCGAGTGTTTGTGAAAAGTGTGGAAAAGAGTCACAAGAAATCAAACACGCAGTGGCGGGCTGGACGGTGGGATACTGAGATTTGTATGCCTTCAAATTTCAAACTCATTTAATGCTATTTATCTTCTTTCTAATAATAATAATAATAATAATAATAATAATAATAATAATAATAATAATAATAATAATACTTCAAAGTCCTTCATATTTAATTCTCATTCTTGTCTTGGCCATGAATTAAGGTACTTATTCTTGTCTTTGGATTTCCTTAGTTTTTATTGTGCGTGTGAATACATGGTTGGAAAATAAATAAATGAATTAAAGGTATGGATTTCAAATTCTTTTTTTTTTTGGACTTTTCTTTTTACAGTAGACTGGAGATGTGTATGTTCTTTCACACTAGACCAAAAGTGTTGATTAGTTTTTGAAAAAAAAAAAATTAACTGTTTCTTTTTAGCGAAGTTCTGGAGACATTTACTTATCTTGGTATAACTCCACAGTTTATATAGCGTGTAGATATTTGCATATTTTATACAAAAGTTATTTTTATAATTACATAAAAGTAAAATAATATTTCTTTTTAACTACTTTTTTAATAGTAACATTGGACAAAAGCAATCCTTATTTTGACAGAGAGAGCGTCCCCAATGAAACAATCCTTTTGACTTTATTTTAAGGAAAATTAATTACTTTAGTGGTAATTTTATATGAATTTAAATTTAAAAATAAATAATTTTTAATTAATGATTAAAAAAATATTATCCTTTAAAGATATGAAAAATTTGAGGGATTTTTTAGGGTATCAAAAGAACAATTGGATAAGAGACTATTTTTCACTTTACATATACACATGCATTGTGATGATCATATGATCTATAGAATTAATCTTTTATAAATAAAAAAAAAACAAATACAAAGACTAATTAGCAAAAACAAGAAACAAGTGGTCCATATATATACATACTTACATCCACATATATATTCAAAAAAAGAAAAAGAAAAAGGGGAAAACACAAGTGGCCTATGAATGTGGCATGTTTCACCTAATTGTCCCATCAAAAGAGTAGCAACATTGTCCAAATCAAATCCAAAGTTCAGTGCCTAGAAAACATGACTTATGATGAAGACTGGTTAATGCATCCAAATTTCAGGCAGTGTGTCAAACAAAAGCTGGTTTTTGAAAACCAATCAGTGCAGTGCTGGGAAGTAGTACTTCATCCATCCATTGGAGGTGATTAACAGCACATAAATTGGAAGTAACATGATAGAGTTAATCTTGCTTGATTTTTTCAACTCATCAGTAATATTATAGCTTAGTTTTGAGAAGCATGGATATTTTTTTTTCCCCTGAAAAATGCATCTAATCTCAGGGCAAGCAGTTTCCAACCTTTCATGTTTCATGTATGTAAGTATGGTTGCATTGCCTTCTATAGGGAGTTCTAATTATATGGGAGCTTGGCAAAGTGAAAGAAGCATACTTTTATATAGCAGAGGCTTAGAAGTCATGAGCTCAAACTTATGAGAAGAATTCAGAATTGAACTCTTCTTCCAAGGTATTCACATTGCTGTTTCTCTGAATGTTGCCGCTCTCTTTATGTGAGGCTTTGTCTAATACATCTTTATTTGCTTTCAATTTGAAACAACAGAGTACAGAATTTGTCTTTGTATTAATGATTTATATTTTTACCTCTTACTCCATATTGATGTTTCTCATTTCATTAATGTTTGATTGGCAGTTCTTTTAAATTATGTATATATTCTGTTGTAATCATGTGGCTTCTTGGGCCATTGCATGTTCTTTTATTCGGTCTGTTTTTTTTTTTGACAAAAGTGACAAGCACTTGTTAGTATTTTTATCATACGTGAGTTATTTGCCTCGAACACGTCTTTCAAGGGTTGTGCCTGTGTGAGTTATTTTGCCTTGAACATGCCCTCACCACGTGGGTGTATGTGAGTGGGAGTGCAACATCACCTATGAATTACTTCATTCAACGAGGATTGGAACCTATATTAGTGCTTCTAATCACTCAAACAAAGTGGATTTGGCTTTTATTTAGTACTTCGGAATGATTTCAGTCTTTTATTTCAGATAATGATATTGATTAAGATTAAACACACAAACAGACAATGCCTTATGAATAAAAGGGTGCAATAAAACTAAGCAATAACTTGCATAATATACAAGGTAGGGCTTGAAGGATGTGTTGTGAATTATATAAATGGAAAGGTTTTAGCTTTAAACTATAGAGATGTAGTATAATCATGCTAGAATAGAAAGTTATTCAAATCTATTGTTAATTAAATACGAAACTTGGACTATAAACCAAAGAGAATACATCAACTCAGTGACACTTGCAAGTAATATATTGAGAGTAAGTGATCGGTAATTATCTCGGTAAATTTTTTTGACAGAGCACTAAACTATGGCCTTTTCTCTTATTAGGGTCCAAACTTCAATTTGAATTGAAGTGCTTACTCAACTCCAACCTTGTTTTACCAAGTGATTACCTAAAACCTTTTGACATATTTTTTTATGATTTAAATACTGAATTTTTTTATTTGTACATAGATGATATATTATCCACCCAGCTCATAATTTTATGTTAGCTACCGATAAAAAATTACTGTCATCCACGTTATCAAAAATAGCTCAAAATCTCTCTAGTGACCACTTAGTGAAACAGAAGTTGGGTGACTATTTTGATTCAAATTAAAGTTTAAATACTAAAATAAAAATAAATCATAGTTTGACGCCCTATAAAAAAACCCGTAATGTATCACTATAGCAACAACCGGAAGAGATGTACATTTACAAATCTTATATAACCTGTATAAACCTAGCATGAAATATTATCCCTAACTCGGCTTTGTAGATACATAGGTTGTTAGCCTAAAGCCTATGCCTACTGTTGCGGATATGGCTATAGATGCTGAAGTTGAAGTGACAGCAGGATGCCCGGTTAGGAAAAGTGAATGAAAATGCAGGGAAAGACAAGCAAATTTATGAACTAGGTGTCAGGGCTAGTTGCAATGGGTTTTATAAAGAAACAATGGAATGAAATTATCAGCCAGATCTCTTTTCAATCATCTCTCTATTTTCTCCTTACTTCCCTGTCTCTGCTTCATTTTTCCTTCACAATCCCATTACTCTCGCTTTTACTCTCAGTTTTCTGCTATATTGGTGCTTTTGTTGAGAGTATGATAGAGGGCATGATGGCCCGATCACGCACAGTAGAGGAGAAGTCCAACACTATCATTGACTAGCTTGCTCCTGATGATGCTCTCTTCTCCAAGCTCGATTCTTTGTGCATGACAATCCTGGAGAACTTGGAGACAATATAACAACACTCTGAAAACCACAAGGTGCTACAAAATTCAATAGCACCTCAATGATTGCGGACCTAATGGTGAAGATAACAAAATTTGATCGGGGTCCTCAACAACCACCTATGCTACCCTTACCAGTCTTCCCAGCCATAACACCACCATTATTTCCCCCTCCCTCAAACACTGCACAACCCATCTACTACTTTATCATCAACCTGTCAGAAAATATCACAATAGTCAAAGGCATGCAAAAAAGAAATAAAATTACGACATTAATTAGTTGATTTGATGAATGCCCTAATAATTAATTTGATATTAATTAAGATTTGAATAATACATCTCGATATTCTAAATCTTATTTTAGATGTGTCAAATTCGTTTCTCTTCCTAAATCTTCTAGCATTGAATAAAGGTCCCACGGATCACACGCCGGAATCTAAAAACAACCTCATTTTCTCCGAAATAGTCGCTAAGGTTTGAAAAAAAGATATTGGGGACCAATGAATAGAATTCTTTTTCCATTTTTTTAACACGTTTAGGATTAGAAAGGAGTCGTATTTATAAGGATTTTATAAAACATGATAAACATTATCTTACGAAATCCTAATGAAAATATGAGTTCTAAAGCAACAAAAAACCATTTTCGACTTTATGTCTTTATAAATTTAATTAAATATTCTATTCAATCGAACTTTAATTAAAATTTAAAAACGAATACAAAATTCTAACCCAACAGCAGTGACTCATTTTCAAAAAGCATATTGTTCAAATGATGCATGTTGCCATCCCAATAATAAACCGCGGGCGTCTTAGCTATTCATTAATGTGCTAAGAGTGTCCTCCTGATCATCTCCAATTTCTTTCCACTCATCTGCTATTGCAACTCAACAAGCTTCTCCACTATTGGGACCAAGTAGCACCTTTCATTCACTACATTAGCTGCTTGTCTCAGTTACCTACACCAAGACCAACAGATTACACAATGCAACATTTGCGGAAGTTTAAACCAAAAACTGTAATACTAAGCGGAAGTATCACGTGTTAAATAAAAACAATTTTAATAGAGTGTAAAACATCATTCCTAACATAAAAATGGTTTGATTGTTACAACACTGTCCATCTACACAAAACAACACTAACACAATCTATTTTTACCCTCAAAGCCACTTCTTCAAGGCACTTGAAACCCTAATTCTTGGATTACAACCGGTACCAGTAAAATCATAAACAAGAATATAAAATCTTATATTGCTATGTAGAATGCCTCAAAAAACCATAAAATACAGAAAAACAACAATTAAAACCTCGAATTTTCTTCCGCGATATCCCAACCTGCCTTCCTAACTTAGGGCATCGAGGAGTCTATTAACTATATGGTTGGAGGTCTCTAGTAAACTAGCTGTGACAAGGCTTTCGATGTCGATAAAGGGGTAGAAGAGAAGAAGAGTAGAAAATTTGTTTGTGTGGTTGTTTGGGATGATAAATGGCAAGAAGAGAAGAAGAAAGTGATCATCACCGCTCCTTGGGATTTGCAATTGTCTCATACTGTTTTCCAATGTTTGACCATGAATGGAGGGTATTTTTGTCATTTTATTTTAGAGTAAAAGGTGTTACTGAAAAGGATTGAAAAAGAATGTTAAAAAAAAAAAAACAAAGAGAGATCTCTAATGAATACTAAAACTTAAAAGGACTTTTGAGGATAATTGAACTTGAGGGGACTTTTTGTTCATTTCCACTAAATAAACTTATGTAATTAAAAATTAGAATTAATATTATTAATACTCAATCATCTACTGCTATTTAAAAAAAATGCAAGTGTTGTAAAACTAAGCTGTCAAAATAAATAAAATTGTATATTTGAGACTTAGAATAAGTATTTTATACTCAATCATCTTCTATCAAAACAAAATGCGCGCAAGTGTTCATTGCCAACAATCATCCATTGACTTTTTTTGTTCCCACATGGCTGGCACGACTTGACAAATGATCAATATACACCACCAACTATTAGGAAGAAAACTCCCTAGCTACCTAGGCATTAAACTATCCATTCCCTTGACTATATATAGGACAAGGGAGTTGAGGATGACCAAATTAGTTAGGCAAAGGAATAGGGGGGACAAGATGCACAACAAAAGAATGAATGATGTAAAACACCTTCTTCATCTTCTTCACCACCTCTTTGTTTTAACCCTAGTCTCACAATGCCATGCACTACACTACTCTTTAGGCAAAGAGAAGGTCACAAACCTCCACTTTTTCTACCAAGAAAACTTTACTACTTCTGTGCTGGTTGCTAAGCCCAATGACACCACAATCAATGCCTCCAATCTTGCATCATTTGGGGAAGTGTATGTCCTTGATACGGCTCTCACTGAAACAGAAGACCCAAACTCAAAGGTGGTAGGACAAGTACAAGGTCTTTCAGTTTCTACAGGGAGGGACAAGACCATGCTTGTGTTCATGGTGGACTTTGGGTTCACATCCGGTGAGTTCAATGGTAGTTCTATTAGTGCATTGTCAAGAAACCCTATATTGGAAACAAATCATAGGGAGCTTGCTGTTGTTGGTGGCCGTGGAAAGTTTAAGATGGCACGTGGGTTTGCTGATCTACATACAAATTATATGAATGCTACTTCAGGGGTTGTTATTATCGAGTATAATGTTACTGTTTTTCATTATGAATAATTAGTATGAGTGTGATGATCATGCATGAGAACTTAATTATGTGTTTCTTAATTGTTTCCTTGAATCTTGAATTCAATGCTATAATAATGTTATTGTTTTTTTTTATTGTGAATGAGTGAGATTGTCAAGACGGTATATTGTCCTCTCCAACATCAAGATCTTCTGTTTGGATTAGTAGTTGGCTTGACAAGTAGAACTTTAATTGGTCTGCCTCCTTTCTGTTAGTCAAAGTTTGCTGTCCACCTAACCTCTCAAGCCAACTAATCTTTCACCTAACCCATCATTAATATCACCTAATCACCCCATGAGCTTCCTATAAATAGAGGCCCTTATATCAACTCAAGGTACAGCCTCAAAATTGAAGAGAAGAGTGAGAGTGAGGATGAGGGTGAGAAAGTGGGAAAAAAAGTGGGAAAAATATTTTTGAGAGTTTGTGTTGCTTTTGTTACAGGAGAGAGTTGGTATTTTTCCTGTTAACAGAAAGCTTGTAGCTCCTCTTTTTACCACTATAGTAAATTCTTCTATCTTGCCCGTGGTTTTTACCCTGATTTGTTTAGGGGTTTTCCACGTAAAATCTGTGTCTATCATCTTTATCCTTTATCTTCAAGTACTTATGCTGTGACCCTGCTCCACTCAGTTCCCTTTATTCCGCAACAAGTGGTATCAGAGCTAGATTTGGGTGTGTATATATATCTACTTATTGTATGCTCTGTGGCTGCCACTAATAGTGGATCCTCCACATCAGAAAATAAGTTAGATTATTATTCACCCATAGAAGGAACTGATTACTGCCCGTCAAGCAGTTTATTACAGAAGCAATGACAGCAAAGTTTGAATCCACTTCAATGACGGAGCACCTGAACACCCTAAATACTCTATTTTCCCAACTCACATCATTGGGACATAAAATAGAGGTAGGTGAACGTGCAGAGCTTCTACTCCAAATCTTGCCAGATTCTTATGATCAACTCATCATCAACTTGACAAACAATGTCCCCACGGACATTCTAGTCTTCGACGACATTGCAGCTGCTGTTCTGGAGGAAGAGACTCGGCGCAAGAACAAGGAAGACAGGTTGGCAAATTCGCATCAAGCGGAGGCCTTGGTGGTGATAAGAGGAAGATCAATGGAACGTGGCCCCAGTGGGAGCTACAATAATGGCAGATCAAAGTCAAGGAGTAAGAAAACTTTCAAGTGCTACAATTGTGGCAAGAAAGGTCACTTGAAGAAGGATTGTTGGAGTCTAAATACGAAAGACTCCAATCCTCAAGGAAATGTTGCAAGCATCTCAAATGATGGAGAAGCCATGGTATGTGAAGAAGAAACACACATAGGGAAAATGTTTGCTGATGTTTGGCTTCTAGACTCAGCGGCAACCTTTCATATGACTTCCAAAAAAGAATGGTTTTATCACTATGAACCTATTTCTGCAGGTTCTGTGTATAGTTGCAACGATCAAGCTCTGAAGATCGTTGGTATTGGCACCATCAAGTTGAAGATGTATGATGACACGATCCGGACTATACAAGAAGTCCGACATGTGGAGGGGCTGACGAAGAACTTGTTATCTATTGGACAACTTGATGATCTTGGTTGCAAGATTGAAGTTCAGAATAAGATTATGAAAATAATTCGAGGTGCGCTTGTATTAATGAAAAGAGACAAGATAGCTGCAAACTTGTATATGTTGAAAGGAAAGACTTTGCAAGAAGGAGAAGCTTCAGTTGCTGCAAGTAGTCCAAGTGAAAAGCGTGCAATAACATGGCACAAGAAACTCGGACATATGAGTGAGAAAGGAATGAAGATTCTTGCAGAGAAAAATCTACTTCAAGGTCTCACAAAGGTAACACTACCCTTTTGTGAGCATTGCATTGTCAGCAAGCAGCATCGACTAAAGTTCAACACATCTAATTCTAGAAGAAAAGTCATCCTAGAATTGATTCACTCTGATGTGTGGCAAGCACTAGTTACATCCCTAGGAGGAGCAAATTATTTTGTATCATTTATTGATGATTACTCCAGGAGATGTTGGGTGTATCCTATCAAGAGGAAGGCGGATGTGTTTCAAGTCTTCAAAACTTACAAAGCGCGAGTAGAGCTTGAATCTGGCAAAAAGATCAAATGTTTGAGGACAGATAATGGAGGAGAATACACTGGCAAAGAATTTGATGAATTTTACAAACAAGAAGGCATCAAAAGGCAGTTCACTACAGCATACACTCCTCAACAAAATGGAGTGGCAGAGCGGATGAATAGAACCCTGTTGGAGAGAACAAGGGCAATGATGGGAGCTACAGGTCTAGATAAGAAGTTTTGGGTAGAAGCAGTCAGTACCGCCTGCTATGTGGTGAATCGGTCTCCATCAACTGCAATAGAGTTGAAGACACCGATGGAGATGTGGACTGGTAAGCCAGTGAACATTCAAACCTTCATATATTTGGAAGTCATGTATATGTGATGTATAATGCCCTAGAAACTACAAAACTGGATCTAAAATCCAGAAAACGTATGTTCTTGGGATATGCTGATGGAGTAAAGGGTATCGCCTGTGGGATCCCACTGCCCACAAGGTTGTAATCAGCAGAGATGTTGTCTTCATAGAAGACAAAGAACAAGAGCAAGCAAATTGTGAAAGCACGGAGACTACTATTGTACAGGTAGAAAAGGAAGCTGAAGCTATACTAGAGCATGAAGAACAAGAACCAGCTGAATCTGAAGTCCCAGAAGTTCGGCGGTCAACTCGTTCAAGAAAGATACCAGGTTGGCACTCTGACTTTATTATGGAAGGGAATATTGCATATTGCTTTCTAACTGAGAATTGAGAACCATCAACTCTTCAAGAAGCACTGCGTAGTTCAGATGCATTTCAGTGGATGGCAGCAATGCAAGAAGAAATTGAAGCCCTTCATAAAAATAGGACATGGGAGCTGGTATCATTACCACTAGGAAGGAAAGCTATTGGTAACAAATGGGTCTACAAGATCAAGCGCAATGGTGATGATCAAGTAGACCGCTATCGAGCTAGATTGGTGGTCAAAGGATATGCTCAGAAAGAAGGTATTGACTTCAATGAAATATTTTCACCTGTGGTTCGACTTACAACAGTCCGAGTAGTATTGGCGTTATGTGCTACATTCGACTTGCATCTTGAACAGTTGGATGTAAAGATTGCATTTCTTCATGGAGATCTTGAAGAAGAAATTTACATGCTCCAACCAGAAGGATTTGAAGAACAAGGTAAAGAGAACTTGGTTTTCAGGTTGAATAAATTTCTGTACGGGCTAAAACAGGCTCCAAGATGTTGGTACAAGAGATTTGATTCCTTCATCATGAGCCTTGAATACAACAGACTTAATGCATACCCTTGTGCATATGTCAAGAGGTTTGGAGAAGAAGATTTTGTCTTCTTGTTGTTGTATGTTGACGACATGTTGGTTGCAAGCCTCAATAAAGATCGTATCAAGGAGTTGAAGGCACAGTTGGCTAGGGAATTTGAAATGAAGGACTTGGGACCAGCAAACAAGATTCTATGGATGCAAATTCACCGAGACAGAAATAATAAAAAGATTTGGCTTTCGCAGAAGAATTATCTGAAGAAGATCTTGCGACGCTTTAACATGCAAGATTGTAAGCCAATTTCTACCCCACTTATTAATTTCAAGTTATCCTCAAGTATGAGTCCTAGCAATGAAGAAGAGATGATAGAGATGTCTCGAGTACCGTATGCATCAGCAGTGGGAAGCCTAATGTTCGCCATGATCTGTACAAGACCGGACATTGCACATGCAGTGGGAGTGGTAAGTTGGTACATGGCGAATCCTGGTTGAGAGCATTGGAGTACTGTTAAGAGGATTCTCAGATATGTAAAGGGAACCTCAGATGTTGCATTATGTTATGGGGGATCAGATTTTACTATGAATGGGTATGTTGATGCTGATTATGCTTGTGATCTTGACAAAAGCAAATCCACTACAGGATATGTGTTCACACTAGCTGGAGGAGCTGTGAGCTGGGTTTCGAAACTGCAGCCACTCGTTGCTACATCAACGACAGAAGCAGAATATCTAGCAGCTACACAAGCTAGTAAAGAAGCAGTGTGGTTGAGAATGGTGCTGGAAGAACTCGGGTACAAACGAGAAAGCATTTCTCTATTTTGTGACAATCAGAGTGCTTTGCATCTTACAAGGAACCCAGCATTTCATTCCAAGACAAAACATATCAGAGTTGAATACCATTTCGTTCGTGAGAAAGTGGAAGAAGGAACAGTGGATATGCAGAAGATTCATACAAGTGACAACCTAGCAGATTTTCTGACGAAAGCAATCAACACCGACAAGTTCAAGTGGTGTCGATCCTCTTGTGGTCTAACAGAGACGTAAGCAACATCATGTGGCAAGATAGAGAGAATGGTGCGAAGATCTGATTGACTATCAATCACATCTTCAAGTGGGAGAAATGTTAGTCAAAGTTTGCTGCCCACCTAACCTCTCAAGCCACTTAATCTTTCACCTAATCACCCCATGAGCTTCCTATAAATAGAGACCCTCATATCAACTCAAGGTACAGCCTCAAAATTGAAGAGAAGAGTGAGAGTGAGGGTGAGGGTGAGAAAGTGGGAAAAATAGTGGGAAAAATATTTTTGAGAGTTTGTGTTGCTTTTGTTACAGGAGAGAATTAGTTGGTATTTTTTCTGTTAACAGAAAGTTTGTAGCTCCTCTTTTTACCACTATAGTAAATTCTTCTATCTTGCCCGTGGTTTTTACCCTGATTTGTTTAGGGGTTTTCCATGTGAAATCTGTGTCTATCATCTTTATCTTTCATCTTCAATTACTTATGCTGTGACCCTGCTCCACTCAGTTCCCTTTATTCCGCAACACTTTTTTCCTGGCTCCTTGCTCGTTTATGTCATGTTGATAGTCCTCATCACTAGAAGGGAGGTCATAATCAAGGTTAATGAACTCTTCTTCAGGTGGAGGTTTGTCATCATTTTCAAGTTGCACGGAAGATTACACTTCACCAAACGGTCTTTTTTTCAAAATATCAATAGAAAAAATGATCATAACTCCATTTAAATCATCGCAATCCAAATTTGAAAAGGTTAATAACTTCCATATTTCCCTATATATACTCAAGGGTAGTGGCAAGAAAATTAACTCTATTTAAAAAAAAAAAACAACAACAAACCTAACAACTATAAAGATGAGGGAAGAGAAAATTACCTGCAAAAAGTGTTGGGGGTTCACTGCACAAGATTGGTGAAAATTTTTTCGACGAGCATTATAGGATGTGCGGGCTTCATGCGGGTGAAAAATGCTTGCATGGCTCTCAGTCTAGTATGTGCGGCCTCTGTGCTGGCGCACGCTGCCCGCACACCCTTCTGTCAATCTTGTGCGGTCTTTGTGCAGGGTTGTGACCTCAATAGGTCAATTACAACCCTTCCAAAGGCGATTTTATCCCTTTTTATGATATTCAATAGACGAATGACCTCTAAAACACATTAAATGCAAATGACGATGAAAGACACTGATTTTTGCATGAAAACCCTTCAAATCGAGATAAAAACTACGGGACTCCTTAGAACCACTTGAAATCCTTTCCACTATATCAACTAAGAATTACAATATCGTCTCTATGTTAAACTAGATATACACATGCCCAATGGCATCCACATTTATAAGCATCATCATCATCATCATCATAGATGGATAACCAACACCAAGTAGGGATCAAAAGAAAAATCAAAACTAAACAAGAGGAAGAGCTTCTTGCAAGGATTCTTCACCCGGAGTTTGAGTGAGATCCGCACCGTATCACTATCCAATCGTCTTGCCCTAACTCAGCTTCTTACTTTTCTTCCTCTCTTGGTTTCTCTTGTCTGATGAAGCAATGAATACTAAAAATTCTCAAGTTTACCCTTTCTTAGTTGACATAGTGTTTTTTTTTTATTTTTTTATTTTAACTTGGGCCTTGGAGGTTAACTTTTATTTATTGTTGGTAGCTCACCAAATGGGCTAAACCCAACAAAAAGTTTCACTTATTTGGAGAAAAATGAAGGGGAAGAGATGGGGCGAAGAGGGAAGGAAATAAGAGGTCAAGGTTGGGATATGGAGTAGGAGGGACCGGAAAAGATGGCGGTGTGAGTGGGTAGGGATTAGGCTAGGGAAAGAGGCAATGGTATGGGCGAGAGGTGCATGCATGAAAAAAGCGGGTTCTCAATTGTAGCTGGCTTGTACGGGAGGTCGCAATTGGGATTTAGGGAAGGATGAGGGGGAAGAGATGGTGATGATGTGGTTGTTCTCAAAAACTTGGAGCTGAGTTAAAATACACATGTTCATGTGTTATGCACTTAGGTGATGAGGAGAGCGGACCCCAAAAGATTAGTATGATAGAGAATGATATACACCACTTATATACACATGAGACTGACGCCTTCATCAGCCAGACTCTGGAACTCGACTCTAGGCCCTTTGCCTGCTGGGTGAAACCCTCTCGGAGCCTGACATTGATGCAACTCCCCTAGATATATCTGGAGACTTATGCCATTATTACTCATGCATAAGCCAGATGATCCCAGCACGAAGCCAGCCAGACTCCCTTGGGCCCTCGCCCAGACCCCACATCAAACTCTCAACGAAAGCACTAATGTTACGCACACAAATTGTGAGAAGAGCGGACCCCAAAAGATCGGTCCGATAGAGAAAGATGTCTATCATTTATATGCACATGCAGTGGCGGAACTAAGGGCGGTGAGCGGGGGCTTTAGCCTTCCCTTGGCGCCGGAAAAGTCGTTGTTAAGCTAGCCTCGCCGGAGGTTGTCGGAGAAGGAACCCCCTCATCCGGGAAGAAACTCCACTCCAATGGACCACTGCATAATTTACACTTATTGAAGTTAGCTAAGTTGCCGACGCGTCGAACGCGATGATGCCGGACTGTAGGAGTCGCCGACCTGCCAGAATCTGAAGAGGAGAAATGGAGAATTTAGACTTGAAGAGTGACTGAGTGAGGAGGTGGAGCTCTGGACAAAAAGAAGAAGCCAGTCAAATTGTCAAACTATAAAGAATTAAAATGCCCAAGTCAAAGAGAGATAAATAGTTGAATGGGGTCAGTCTTCTCTTGAGAATATGTGATGTCATGGCTTCATTGGCTTGGCTTGGGAGTCGGGACCTGGGTGTTTAAGTTAAGATCCGATAAGAAACACATGTGACAAATGTGATAAATCCGAATCCTCTCATTCTCATTGAGTTTTGTTATCAGGTTATCGGATTTAAATTAAGATCCGAATCCAATACCCAAACTTTTCATTGGTTGTCCTCAACGGCTCAAATTCAGCTCGTTGCTCTCGCTCGTCAGATAAATCCCTAGATCAAAAATTCTCTTCTGTTGGTAGTTGCTGTCAATTCTATCCTCCAGTTAAAGTTTCATTAAGCCTCAACAAACAAGATCTTAACTCTTGAGTCTTGAATCCTTGATTCTTGGTGTTTCTCCAAAGTCCAAACTCCAAAGTGTAACTGTGTAAGCATTATGTGTTAGTGTGTGTAATTTTTTTTTTAATTTTTTGTTTGAATTGAATTTTATAGTTTTGAATCTTTTGTTCATCATTCATCATATTCATGAAGTAGTATTATGTATTCATGTTGTTTTTTTTTTTCTGAAAATCTCATATTCAAAGAGTTTTTATTACCTCATTATTTACATTTCTAATAAATACTTATATATATATATATAAGTATTTATTAGAAATGTAAATAATGAGGTAATAAAAACTCTTTGAATATTTGAATTAGCCCCCTTATTATTAAATCTTGGTTCCGCCACTGTGCATATGGCAACTCTCACAGATATCTGATGTGGAATTAATTCTGAATCTGTTACAGTATTACGTGCCATGTGTGTAGTTTTTATAAAAATAATAATGTGACTCAGTATACATATCAGTGTCACATGTGTTTAGACACGAGAAATAACTCATTTTAGTTTTTATCGGAGATAAATTTTGTAGTTTTAGAAAATGTCACATCAAGTGGCAACTCTTTATTTGAGCACCATATATATATTTATATTTTTTTGTGTGACTTTTCTTTAATATATTTTTTTATGATGTATATATTTTTATAAAAAGGAAAAATGGAACTTGTGACTTTCCCGTGGGGTTTTAATTTCCTATGTCACATCTTTGATGCACACTTTTAAGGCTAAACAAAACTGCAAAGTTACAATGCTCATATAATTTATAAGGGGAGAATTTTGGTTGACTATTAACTGCCGATTTTCGGTGAGTGATTTATCTCGCGGTGTTACGGAACACTTGAGCCATTTTAAATTTGAAGTCATTTACATATTAGAAACTTAGATATCCCACCTTCTGTCTTTTTTCTTCGTTGAGATTTGGTAATCCTAACTTAGTCTAATTTAATCCTTTTACAATTCCATGCATGGGATTCCGGAGAGCATCTCATTCGGCTATTTATTAGAAATATTGTGCTGAAAGAAATAACAGTATCTCTGAAAACCATCCTCATTAATTTTCAATCAAATTGATCTTATATATGTTTTTTTAAGTTATCCACAGCCTTATATTTATTAAAAAAAACAAATAGGAGATTTCTATGTCCACAATCAAAATCAGTGTTGATTTCCTCGGTTTTCGTTTCAGCTTGGGTGGAGATGGCAAGCACGGTTATGAGTTAGCTGATTAAGCTTGATGGAAGCTTTGTTTGGCCGACTTTAGTCTTAACCTCACCCACTATCCCAGGTACCGCTTCCCAAATATCAATGTCACTTATCAGAGTAGTGTTCCTATAGTCTCGGTTCCGTGGGAGTTAAAATGAAACCGAGACGCGGCATCACCACCACCATTCATTCACGATTTCATCTTTATTATAAAAAATTATGTAAATTACTTAATTACCATTAACTATATATTATAATAAAAAAATTTATAATAAAAATAAAATCAAATGGTGGTGGTGCCACTTCTGCGTTCCATGCAGAGATTTTTTTTTCCTTGAGAAAATTTACTTTTGTATATGTAATTATTATTCTTTTAAATATATTTTATGATTTATCCGTTATTAAGAATTTAAAAAAAAACGCCAACACGCTACTTAATCAGTGAAAATTTATATTTTGCTATTTAAGTCCATAGCCATCGTCTCGCTACTTTATATATAGAAAACTTGATACTTTAGCATTGATGGGCTTTACCCTGGGTTAGAGGGAGCCCTTCCAGAAATTCTCAGTGGCGCTGGGCTGAACCCAGGTCAAAGAGGGGGTTTGGAAATAGTTTTCAACCAGCAATTGACGCGCCTCGGTTATAACCTCACTAGCTGCGTCATTGCCCCAAGCGCAAAGATGCGTAACATAGCCTCCCAGCTTTCCTTTTGTAGGCACTGCTCCTCTCCGCTTCCTATGCGCAGCCGATGTGGGACTATCCTCAATTTTGTCTTATTATTATTATTGTTATGCATGGCCTGCATTGATTGCATCATGACCATTGACCGTGCTCTATTGCTTTGTAATGGCATGGATATTAAATTACTTGTCAAACATCTTGATTTGAATAATAATTAACTTGGGTTTTATTTAAATGAAAATTATTTTTTTATTTTTACAAAATTATGGTTTATCCCTTAAAAAAATTCACTTTGGTATTAAATTATAAAATAATACTACCATTTTTATCTTGATCATTCCTAAATGTATATTTGGTAAAAATTATGGATTTTTTTTATAAATATGGATAAATCACGAAATTCGTTACAAAAATAGGAAAAATATAAGACAAGAACTAAAACAACACAACTATGAAAAAAACAAAAGCAAAGAAATGACAAAAAGAGACGAGCCTTTCATCAAAAGTGGGCAATGAACTAAAAGATGATTACAAAGCAGACAAGACGAGATGGCAAAACAAAGTCAGAGGAGACAAGCCTATTTAGACAGAGTTTGTGCCATCATTTGGAAAATCATTGGCTTCACCAAAGGACCACAGGGTCACTACAGGAGCTGTTGTGGGCGCCAGGGGCGAGCATCAAAGCATCGGCAAAGGCAGCACTCCGCTAGATCCACAGAATCGATTCCTCAAGTATAGTTTTACCGGTCAGGAGCTGTATTGATCCAAGTAAGTAATATGTGATCAATTTTATAAATAATCCTTAAATGCAGCAATGCTATGTAGGAAAAAAATTGCAAGCATTTGAGCCCAATTATTGAACAGATTACACGGAAAAATAGGTTTCTCATACCACAATGATCAACAACATATGTGGATGCCCAAAAAGTCCACCCCTCCCATAGGGAGAGAGGAATATATAGGACACAATAGTGCTCCCCAATCCTAGAAGTGAAGAGATAAGTGAAAAGCGGGTGATCCACATTCTCCTTTGCTTTATGACAAAGAATGTATATGGTAAAGAAAATGTAGTTACAATTATGCTTCGCCAACATCTTTAAAAGTCAAAAGTTTGTTGTGCAGGCAAACAAAAAGAAAATTTTAACCTTAGAAAGGCATTATCTATTCCAAAGTGTTTTTACTAAGTGGGCATCTTAAATCACCGGAAAAATTGTAAAAATATCAAAAAAAAAAAAAACAAAGATTCTTCCAACCCAGATCTACCAATATATATCGTTAGTGAGGATTGTAGCTTTGGATTAAATACATTTATTAGTTTTAATTTTTAAATAATGATTTGACCATATGGCATATTGCATGTATGATGAAGCATCAAACGATCAAAATGAATAAATTTGTTAATTAAATATCAAATAGAGATTTTTTTTTATTTGGAAGACGAAGAACATAAATCGGCAGTTTCAAACTTTAAAAGAAAAAATTCAAACTAAATATAACTGTGAAGTTCTAAACCAAGTTACCACTTTATTAAACTAAAATAATTTATCCGCACTCTATCCTTGTAAACGTTGAGATCTTGAAGACCATGCCGAAGCAAGTGATGACCGTGGGGAAACCTAAAATATGAGAAAATAATTACACCAATCACATAATTAGATAGCTAAATTATGTGTTAGTCCTGTAAAGTTGAACCCTTTTAACAATATTAATAAATCACTTCCTGACCTTCACATGAATTATTGCTAGTAAAAAATATAAAATAATAATAATAACAATAATAATAATAATAATAATAATAATAATAATAATAATAATAATAATAATATATATTCAAATTTAAAAGATTTACATTGAAGCTGCATATGACTGTAAATCACCCAACAAATTCAACTTAATCAAAACTCGAGTTGAACTTAACCATACAAAACATGAGATCTGTTAAGTGTTGGAGGCCCATAAATATGGTCCATCATATTTCAAAACATTCCAAATAACTTTAGTACCACATTGTCTATTAAGAAAAACTTTTAGTCACCTTATATATGATACTATTCCTAAGCCTACAACTATTGTCTTGGCGTCATGCTCTCTTACGCGCGCAGGCGCATCCGAAATTTAGCTTGAAAATTCTGAACTCACGTAGGCGCATGATGCGGACAAGAATACATTACCTTTCATCTAGTTCGGGTTCTCCGAGACTTTCTGCGAATGGTTCCCCGTGCCTCTTCGCCTTGCTGCTTTTCGGTTCGCCGTGCCTTTCCCCTTCGTGTCGGTCCGCCATTTAAAGAACCCGGAACCCGTCATGCTTTTTCAACTTCCTCTCTTTCTCCTCTCCCTTCCCCTGAGAAACTCTGAGCACTCGTTGATCCTCTGTTCTCGTGCGCGACCAGAGAATCGGACTAGGAAAACAACGCCTGCATCCTGTGCACTGAAATAAGGAGGCAAAATTGTTCTTAAGGTCAGTGCCTTCGCACGCCTTAGTCGCTTCCATCTTGCTCCAACAACAAAAGATTTCCTTCCTCTCCGTTTCCAACATTAAGTAACATGTGGGAATTTGGGGTTATTTGTTCATTTTGGATATCTGGCGTTGAGATTGAACTATGTATGTGATGCATGATATTACTATTAAGTTCACATCATCACTCCGATCTTCAAGAACAGGTTAATAGTTTGCCTACTCACATATTCCAATATCACCCTCAAATTCAATTAGTCCGTGTCTAGTTATGACTTGCTATTTTATCATCATAAACCTCATCTATGAGCACCTATCTACCTACATCATCATCCTCGCCAAGGGCTTTATTGGATGAAGTGTGAGAAGAGTTCGTGAAATAAAGTAAGGTAAGGGTTGGGAAGGATTTAACCCTTCTCTAGTTTGGGGCAAAAGTAATGTAAATGAAAGTTATCATCTATTTTGTGTTTGGTTTAAAGGTAAAAAAAAGTAAGGTTATATAATAATATTACCAAAATACCAATTGAGTGAATATTATATAATGATAAATAATTGATTAATAAATAAATGTCATCTATAATATTAAGCTTGATAGATTTTATTTTTTAAAATAAAATTTGTTTCCCTTAATTTTTAAACTAATTTTTTAAGTAAGTATTGTGTGATATACCATAAAGTAAAATCAAAACTAAACATTAAAAAAATTATCAAATTAAAAACCAAAATAAATATATATTTAATTAGATGAACAACAAAGCATAATGTCGCCCTCTAGCAACATTTGTCTGGTAAACATAATATCAACCTTTAGTAGTATCTTCTTAATTTACAGGGGAGAAGAAGCTCAATAACTACTAGGGTTTTTAATTTTACTACGGTTTAATAAAATTAATTAAAAAACATGTTGTCATTATACAATTGTTATAGGGGAAAAATTGTCCGATAAATTTATCAACCATTTTCAACCCACCAATTTGAAAGGTTACAAATAATAGAGGTAAATGAGGGTAGTTTTCAACACCTCATTTACCTTCTCAACTCTTATCTTTCACCCCAAGCATGGGTTCAAAGCAACCCTTACCTCCTCAACTCTCCAAAACACCTCCAAACCCTTCTCTCAAAACATAGCGTAAGCCTTTCTCTAGACTTCAGGTCTAGTTTTCTCTCACTTTTTTGTTCACCTTTTCCTCTTTCTTCTGGAGGAAGTGAGCTAATTCTAGGATTTTTATGTCATTAGGCTATAGATCTGATACTATATTGAAATCATTAAATAATACTTGTAATTAAACTTAATAAGTTTAGGGTGAGCTTACCCCCCCCGGCGGGGCGGCGCGGGGTCTATATAAATTTTTTTTTTTATTCTCATCTCATTATCTCATGTGAGACTATCTTTGCTCACTCACATCTTCTAACATGGTGGGAGGAACGCGGGAACGCAGTTTCAGTTATTGAAAAGAGTTCTGCTGACGGTCTCTTTCTAAGCAAAATCAATGACAGCAGGAAGGTAACCTAAGTAAATGAAAATAGTCTCGCCTATCTTCATTTATGTTAGGTTCAATTGGAAAGGTTGATGGGTACTATAAAGTTGTAACATGAACTCTCATTATAATATATATTTATTATATATATAATAAATGCAATTTCAGCTTTCCACACCCCTTCATCCATGTACAGCTGAAATCAATACCCTGAATATAGCGACTTTGTCTTTTCTGTCTTTTCTGTTTCTGAATCCAAGAACAAAAAAAGCAAATTCAGTCATCGGATGTATTATCCTCAACAACCTAAATTACAATCATATGTCAAAAAAAAAAAGAGAGAAAAAAACACCCATGAAAAAGAATTAAAAATACCACGTTAGTTTTCTCACTTAACATGAATCCCGGTCTAAGCTATTCCACTTTGTTGGTTTCTGTTTTTCACAACAACTAGTTAAATTTTTTCAGAAATATTTCCAAGGGATATAATAAAATACTATAGCATCAATATGCAGAGAATCATGTTCAGCAGTAACTCTGCCCTTTGTTCTACAAGAATGTTTTATGTTTCCATTCATCCAATAAATGAAGGACAAGGTTACTCTATGTGTCTCTCTCGTTTTGTTGTACGTTAGAGTATTACTATTAAATCCGGCTAGCAAAGTTGTCTAAATAAGATATCATTGTGGTTTCCATGGCTAAACTCTCTCCTAGATCATCAAGTATTGTAATATAACTTCAAGAATATTTGCTTGGGATGGTGAACGGTAAATTTCTTATATAAATGCTGGTAAATTTTTTGGATGGGTACCATACTATAGCTTTGTTTTATTTTAAGTACTCTTTTTTTTTATTTGTATCGTTTTGGGAATCTTACTTTGATCTATTTTTCACCGAAATACAACTAGTACCCTCAGTGAAATAAAATCAAAGTAACTAAAATTATACAACTTGAAATTTGGTATTCAAAATGAAACAAAGCTATAGTACGGTACCCAGCTAAAAATTTACGCCGAAGCAAACTCACTTGAGCATTAAAAAATGAAAATCTTAAGAAAACTAAAATTTAGGGAGCATATACAAACAACAAAGTATCTATGCTTTACTAGCCAACTGTCTAGGTCTAACAGTTAAATTTTCAGCCCCTATAACTAAAGAGAATTCCACAAAACAAAACACCACCAACACTGAGCATTAAGTACTTACCAGTTGTTTGATGGCATAGTTTGCCTGCAATAGGATTAGTGTCAGATAAGAAGTTACAAGATTGAGAATTACTTGTAATTACACAGAAATCTGTGTCCAGGAAATTTGTTACAGTGATGTTCTTCTCTTGTAAGACTGCACCAAGTTAATGAAAACCTAACACCCTTTATTATTCATAATAATTCTTTTTTAAGTTAGTCAGAAGAACAAGCAGGACATGCTGTTAATATGGCAAACAGCATCTTCCTCACAAAGGAAAGTTTCATTATCAAAACTCATTTATGATCGCTAGTCTCTACCACACATGCATGGACAAGTTGGCCAAACTTGCCATAAAATGCTTTACCAGTTAAGCAAAATAAGCATGACAGAATATGCATTTTAACCAGACAGAACTCAAACATATATGAAAGGCATTTAAGTGTATACCTATCTTTATGAATGTTATTTTGCACAGCTAGAGGTGATTTGCTATGCTAATACTTCGGAGATCCACTTTCGGCAAGCATTTTTCTTGGTAAACTGCATCCATTTATTTCAAAAGAAAGGGTTATATGGTCAATTAATTTTCCGTGAAAATCAGTACTAAATGAAAGGAAAAGAATTTGATGCAGGTTCAGTTTTTGCTTGTGTGTCTCTATGTTATTTTCACTGGATGGAAGAAAAAGAATTAGATGCAAGTTCAGTTAAAGCTTGTGTGTGCTTGCGTGTGTGTGTGTGGATAAAAGAAGCAGAAACCAAATTTGATGTTCCTTATTTTCTTTTGTACCCTAACATATCTCACATAGTATGTAGCATTTTTTCCCCTATGATAAAATAGCAAAAGGTCTAAATTATACAATTTTACATTATATGTAGATACATAAAACTACATTTACTAATGACCATACACAAGTAAACAGAGTAATGTAGCTTAGCCATCAACATGTCGATTCTCAAAAACAGGGGATCTGCTCTGACTGCACCTTTTCAAAAGACTGTATGTCCAATAATACGTGTAAAACATCAATTAGTTGTAGATAAGTTAAATTACATTTACCAATGGCCATACATGAATAACCAGAGTAATAGACTAAGGTAGCTTACCCGTCTGCATATCGATTATGAGAAAGAGGGGATTTGCTTTCAACTGCGCCTTCTCAAAAGACTGTGTCTGTCCAGTAGTATGCATTTAGACTATGAAAACTACTACTCTAAGGAATTCCATAATAACAACATCAAGTTTAAATTATTTACAATATCACATACTTTTTGTTTCCTATATTGTGAAGAGGACTGGGAGTCTTCCTGTAAGATTCTTTTGAATGGCAATCTTTAGTATGATGCATTGAAGAACTACGATGACAACATTTGCTTTCACTGCTATAAGATCCACGACTATGACCACCTTTTGATTTCCGAGACATCTCTACACGCCATCCATGTTTTCCTAGTCATTTCAAAGCATCATCTTCTTAATTGCTTGTTAAAATGTTCACATGAAACAAAAAGGAGGGGAAAATTTTAAAAAATTGTGAAGGATGAAACATGCAAAAAGAAAAAAGGAAGAACAACAACTAGCTAAAGAATAATTCCCTCAGCTTGTAACCTTGATCATTTAACAAAAGCAACAAGCTTCAACAAGCTCAGTTTACAAAGTTAAAACAAGGTTAGGGAAAAGACCATTACAAAGTTAAAAGTGTAATGTTATGGCAACTCGCAGTGTCACTTACTCTGGTTGTTTCATTACGCTCAACCTACATTTTACATAATGAAAGTAGGCACTAAGAGTCTGACCAAACTGTGCCAAATAGGTGAGTAATGGAGAAAATTCACAGCTGATGATAAGCTGCCCAAGTATTACTCTACATAAAGGCAGAAAAGCAATATAGATACTGTCCTATATTTATCATGAAAACATTGATTTTTCATGAAAATATAAAGAATAAATATCTCGGAAGTATAAATGAAAGAAAAGTTAATCATTAGATATTATAATGCCAGCATTGCATGCAGAAACTAAAACAAACCAAAGAGATATTTACAAAGAAAGTTGCACTCGCCATCTAATGAAGAAATTGCATCATCTGCCTCCTGGTGTTTGGCAAACTCAATAAATGCATAACCTGGTGGATTCCTTGCCACCCATACACTGATCCAAATTTATGATCCAAGCTTTATTAGGGTATAAAATCATGGCAAGCAAACATCTCTGCCTATATATGAGCTAATGGGGAAAACGAGCTAAACCCACGACACAGCTAACCTAAGGTAACTTAAACAACAATGCACGGAAAAACCTGAACACCACAAGATCCTTTTCAGATAATCGAAGTCATACTAATATTATAATTAATTCTTATATATAAGATTTTTCATGTGATTATCTTTTAATTATGGAGAGATTTTTTTTTACCTTCCTAATAGGCCGTTTATGATAAAGTTTTGATAATACCATTTGAGAAATGGTTAATTGGTACTTGTTTTAGATTTGATTTAATTGTTTAACAACATTAGCATCTAGGCTAACAAAACCTATATCAATTTTCTAAGTAAAATTAGGAATAACAATGATGATGGCACAATAGAATCAACGTTTGCAAAGGAAAAGTGCAAGAAAAAGAGAACAGAAGGGAACGATGGAATGAAACTTGAGGAATATATAATAGAAAGATGAAGAAAACAACGAGAAAAGGTGAATAAAAAAAAAATAAAGAGAGAATATATATATATATATATATATATATATATATGTATTTTTTATGTTTGTTTCCTTGTACGTGTCTTTTATCTTTACATACGATTTATTCATTTGTAAAATAAATAAATATAACTTTAGAAATTTAATTTGTTATTTTAAATTTTACATTTTTTTAGCATGTGCATCAAACACTAAACAAATTGATACCAATATAACGTATGAGGTATAATATATTTATTTTAAACTAAAATTCCTAATTTCTTAACAAAATTTTTTTAATAAGTTATTTATTAGTTTCTAAATTTTTTCATTTTAAATATTTGGTTTCGTAATTTTTCATCATATTTCTTTTAAAATATAATGCAATAAATTTTTAATTGAATTTTGTATTTCTAGAAACTCAATGAACATTTTATAAATAAAAAAACTATAAGAAAATCTTCAAATTCTTCTGATTCTATGAAAATTTTTGAAAAACATTATATTAGTATATCTTTATTTTTTTAAAACCATTTGGTTCAAGTAAGTAAATAAAGACACTAATATAGATCTTTCATGTTACGTACATAGTGGTGAGAGTTTGAATTCTGATTTAAAAAATAACTCAGGAGTGATATCACACACATCTTTGACATAATGCTTCTTGGTTTTGTAAAAAATATATATATATATATTTTTTCAAATTATTTATTTATAAATTTAAATTTATTTCTATAAAAAATGTTCAATTTATTTTAAATTACTAAATCACTCGCCTAGAGTGGCAGCGAGCTCGACCCCATGCTGGTGGTGTTTGGCCCGCTGTCATCGGCAAGATAGGAGCATTTTTGTTATATTTTAATATTTTTCAAAATATATAAAATAAAAAAAAAAAAAAAAAAAAAAAAAAACAGAAGTAATATCAAAAATATCATAGCACGGATTGGGAAAGTTATCAATTTTGAGAGATTATAAGTAATTTTTCTTTTTTAACAAAATGAAGGCAAGCTTACATTTACTTCTCTTCATTTTTACTAGATACTATATATATTCAGTTTTTTTTTTTTTCTATTTTTTTGAGTCTCCTTGCCAGCCATTATCCCAATTCCCAACTCACCAGCCACCCGGTCAGAGGGCAGCAACACCACCAAAACACAACGTTCCCAAGGAGTAAAAGAAAACAACAATATCTGACAAAAATTTGGACCCTTGCACAAGCTTCCCGTTTCCCCATAATTTTACCTCCTTCTAATAATTTTTATATATTAAAAATATTTATGCCAATAAAATTAAAATTAATATTAAAATTAAACTTTGAACTAAAAATTGAAATAAAATATTTAAGTAATATTGAATTCCACTATAGTACTTACTAGTAGTATACATTACTCATACAACCAAAACAGGACTCGATCATGACGATGATGATATGATCATGACCGTTGATTGCTCCTACTTGATAGACAGACACGGCACTGTATAACGGCCCGGCCCACTCGAAAGCCAGGGACCACCGTGAACGCCACCGTGGGCCGGCGCCCAGTACCATAGCTCGTCGCCTCGTCGCCAACAACGTTCTCCATGAATACATCCGAGAACCGAACTCCTCTCGCCGCCTGAAAGATCTCCGGCGCTGGCGAGAACGAGAAGAACAGGCAGTGGAGAAGCCAGAGCCGCCTCGCCATCTCCGCGAACTCAGCAAAGAGCTCCGAGTCTGGAAACCCACGGCCCGAGCTCAGGAGAGCCCTTTGATGCAGATCCCCGAAGAAGGAAACCTCCATCTTGGGATGAACGACGGCGAGGTACTTGGCTCTCACGAACTCCGACGCTGGGCCGCTCTTTTTGAACAGTTGATTCCAGCTCAAATGCGTGGATGAAGAGAATTCATCGAAGAAGCGGCGCTGATCCCAGGAGCCGCAGCAATCCAACCCACGGAGGCCGTAATCGGGGCGCTGGAAATCGGAGAACATTTTCAACGAGACGTAGGACTCGAAGGCGAGATCGCAGCGGGGGGCGTCAGAGTGGATGGCGGTGGCAGCAGCGTCGAGGTCCCATCCGGCGGAATCGATCTCGGCCGTCAAGTGTTTAGCGAAATGCCTGAGTGACTTGACGGTGAAACGAAGGGCGGAGAGGAAGTGCGTGGGGTTGAGGCCGGAGAGATGGAGGCCACGGAGGGCGGAGAGGGAACGGTTTGGGTGGAGGTTGGCTTCGATGGTGGAGCAGCAGGTTTGAGCTTGGAGTAGCTGTGATTCAAGGGAGTGGATCTCGTCGTCTTTGGAGTGGAGCTCGGACTCGAGCTTCTTGATGGTGATTTGGTACGTTTTGAGGAGGTTTCGTTGCTCTTGGATCTGGGCGGAGAGGGGTGGTTGGGGGGTGAAGGGTTGGTTTTTGAGATACGAGTGCTTGAGTTGGGACAAGTGTTTGAGTTGGAACACGATGGCTTCGTCGGCGTTTTGGATGGCGTCGGGCTTGTAGGGGGACTGGGCGAGCTGGAGCTGGGCGTAGGAGGCTTTGATGCCGGAGATGGAGACGAAGATGTTGTCTAATAAGGATTCTCTCTCTTTCTTTTGTTTTTGTTTTTGTTGTTCCTTCTCGGTGTTGCCATCGGAGACCACGACGGCTGGGTATGGGCCGAGACTTTTCGAGGCTTTGAGCTTGCGTGCAGTGGCGGAGGCAGCGGCGGAGGCAGCGGCGTCGTCATCGTCGTCGTCCGGGGTGCGCCGTGAGCGGAGGATGCTGCTGAATGCTTTCTTCAGTGTCTTCGGTGCCGCAAGCCTCGCCGTCTCCATCTGAGAAAATGGGTGAATGAATTAGTATGAGCTGTGAACCACTCTCGCTGTGAGAACTATTAAAGCGGCACAAAACTTTGGTTCTTTTCATTAGATTCGGTTTTAGTTTTTTTTTTTTTATAAAAAAACTATTTGTATAAAAGTTTTTTTTTTTTTATTTCAAAGACAAAGAGGGAGGAGAGGAGCTGGAAGTTTGTTTTTTTTTTTTCCTCAAATTCACTAAAAAAAAAGATTACTGAAAATGAGTATGTCATTGGCATATCATCCAAAAAAGAAACTATGAAGATTTATGATGTGAGCTTAGCTTACTATTCTTGTGTAGCGGTGGGAGACATTAGATTAATGAACTGATGAAAGTTGGCATGGTGCTGGTGTTCTCCAGACCAACAAGGGCCATTAGCAGGACAACAGAAGAGATGAAATAAAAAAAAAAAAAAAAAAAGCGAGAAAAACAGCAGAGTTAAGAGCCTAAGAATGGTGATTATTAGGGGGGCGGGGCATCCAGATTATGTTAGGAGTGGCAGCAAGTTGTTAGTTGGAGATGAGCTAGAAACAGAGTACATGCTTGGTTGGATTTGAATTGAAAAATGAGGGAAACTTGGGACTAGAGAGAATGAACACACAGACTTTGTGTGGTTTCCCCACCACCCACCTCACTTTGTGCCCTCCCAACTATCCAAAACCATGCATTCCAGAGGGCCAATCAGGTGTTCAAAGGATACTTCCTCACAATTGGATTTCCTTTATTCTGTAGGCCCTCTTGCTGAGACTTTGAATAGGAAGAGAGTCTCAAGCCTGGTGCATTTATCTTTGCACTTTTGAATATTAAAAACATCTGGCATACGGATGATAACTAGTTTGAAATGAGGTGAAAAGTATTAGTTATTCATGAATGACTCTCAAAATGATGCATGTTCTCAAACTAAAAACAAGGCACTTGATGAATGAAATGAATTTCTACTAAATTACCTATAAAAACAGTTTTCATTCTTCTTTTTTTAAAAAATGTGATTAAAATAAGCATAGTTAAAGAGTATATTACAATATCAATGCAGTTAACTTGGGCTTAGTGTCAAAAATCAAGCCAAGAGACGGCAGATAAATAAAGATTAAAAAAACAAGAGCGTGAGGCAAAATCAAGAAAAAGTACCTGCCAGCCATGTTGATAGTAGGAGAGAACTAAGCAATTATTTGTCCTCCTCCAATTATTTTATATTCATCTTTAATGATAACTCAAAATTTTAATATACTAATAATTTTTCAACAATCATTCACGTCAAATTTTATAGGATCGATGAACATTTAATCCCATCCAAACTTCATTAATATATCCATGAGAAAATAGTATCTAAGTAAGAATATTTCGCAGGATCTCTCATTTAAAAAAATCACATTATTATTTGATAATTTATGCATAAAACAAAAAGAATTTGTTATGTTTGCAATAAAAAAAATGAAACCAATGATTTCCTGATCTATTAATATCTATGGTCCTTTATCTCATGAGTGACTAGAGATCAAATTCATATAAGTACTAGATCCTCACAAGTTCGATATGGACTAAATTCATAAGCAAGAACAAACTAACTCATTCCAAATGTGTTAATTCCCATCTCATAGAGCACTAATTTTTTTAATCCTATTACGGTATTACCCAACATGTAAAATATTTATATCTCCTGATAAGGTGCTAAATTCATAAGCATGAGCAAAATAACTTATTCCAAATGCTAATTCCCATCTCATACAGCACTATTTTTTTGTCCGTCATCCAACACGGAAAAACATTAGATAAGAAATAAGCTTATATATTAATCAAATTAAGTTTGTACCGAGTAATATTTATTCTAATAAAAACAACTCATTCCAAAAGTATTAATGACTCATCTCTGACATTTTTGACTTGAAGAAAAGAGAGAAACACAGTGATCGCATCAGACACTGGACCAGAGCCAATCAATGAACCTATCTCCATCATTCACACACATCATCAGAATCACGTGCAAAGCCCACACACATTCATTTCTCACTCACCATTTGGCCATAATTATAGGGATGCTCGTACAATGTGACAGAAAGATTCCTTTTTTTTCTTCTTTTCTTTCTTACCGTAACTTTATCACAGATTTTTGTAATTTAAAATGCTATTATATTATAATTAATAGTACCTGATTTCATTACTTAATTATGACAGAATGAATGAATGAGTGAATGTCCGACATCGAAACATATATATAATACTTTATTAGGTTCAGGTGATCCGAAACCCGGATGAAGTATCGGATCCAAACCCGATATGAGATGTCGGGTTATCGGGTTTGAAGTTTGGAGTCATTGGCTGAGTGGCTTAGGCTTTTAGCGAGTCAAGCATGAAATTGGGATTGAAGGAAAATAAAAAGAAAAGAAAAATGAAACGCAAAAAGAATACATCGAAATATAACCTAAAAAATCTCAACAAAAAAAAGAGACAAATTTTGGGTTGGGATTCAGTGAATCGCTGAGGTTCAGATTTTTATAGCCATTGGCGGTCTAGTTTAAGCAAGTTAACCACGAAAAACAAAATTGAAGAAAAAACCCCCAAAAGGTTCTCTTCTCCCCCAAAATAGAGATCGAAGTAAAATATAAAAAAAAATCTCAAAAAAAAAAAGAAGAGAAAATTAAGAAAGCCTACCTGGAGCTCCGGATGGCTGGATTCAAATCGGAAACAAGGCCTGGAATGATCGAGAATGAGGACAAAGATAGGGAGAGCTGGCGAACAAAGACGAGCTGAAATCTATGCCCTAGAGAACGGTGAAGATGAGGACGCGAAGGCGAGTGAAAGGCAGAGTCTCCAAACGCGGCATTGGGCGTTGGAAAAATCCCCTTCAATTTTCTTGTCCCTTCTTATATTGTTCACACCACATGAAATGTCAAAAATGCCCTTAACTATTGGAGGTAAGTACAACACACCGATCTTCCAAACTTCCCATTCTTCATTGCCGAAAATTAGAACATTCATGAAACACTCAATAAAATAAACAAGCCTTACATTTGGTCAGCGGGCATACAATATCACATAGGCCTAGCCACGAAGGCGCATAGCTGCGTGGATTTGGTAGTGCATGCGGTTAGCGCGACGCGTGTGTTGTGTCGAGACCAAGGGCTGGTGGAATATCCCGCATGATCATAGGCTGAGACCGTGAGGCGTGCGCGCGCTGGACCGTAGGTGTGCGCGTGACCGATGAGCGCGTGGGGGCGGCGCGCCCATACCAAGAGTCAAGTGTCGCAAAACTTCATCATGTAGAGTGTTGGATCTCTAGCAAGTCTAGGCGGGGCGGGACACTTGATCGGGCGGGTGAGAGCCGATTCCGGATCGACAAAGCTTTACGCAGGCGTATGCAAGTGGGCACGTGGTCGGGAGCGTTGCCGAGCCGGGGCGAGGATGGCACGCGGTATTACCGCTCGTGACCGGCTACTGCTGCGCGCTGTGACCAAGGGTGGCTGGTTAAAGCTACAATCGAATCAGAGGACAGCTAAGTGAAGTCAGGGAATTCACGGCAGACCTGTATTGGGCATTGGGCTCAATCAACCTTGGATTTGAGGTAGCTCTTGTAATAGGGTCAAATGAGTCTTTGGGATAAGACAATGCCACTTGGTGTTGGTTTTGGCCATGGTTGTAAACATTTCTCAATCTAAGAGAGTTTTATGTTTTTCTCTTTCAAAATGGGTTTCATGTGTCGTGTTTCTCGTGCGAGGGGTTTTCCGGTTTTGCTCGCTTGTTATTATTTCGTGCTTTGTACCGCAAAACGGGAATTCACTAAGCTGTTATTGGAAGGCTGACCTGTCGCTATGGTGCATGTCAGGTGCCGCACGGCCGAAGGTGATTGGTTGAGACCGTGACACCAAGGTTATATATATTCTCGTTAAAGCTTGATAACAAAATGTAAGATGTTTATTGCCGAAATAACCATCATTGAAATTTAAAATTTACATAAAGTAAAAATATACGTACCTAACTTTTTAAAAAAAATATATGCACTAAAATTTAAATGAATATAAGATTGATGTATACCATACAAAAAAAATTCTCCTTGTTGTTAGAGACGGATATAGATTTTAAATTGGCCAAACAAAAACTATGAGCATGACAGCTATGATAAAAATATGTAATTTGTCCCATATTATTGTTAGACAAAAGAGATTACTCATCAACTAAAGCAATATAAAAATACAAATTTTGAAGAGATTAGGTGGTGAAGAGAGACTAATTATGGTTTAATTGTTTCTCTCTCTTGCCTGTAAATAAAATTGAGGGATGAATGATTTTATGCATCATTTAAAAGAAAAGAAAAGCATGGGAAAAAATAAAAATAAAGAATTAATATTTTATCTTATATTTTAAGAAAGAGTTGTTTTCTCTTTATATATAGAAAATGTGTAACTCCTAAATTTTTCTCACTTAATAAATTTTTTATTTTTACCTTTGATTTTTTTACCCTAATTTATTATAAGGGGTTTCCATATAAAACCTGTGGTCTTCATCTTTATTATTATTATTTTTAAGAGTTTTTGCTGTAATCTGCTTTATCTATTCTCTTTATTTCACAACAATTATAGTGGCCTACTCAGGAGTTGAATTTTTTCTAACTTGTGACCCAGCATCATATGAGTCAATTGGATTGAGCAACCCACCGGATTTTTTTTATTTATTTAAAATTTATTTTTATTTTAAAAAATGGTTTACAGGTTAACTCAAGGATCAGCCTGTGAACAGGTGGGTTTTGATCCAATTTGGTGGTTTTGATGGGTCAATTCAGTTTATCATAACCACGTAAGAAGCGGACCAAGTTCAGATCAAAGTTTGGATGAACCAAACTAGAAGGGCAGGCTCAGTGGGCGTGGTTATTTGGCGCTTGCATACCTGTACTAATTATTAATTTATTTTTAAAATCATTCATTGTTATAGGTAGATTTAGGAGAGGATTTATTTAAAGATTTTGAATTAATAAAGGTTTTGTGTAAAATTTAAATTATTCAATTAAATTAATTATTCAATTAATAAAGGTTATTTGTTGGGAGAGGATTTATTTAAAGATTTTATTTACATTCAATTTTAATCGATAGAATTTTAATTTGATTATGGACTTGGAGTTTAAACATTTTTATTTTTATTTATTTATTTATCGATAAAATGGATAAATTGTTATGGGTCAAGAGCCCGATACTGACACGACGGAGTTAGTCATCTCGAAAAGCAGCCACAATGACGCCACAGTTATTGTCATGGCCTCAACCGATCACCTTCGGCCGTGCGGCACCTGGCATGCACCATAACGACGTGTCAGCCTTCCTTGCAAGAACAGTTAGTGAATTTCTGTTTGCAGTACAAAGCACAATGAAAATAATAAGAAGCGAGCAAAACCGGAAAACCCCTCGGTACAAGAAACACGACACATGAAACCCATTTTGAGAGAGAAAAACATAAAATTCTCTTAGATTGAGAAATGTTTACAACCATGGCCAAAACCAACACCAAGTGGCCTTGTCTTCTCCCAAAGACACATTTGACCCTATTATAATAGCTACCCCAAATCCAAGGTTGATTGAGCCCCATGCCCAATACAGGTCTGGCGTGAATTCCCTGACTTCACTTAGCTTGCAGTGTCCTCTGACTCGACTGTAGCTTTAACCAACCACAATTGGTCACAACGCGCAGCAGTACCGGTCACGCACGGTATTACCGCGTGTCATCCTCGCCCCTGGCTCGGCAACGCTCCCGACCACGTGCCCACTTGCATACGCTCGCGTAAAACCGTGTCGAGATCCGGAATCGGCTCTCGGTCACCCGGCCGATCAAGTGTCCCGCCCCGCCTAGACTTACTAGAGATCCAACACTCTACATGATGAAGTCCTGCGACACTTGACTCTTGGTATGGATACGCCTTGCCCACGCGCTCATCGGTCACGCGCACGCCCACGGTCTCAGCCTATGATCATGCGGGATATTCCACCCGCCCTTGGTCCCGACACAACACACGCGTCGCGCTAACCGCACGCGCTAGCAAATCCACGCAGCTGTGCGCCCTTGTGGCTTGGCCTATGTGATACTGTATGCCCGCTGACCAAGTGTAAGGTCATCAACCCTTACAAACCACCCCCACTAATTGAACCCGACGTCCTCGTCGGTCTTGTACTCAAGAAGTCTTCCACCAACTCCTCGAACTGCCAAAGAGTAGTATCACGCTCCCAGCTTACCTCTGACATAGGCAAGTCCTTCCACTGGACAAGAAAGAACACCCTACGGTTCTTCTTGCTTTGGTCTTCTACTCTTCGGTCTAGGATCCGCTCAGCCACCCTGCTGAACTCCTTGCGAATAGTCGGCTGAGCCCGACTCTTCTTCGCCCTCGATGGATCCGTGGGGTCCTCATGGCATGGCTTCAAGAAACTCACATGAAAAGTTGGAGTTTCAGCAGATCGGGGAGATCCAAACGATATGCCACGTTGCCTGGCCCATTGGACAATAGTGAAAGGCCCATCATACCTCGCGATTAAGCTTTTGTGTACATCCTTCCGATGTAACGTCTTCCACACCCGTGGAGTGAGCTTCAACCAAACCTTGTCCCCTACTTGGAACTCCAAAGGACGTCTCCCTTGATCTGCATACTTCTTCATCCGGCGACCCTCCTTGGCAAGGCTATCCCGAGCACTCTCCATCATCTCTTGCCGATCAATAGAAAAATGATACGCGGCAGGGCATTTCCCTCTTGTCCTCCCTCTTCGCCACCTCCGAAGGAGTAATAGGTTGGTATCCGTATACAAGCTCAAACGGACTCTTTTCCGTTGATGAAGACCGATGAAGATTGTAGCTAAACTGCGCCACATCAAGCAGACTTAGCCAATTCTTTTGCGAAGCCGAAACATAGTGCCGGAGATACTCTTCCAACAGAGCATTGATCCTCTCCGTCTGTCCATCCGTTTGCGGATGATTCGCTGTTGAAAACTTCAACTCTGTGCCCAACAACCCGAACAACGCCGTCCAGAACCGCCCAGTAAAGCGAGCATCTCGATCGCTTACGATGTCTTCAGGTACCCCAAAGTGCTTCACCACATGCTTCAGGAACAGCTCAGCAGCCACCTCTGTCGAACACACTACCGGTGCGGGTATGAATAACGCATACTTTGTGAATCGGTCCACGACCACCATCACTGTCGACATCCCTTCCACCTTAAGAAATCCGGTGATAAAGTCCATGGAAATTGACGCCCATGACCTTTCCGGAATACTCAACGGCTGGAGAAGACCGGCCTCCCGTCTTCTTTCCAACTTGTCTTGTTGGCACACGAAACACGTCTTCACATATGCTTCAATGTCTTCGCCCATGTCCGGCCAATAATAATGTCTTGTGAGCAAAGCCTTCATTCGCTCACGACCGGGATGTCCCGCCCATGGAACTTTGATAAGTGCTTGATTATATATATTTTATAATATCAGTTTATATGCATTGAGCATCACTTTTATCAGGTTTTAGCATTAACAAGGTGTGTTTTGGGTTCTTTTGTGCAAACAGGGCTTTGGAGACATGACGTACAGGAAGAAGCAAAGATAGGGTGTGATGACACGTTTCAAGGCCACAATCAGAAGCTGTGTTCATATGCATGGGGGTGTTGCCAACTTTCGGACGAGTACAAGTCATTACACAAATCGGAAGGGCACAGAGGCAGTAGTACGTCCATGTCCCAGCTTCCGTACAAAGCAGAAGAAAGGTTCTTGAGGATTTCAAAGTATGGAAAGCCACACACCCTACCACACGAGCGCGTGCCCGGCGTGTGGATTCCAAGGAAGACTTCGGGGGGGAGGGGGGAATCACCTGAGCATTTACTGCAGTAGTAGCACCGAGCGACTATACGACATTAGTGGAGCAAAAGTGCTCTACATGGTGGAATTTCCACACGGGCAGGGGGTCTACAAATACACGGGCGTGTGGATGCCCGTGTGGATGCCCACGTAAAGCCCTGAATTCAAATTATAAAAGCCGCCTTGTGATAATTTTTAGGGATCTTTTCGGCCACTTTCGAGAGACAAGACGGCTAGGGCTTGGAAGGAGTTCTTTATGGCTTTGGGAAGCTTTCCTCACTAACTTGGATCGATTCCTCCTCCGTCATAGCATCAAGGAATCCATCGGCGACCTAGCTTCGGAGTGGATTCAATCCGGACGTGGAAACTACACATCAAGACCATCATCACGGATTTAGGGGGTTCTTCTTTATGTCTTTGGAACTTATTTCTCAATTTATTATTTGTTTTGTGACTCGCTCCATGGAGAGCTAAACCCCTAGAGGGTATTCGGACATGTAAACCCTAGGATTCTTTATTTTTATTAGATTTACATTGTGTTTCTATTCGAATTTATCAGTTTGAGTTTTACTCTTGAGTTCTTAATGCTTGCTTGTGCTTTTGATTTCATTATTAATTGCCGTGCATGTTTTATTCAATCTAGTAAAGAGAGATCACCGCTAGGTTTAGAATTACCGAGAGTAAGAGGGTTAAGAGGGTGAGCCGTGAGATAGCGGAGTGTCCCCTTTCTCTTAAGATAGATATTTCCTATCTCCATTTCCCTAAGTGTCAAGCAACCATATGTGGTGTGAGGCGTTGAGAAATTCTCCGGGACCTCGTAGGGGGGTTAGGGATCTTTCACTGGGAGCGAGGGTTAGGTCTACTTTTAAGAATTGGTTATATCTTGGGAACCCCTAGAGTTTTAAGCGCCATATAAGGCGGAGGCGTCGAGAGACTCCTCCGCCGGGACCTCGGAGGGGAGTAGTTATCGGCGGACTGGGGAGGCAGGGACGCATACCTTAGGGATACTCCACGACTCATTGTTTTCTGCTTAGAAACACTT
>CACTHL010000538.1:0-192163 GCA_902712375.1 Dioscorea dumetorum | reverse complement strand
AGTTGCATTGATGATATGATACAGAAAAGGAAGAGGAGACATTACCTGAAAGGCTTCATCTGCACTTGAATCTCTTCCCAGATGATAAGTATTGTGCCTTTTTCCACCAGTTCACTCACTGAGTAGAGCTAAAAATACCTCTACTAGAGTGAGATTGTACAATTGAACCCTAGATAGTTGTGATTGCTTTCTTCCTTCTTCTGAACTAATTATCCTAAATTCCTAATCAATCAAACAACTTAAATTTGAGTCTATAAATTCATTTGTCTATAGCAATTAGAAGAATTTTTAGCAAGCAATCAAATTAATTGGAAACTATTTGGAAATTGGAACATGAAGAACATTCAGAGGTATAAAATAACAAAATAACAAATGCATCAAACCAAACATTTCATGAGGAGAGAAACAGGAAGAAATCATTACCATGGAGGCCATGAATGCAGGATGAAGGAACTTCATGTTGATGGTGACCATGGAGAAGACATAAAACACTTTTTCATTCCCCAAAAGCACCTTCTTCCTTATGGAAAATTACATATTTGTTGAAGAACCATTTTCTTTTAAAAAACAAAAACACTATTTTTCAGAAAATAATGATTGGCAGATTTATAGTTTTACGCTTCATGATCATGATTTACAGTTATATCTTTTAATTTTGATTGTCTTAAAAAAAAGCTAGAATTTCAACCCATTCTACATCCAGCTGTATATTAACACTGATAATTCCAAAAGGCTAGGAAAAAGAGAGATGTTTTTTTATAACAAAAATTTCAAATTAAAAAGAAATCAAGAAAATCTTAACATCAAACAACATATTATATTATATAATTGGTGGTATTGGTAACAAAAGACAAAAAAAAAACATTTAAGATCACCGTATAATTTTTCATATTAAGATAGGCGAAGGGTCTTTAAAATTTTAGCTAAGTACAAGATAATAATAAAGAGCTTCAGCGGTCACAATGGATCAGTTGCTATTTATATGAATTGATGAATTTCTTTTATTTGTCGGTATTTTAGGTTTAAAAAATTTTCATGTAATAGCTTTATATAATTTACTGGAATTTAATTTTATTAATTTTATTTTTTTGCTTAAGTTTTAGACATGTATTAAAAATGGATAACTTTGTTGCAATATGTAAATTATTTTTTAAAATAAATTAACTTTACAAAAATAAAACTGATTAATAGTTATGCTTCTAATGGGTTTAACAAAAATAAAATTGAAAATTTTTTATTTGTCATCCTAACAATTACAACTTGGCTTCAAATATGTTTCTAAAACGAAATTACAATGGATTTAATTTAGAAACGGATTATCAACGAAAACCATTATTTTAATATTTAAAATTTGAAAACAAATTGTTTTCCGTTTCTAAATTTAAAAACGGAGTTTTTTTTTTTTGTTTCTATTTCAATTAGAAATAAAGGTTTTTAAAATATATAAATTTCATTTTTAATCCGTTTCTAAAATATCATTTCTGAACAGTAATTCTGTTGTAGTGCAACAAAGAGCAAAACAAGCATCCGCAAGTGCCTGATTTCAAGAAAGTTCAAGCAAACAGACACACTCTATGTGAGGAGTGTGAGGGAACATGTCCACAGGTTGCACACTCTTCAGCTGGTAGCATCCAGGAATGCCCTGATCACCCTGCATAGAGTTATTTACGAAACTCGAGCATTATTCTCCATTTACAAAGCTGAATTATGAGGCAATTGTATGTGTGTCACATACCACACCATGGCATAGGTAGTCGAGGTCACGAGCGCAGGTGGCTGGATTGCAAGAAACATAGATGATGCGTGGCGCCTGAAGTTTCAGGAGAAACTTTATCAGCTTCAAGTGCATGCCCGGGCGATTGGGATCTGTGATGATATTCAAAGATACATTAGTGTTTTGGCATGAATAAATAACTACCAAATAAATCTATTCTCATCCTAATTTCTGGAAGGGTTCAAGAAGCCTGAAAACACATAGTTAACTCAGAACATTACAAATCACATCCCTTAAACCACTAGGCAATATTGTCTAGCTCATTGCTCGGACCATATCAGGATGGAACTCACACTAAAAGCCTCCTCTAATCACACATCCGGGCTTATTATTTTGTTATCCTTTATATAAAAGAGTGTGTATAGAGAAGAACAGAGCTTTTAGAGACAACAAACTCTTGTTATTTTTCTCCTAGCGATAGTAAATCATAAATTAATCATGGCTTTACTTTAACTCACCTGCATCTCAAGTTTGACTCAAATGTCAGTGGGGCTCAGTACAAAGAAGATAGAGGAAACAGTTAAGTATTTAACATGAAAGAAGTTTTGAGTAAAATGGTACCTGAGATAACAATATCCGGCTTAGGAAAATTATTTCCAAATGAGTCATTAATTTTGTTAAGATCCCCTTGAACAAAGGTGGCATTATTGATGCCATTGAGTTCAGCGTTACGACGAGCATCTGAGATAGCCTCAGCCACAACTTCATAGCCATAAACATGTCTTACCCTGGAATTAAAATAATTTTCATTTTATGAATTCAAGACACAATTACAGGGTAGTTAGAAATAGAATCTTTACCTTCTGGCAAGGGTCAAACCAATGGTACCAGTTCCACAGAAAAGATCAAGGACAATCTCTGAGCAATCTCCTTTAAGTCTGGCATTATTCTCAATAAGTTCATAGAGTACTTCAGCCTGTGTAAGTTGATCAAATGCAGCAAGCTTTAGAACTTTCAAATTCTAAAGGGAAAAAAATAACACCTGATTTTGATGTGAAGGCAAAGCAAGTTCCATGTCACACTGAATCTGAAAACACACACATACTCTAAGGCAAGCTGAGAGATCTGAACAATCCAGAAACTAACAAACAAAAAATCAATATGATTTTATTATGTAGCAAACCTGGTGGGCATTGGTTTGAAAGAAAGAATTGGCGGATATCTGAAATGTAAGCCCTCTCAAGATCTCTGTGATTGTTGACTTCCCATATAAGATATATTCTTCCTCACCAATAGATGTGTTGCCAACAGAAGTATTCACATTATTCATGACACTGACCTATCCACATTAGTAACAAAGAAATCACAACACCAAATCTGTGAGAGTCAGCCTAGGCGTAAAGATTAGTCACTCATCAGATTGATCATGCCTTAACTCATCACACTCACAGAAAAAAAAAACCACAGTGTAGAACAATGAAAGCAATTTAGATCCATAGATAAATTTTAATATATATCATTCAACAAATTCTAAAAATTCCTTTTTAAAATAACTGGATGGCGTGCTACTACAAGCAGCTCAACTGGCAAGTGCAGATCTACATTCTTTCTCCAAAGTCAATTAGTCAAAACACATATCATTGCTTCTTCCTACACTATAATTTAAGTGGCAAATTACTGCCTTAAGCAGGCATATGAACTCACGAGCTAATTGCCTGCTAAGGATAAACAAGAAAGGCATGTATTACATACCACTTCTGGAATAGTTGACACCTTGTTGACTAAAGGCTCCAATAAATCCGGTTTGTAGCTTGATGTCACAAAGTTAACCATGAGTTCTGGTAACCCGGTCCTGACATCTCTGAAAGAGCAGATAAATATTAGTTACTTAGGGCATCCAAAAGACAAGAAATATCATATCTTAATTAATTTATTATTATTTATTTATTTTAAATATCCTAAACAAGAGAACAGTATGATGCCACAGACACTAGCCAAGACAAGTGAACAAAACATGTCACAGGAGGTTGAATACGCTCAGCATTTTATGAAGAATTTTCTTATACACAAAGCTAAACACTCATGAATTAAATCTACTCTCAAACTGTACTTCTTCCTGATCGTCACATGTCACAATAGATAGATAAAGGGATTTCAGTATTGATCCTTGATCAAAATAATAAAAACAAATAAATAAGTTCACTCCATTTAAAACTATGGCAATGGAACTTTGTTACCCAATGAACATCATCTTCTACTAAAATCATTGATCAAAGACTTTGAAGCAAATGTGATTTCTGATCTTTGGCCAATTTAAAACATCAAACATGCATAAAATCATGCATATACAAAATATATCAAGTTCAACAACCAATCCCATTTTCTTTATTTATGCTTTATTATTTCTCCAAACGTTGTCTGTTATATATCGAGTCAAGCCATAACCATTAACAATTTGAAACAATATCAAGATTGATACTTGCTTAACAGATGATGAATCAATATTAAAAAAAAAAAAACATTTGCCCTGTTCAAGTGTTACCTTTGGTGATGAGTTGAGAAATTTATACATGGTTCCTGGCGTTTTTAATAAAATTTACTCCTATATGCTAATGTGGAACCACCCACATTATGATCTTTGGGGAATTCACCCATAAAAGTTCAGTGAAACTAAATTTTAGGCAGAACAATTATTGAAAACACACTAACCTTTACTTTTTTTAAGAAAAATGAAAAAAAGGGTGTTCATATGAGGCATCTGTGCTCTCAAATTCAAGAGCACGGGGGAGATGATTCTAATTTCAAAAACTGAGTAACCAATTATGGATAGAAGTTGCTACTTTGTAAAGATGAAAAAATTACCTCCCAGTTCTTAGCATCAGGTGTTTAAGAAACCCAGCATGAGTATGGACGTTGTATGGAGAAAGGCCTAGATCAGGACTTCTCCAGATACTTTGAATAACTGCAAGAACCTATACAATTAGAAAACTAATAAACAAGAAAGCATTTAACTATACAAATAAGAACATAAATAATATACTGATACCGTAAACTTTAAAGGAGGGATAAAATAAATATCTTTAAAATGAAAAAATAAGCTTGATGTGTGTTCTTCCCCTATTTGGATGACTGCAATAGTTCCTATACTAGGATATGAAGTTATCATTGCCTTGACTTAATATATGCCTCCGCTGTTATGGCAACACAATCAATCCATTCACAGATCACTATAATTCAAGACTAATTGCAATTCTTCCTAAAATGGCAGTAGTTCATTCTTGGAACATATATTCTTGATGGAAGAAAACCATGAACACCTATATGGAACACAGGCAAACTGACAGACAAGAAAATGACATTTTTTCTTTGCAAATAAATTATATCTCATGAATTCAAAGCATTTTCATGAATCAACCTTTCATGGCAAAGTTAAGCATTGCCACCGCAACTTAAATCTACTTCTTTTGCACGATTAATGAACGCCCACCAACACCTTTATTTCACTTGGAGCTTTAGTTCCTTGTCCAGGTACTCTGACCAATCAACCATTGGTTTCATAATTTTTTAGGACAATTCTACAGATCCTGTCAATAATAAGAAAATTCCTTACCTCTGGACTTACCTTCTGGTGTTTCATTAATGATAACCATAGTGTGCAATTGCAAAATTTATTATATATTCAAAACTTAAAAGCAGAAAGTCAGATGTTCTGATGAATCAGAACCACCACAATCACAATAGTTAAAACCAACCACAGAAACAACCAAGCACTGGATACGACCCAACAGTTTCTGCTTTATGTAAAATTGCTGACAATGTTCATCAAAACAAAATTATAAATGATGCGGGCATACTAGTTTTCCAAGGGCATCTCATAACATCAACAAGAAACCAAAAGATGACCAAGAAAGCATGCTACTTCCTATAGTACCTCAACGTGAAGAATACTAGATGAGTTACCTTGTTAGCAGCTTCACTTTGCAGCAGGCACTTCTCAACATGAAGGACCTTGTCAAAAAACCCCGGAGCATGCAACCCCAACGCATAGCCTCCCACATTCTGACCCTTCTTCCCCTCTTCCAGTTCTTCCGCTGGAACCCATCTCTGGGTACCAAACGAGAACTCCATCTGAAAGACAAATAAGCAAAAAGATCGATCTAACATCCAAGCCTTAAATCAAAAACACCAAATCTCAGTCATCAAAACAGAACCTTATTCCGGTAATGATACTGAATTTCACACGGCACAATAGGTTTCATCACAGAAGAAAACTCGGAATCTCTCTCTGAGAACCTCCCGACATGAACGATCAGGTCCAGGACCTGCTGCTCCTTGGCTTCGATCTGCGCCTCGTATAGCAAATTTTGCGTTTTGCAGCCTCCACAATGACTGGCATATTCACACGGTGCATCAACGGAATTCCGGTGCGGCGTGATCGTCTTCAGCTTCTGCACCTACAACCCATCCCAAGAATCCATAAGAACAAGAGATAAAAGAAAGAAAACGAGCTCAAACTGGAGAGTATTCCAACCTCAGCATAGGAACCCTTCTTGCGAGAAACCCGGCCAATGAACCGCTCGCCGGGGAGGGCACGGTCGCACATGAGGACGAAGCCGGTGTCGGCGGCCTTGCATATGCCCTTCCCCTTGAAGGCCAGGGACTCACACACGAGCTCCAGCGTATGCCCCCGCTTGGGAAAGAAGGAACGGGATGGTGATCCCTGCTGCCGCGTTGATTGCGGAGCTTCAGCAGCGTCGTCCGTCTCGGAAGGAGAAGGCAAAGGGAGTGACGCGGCGGAAGAGCAGCGCACTGCCTGTAGCCATGGGCGTACGGCGAGGCTCCGGGCGCCGCAGCCTTGGACGACCACCATCGCCCTGATAATGCTTTGAAACTTCGGCTATCGTTGCTCAAATGATAAAAGGCCAGTGAAACGGGGATTTTTACCCTTACAACTAAAGGTGCAAGATGGGCCGGCCCGGCCCGGCCCGGACCTGACCACCATATTTTTTTAAAAATATTATAAAATTTATTAAAAATACTTTAAAAATACTAAAAATTAAGAAAATATTTTTAAAAAAAAATCTAAATATAGTAAATTTACATTAATACAATTATACAAGGAAAGATAATTTTTTCAAATTTAACATAATATTATAAAATTACATAGAAAAAATAAAGATAAACTAAAAATAAATTACAAATAGATATAGAAAAATTTTTGACATTTATTTAAAAACTATGACAACAATTTAAAAAATTACAAGCTTCGAACTTCATTTGATTAATCAATTTCTTCATCAACACGGGTTGAAGTTGAACGCTCGGATGGTGTAAGTCCCTCTCCAGTATCACTACCTTCTTCATGCATTTGGTATTCTTGTAATCTATCTTCTGCTTCTAGCCAATCCTTCAGACATATGCACATTTGCACTGTTGCTTGGTTCATGCGGCTCCTCTTATCATCGAGTACCCTTTTTCCTGCACTAAAACAAGACTTCGACGCTACTGTAGACATCGGTGGAGTTAGTAGATCACGTGCCATGGCGGCTAGCACAGGATAGTATGTTCTTGTTGTTTCCACCACGAGCAAATATTAAAGTTATTAATTTCTTCGGTAGTAAGAAAATCATTAAAATTATTATTTAAAAAAAGATTTAATTCATGCAAAGATCTAGTATTAGAAGAAGAAGAAGAAGAAGAAGCACTTGTAGATTTTCTTCTAATCATATTTATAAGATCGGCCGGAGATTTAGTTTTGGAAAGTGAAGAAGATTTTTCAAAATCTCCGGCAAAAGTAGAAGCTCGTCGATTTCCATATGTATGGTTATATTCATTATACATATCATGAAGCAAACAACGATATTCATCTTTGAAAATTGAATGATCAAGTCCCATGTTTTCATCATATGAATCAATCATACAAAAAGTACCATCAATTTTAAAACGAGGATCAAGAAACATAGATAAAACAGGAAGATGGTCAATTTTTGCAAAATATTTTTTAAATTTTAATTCCATAGGAGCAACAATGGGAGCAAAATTAGGATCACATCTATATTTTGCAAAAATTTCACTAATATAATATAAATGAGAAATAGTCATAAAAGTAGTAGGATAATAAATACCGAAAAAAAAATTAGTTGCGGAATTGAAAATTTCCAAAAACTCCTTTATCATATAACTAATTTCCCAATCATAATTAGTTATTCCAAGGTCGGGAAAAAACTCACGGCAATACATTGTAAGAACATCTTTGTAATCATAAGCACAATCCAACATATTATAAGTTGAATTCCACCTATGAGGAACATCGGAAATAAATTTTTTATATTTTTTCCCCATTTGCCTACAATATCTTTTGAATTCATGCCTTCGTGAAGAAGAGTTTTTTGCATATAAAATAGCTTCTCTAACTCTACGAATATGAAGATCAATAATTTTCAAACCATCTCTAACACATAAATTTAATATATGGCATATACAACGAACATGAAAAAATTTTCCGGAAAACATAGGATCTAAATGCATTTTTAACATATCAACGGCACAATTATTTGCCGAAGCATTGTCAAGAGAGATTGAAAATACAAGATTTTCAATTTTGTACTCATTAATAGTACGCAAGATGTAACCGGCAATATTACTTGCGGTATGTTGATATTCTAATTCAATAAAACTCAAAATACGTTTTTGCAAAGTCCAATTATTATCAATATAATGAGCGGTAACACAAAGATAATCGGAATTATTTTGAGAAAACCAAATATCGGAAGTAAGAGAAATTTTAAATAAACCTTTAGAAATTTCGGAAATTAAGTTTTGTTTATATTCTTCATAAATAATAAGACAATATTTTCTCATAGTAGTCCTTGAAACGGATTTAAAATTCGGATTAAAACCTTTAACTTGCATTTTTATAAAAGCGAGATTTTCAACAAGATAAAAAGGTTGTTCATTTTGAACAATAAATTTTGCAATCCATTTTCTTGCATTTTCATTAGAAAAAACAAAAGTTCCAATACTTGAATTTGTAAAACTAATTTGTGTTTGGGAAGGATCATTTTGACTAGTAGCATGTTTAAATTAATTGGGTAAAAAAATAAAGAAAAAATCCTGCTGGCCGGGCCGGCCCGCGTGCTCGGGCCAGCACAGCCCATGGCGGGCCGCCATGGCTTGGCCTGGCCCGGCCCAAGGATGTGGGCAGTGTCAGCCTGGCCCGGCACTGTAGCTTGCCGGGCTCGGGCTGGCACGGCCCAAATCGTGCTGGGCCGTGCCGGGCTCGGGCCGGCACGGCCCAGCTTGCACCTCTACTTACAACCTTAATAAAGATCAAAATTTACGTATTATCACTTCCCCCACTTCTGAGTTCTCTCCACTTCAACCCAAATGAACACATCCTTAGTGTAAGACTGTCAGTATTAATGTATAATAATATTTTTTTTAAAAGTAATTATTAAATTATTATTATTTTTAATTATTAAAAAGTGTTGTTGGAATAACTTGGATGAGGGGTGGCAAAACCCGATTCGCCCCGTGGTTTTTTATCTGATTCGCCCAAAACGGAGCCCTTTTATGTTGGAAATCGGGCAATATGGTGGGGATTTTTGGTGAGAGGGGTGGGGCGGGACGGCCCGCAGCCCGGTTAAAAGTTTGCATATATACCCCTATATATTAATATATACATGTAATTTTAAAATTTTTTAATTTATAAATCAAAATAATAAGATTATATTTATAGTTGTGTATCTTGATTAAGCTTATGTATTAATGATTTAATTACAAAATATACTACTTCACAAATATCATTTATTTTTTATTTTTTTATAACAATTTTAATAAAAACGGGGCGAGACGAAGCAATTTTAGTGAAAAAAACCATGGAGTGGTTTTGGTATTAAAAATGTTAAAAAAAAATGGTGGGATAAGCCATGTGATTGGCCGGGCGGGGTGGAGGTGGCCTCGCCCAGTTGCCATCCCTTACTTGGATAGGTGCTTTATTTTATTTTAATAAAAATATGGAATAAGCGAGATTACTTGTATAAAATAAAAATAAATTTTAAGTTAAAATATTATAATTAATATATTATTAATATTAACTTTTAAAAATATTAAATATTAAATAAAAATTAAATTTTATTATCTCGTTTCTTGCTTGCTGATATAATAATGCATTAATTTGAAAACTACCCAACGACCATCCTCCTCTTCCTCCTCCGACGTCAACAGGGCGTGAATCCATGTCCAGCGAACTCGCCATCGTGCTCTTAGCCCTAGTCCTTTGCTCACCGGTGCTGGCGAGCCAAGCTGATCCCATCATCAAGCTTCCTTCAGATCGCTACGGCGCCTATTTCAATGGGGAAGACGATGAGGGCTCGGCGGGCACTCAGTGGGCCGTTCTCATCGCCGGATCCTCCGATTTTAGCAACTATCGCCACCAGGTATACTGATTCAAAACCTACTCACTTGATTTAGTCTTATTATTGATCTTAAGGTACTCGTACGTGACGGTTGTGTTTGTTCATTAGTGCCAGTCATCAATCATCAATCATCAATTATCAGAGCTTTTGAGAATTCGATTTAGCAGGCTTTTGATGCTGATTAATGCCTTTCTCTGTATCTTGCGATGCTTTTTTATGTCAAAATCGTGTTTTCTTGATTTGAAGGAAGTAATGGGCTTCATTAAGGAGCATTTTGTGAACTAGAGTTTCATGGATATTCTAATTGTAATACTGTTGTTGTGGGGTTGATCAGTTGATGTATGATTTTTACGGAAAGCTTTAGAAATTCACAAAAATGGTGCACCGACGTTAGAAGGAATAGGGACAAGACACAGTACGGATGTTCTGATTTTTATTTTATTTTTTAATGTTGTATTGGTGGAGAGCAATCGAATGTACAAATCTGGTTACTTGTCAAATTTTGATGAAATTATTTCCAGTGATTTTGCTTATATTTATGTGAACAATGTGTGGTGCTAGTAATTGTTGAAATAAATGACCTTGTTGATAATTCGTTTAATGTTTCTCTCCTTCAGTATGTTGCTCAGTTCTTTTATGGGCATTTTCTTTTTGAACAAATTGCATTTATTATGATCTTATCATGTTTAGTAGTTTGGTCTGATTTGTGTTGATTTTTGAGAGATTGTGTTGACGTTTAATCAATATTTTCTTAGGCTGATGTCTGCCATGCATACCAAACACTGAAGAAAGGTGGACTGAAAGATGAAAACATCATTGTGTTTATGTATGATGATATCGCGAACAGTGAGGATAACCCTAGACCAGGAATTATAATTAACCACCCAGATGGTAAAGATGTGTATGCAGGTGTTCCAAAGGTTTGGTTCGTTTTTCTTAGATCATTCTTTTCCCTTTCTGGTGTTGTTTCTTTTTTCTCAGCATCAGATATATCGCTTTCAGGATTATGTTGGAGAGGATGTAACTGTTGGTAATCTTTTCGCTGTTCTGCTTGGAAATGGAAGTGCTCTAAGTGGAGGCAGTGGGAAGGTTGTCAGTAGTGGGCCTAATGATCATATTTTCATATATTACTCTGATCATGGCGGTCCTGGGGTCCTTGGTTAGTAGTAGTTCTGAACATTATTGTGTGACTATGCCATGTATCATTGTGCTTTTCATAAAACTCATTGCTTAGTATGCTGCTGATTTGAGCTAATTTGTTTTATTTGTTTTGGTGTTGACTAGTTCCAAAACAGTGGCAATCAAAATGGCACACACTGTGGCAGAACAATGCCTTTTAAAACTTCCTAATAGATGTTGGGGGACTGGGGAGGGCTATGTATTTCAAAGAGAACCAATAACACTCCAATAAAACAGCCTTAGAGAAGACCTTGTGACTTGATTTAGCTAAAAGCGAGTGAAAGAGTGAAATAATGTTCAGATGGATGGCTTGTTTCAGTCCATTTTCTTGGAAGACATTAGCATAGTGTAGTCATGATAATCCTCATTCATCTGTGGTAGTTCTGTGAATGGCAATATAGAAAACATAGAAGCTCTTATTGCCAGGCCAGTCATTTCTGCATCCATGCCACTGGTTATTTGTCCTTTGGTTGCTAGTTGGTTTTAATATGTTTTCAAGGAACACAAGCAGAAATGTAAATATGAATAAGGGTTGTATTGGATCATTTACAGTAAAGGCATGCTTTTAAATGGCACATGCAGCATTCTCATTTTATATATGCTGCTTTGATTAGTGTGAATATGGTCAAACTTTATCCTGTGCAATTCAAATCTTTCTGTTTTTAAGACATAGTTGAGTGTGTGATTTGTTAGTAGTTAATTATTATGATGATTAAATTTGGCTGGATGGCTTTTTGAGATGAGATTCATTACCTCTTTCTCATGTTTTTCTATTTCAGGGATGCCCACCCTTCCTTATCTTTATGCAATTGACCTCGTTGAAGTGCTGAAGAAGAAGCATGCTTCTCAATCTTATAAAAGCATGGTAACTTATCATCAGCATTCTAAATTTGGGATTGTGGTCTCCATGTTCTTTGGCAAAATTCTAAATTGTTCATTGACAACATCTTCATATTGACAACATTAGGTGTTCTATCTTGAGGCTTGTGAATCAGGGAGCATTTTTGAGGGTCTTCTCCCTGAAGATTTAAAAATTTATGCCACTACAGCGGCGAATGCTAACGAAAGCAGTTGGGGAACTTACTGTCCTGGAGACATCCTTGGTCCTCCTCCTGAGTACTATACCTGTTTGGGTGATTTATATAGTGTGTCTTGGATGGAAGACAGGTACTCATCTTCTTCTCACTGAGTTAAAATAAAAATTGACTCTATTATTGCAAAAAATACTGATGTGGCTGAGCACCTGACACAAAGTTGATGATTGGAAAAACAATTCTGAGGGCATCACAGAGTGAAAATTTATAGCATTTATGTAGAGTATTGTTATAAAGAGTTGAAAATTCATCACAAGCATCTGAAACACATGAAGCACAGCTGTAGCTATTATACTTGGATGTTAACCAATATGATCTCTGCAGTCCAAAGAATACTCAACTTTATCCACTTTTTTGAACTTTCAGTGTTTATAAACTGGAAGAGATCATGTGGATTGGTTGCAGTGACTGATATATGTTGTTGTTTCCAGTTTCAATTTTGAATGTTATATAATTTTTCATTCTTGAAAGATCAGGAGGACTACTAGGTTAATTTTGCTGCTGATTCATTAAAGAATTCACACAATTAATTCTGATATCCTTTTTTTTATATGCAACTAACTAGCTTGGATGACATTAAGCTAGTGCTTGTGGCATCTTATTTTATTGATTTTTGTCATTTCATTACTGACTAAAGGAGTTAATAAAGTCGTAGAGATTAAATTATTTTGATTTATTTTTTTGGCATATTTCTGAGCTTTGCTTTTTGTGGCATGAGCTTAAATTCTTCTCTATGCCTGCAGTGACGTACACAATTTGCGGACTGAAACTCTGAAACAACAATATAATCTCGTAAGTAATTGCAAGTTCCAAGTTCCTCCAGCATTTTGTGCATGGAGCATTGCTAGCTGAATATACATTTTGGTATGAGTTAATAGGTCAAAACGAGGACAGCGGCTCATGGTCTGGAAACTGTTGGTTCCCATGTCATGCAATATGGAGACCCAAATCTTGGTGCAGAACTTCTATATTTGTATATGGGCTCAAACCCTGCCAATGACAATGTTAGTTTTGTGGATGGTAACTCTTTGCCATCATTTTCAAGAGCTGTCAACCAGCGTGATGCAGACCTTGTTTATTTCTGGAATAAGGTCGGTTGTTTCCGCTCATTTATTGGTTAAATAACTCATACATTAAGAAGGATAAGACTCCAGATGCCATTTCTAATCGCTGCTCTCTGCTTTTTTGCCCCTCTGATAGTTTCAAAAATCACCAGAAGGCTCTCGTAAGAAACAGGAGAGTCAGAAGCAGATGTTTGATGTTATAGCCCATCGAGTCCATGTGGACAACAGTATGGAAGCCATTGGGAAGCTTCTCTTTGGACCAGACCAAAGCATAGAAATTCTGAAGGCAGTTAGACCAGCAGGGCAACCTTTAGTAGATGACTGGGACTGCCTCAAGTCAATGGTATGTATCTTATGCACCGAAAATTCTTGCCATTCTTTTTCTTCTAAAAGTAGCATTTAGAAGAAAACTGGATATTCCTTCTATTCTTAAATTTGTCACTGGTTTAGTTGTTTTCTTTATTGTCTGCTTGAAGGGGAAATTGTATATTTCTTATCAAATTCAATTTCATGGTAGCAACTATTTCCGTCTACATTTAGATGACCTGCATCATGAATTTATGGGGAATTTTCTTGATTTCAGGTTAGAACTTTTGAGACATACTGTGGATCTCTATCGCAGTATGGAATGAAACACATGCGATCCTTAGCAAACATATGCAATGCTGGCTTCAATAAGGAAAGGATGCATGAAGTGGCTGCTCAAGCCTGTGTAACAATTCCTCCCAACCCTTGGAGTTCCCTCCACAGGGGTTTTAGTGCTTGAGAGATACATGTAACTAACAAACTTGTTGCTCTGGTGAATAGTGCGAAATGTTTAACACCCTTTTGTAAATTAAATACAAATTTGAATTATATATAATTATATATTATATTAATGTAACTCGAAAGGGTTTATAAATTATTTGTGAACTCTTTGATCTATTAGTACCCTTTTTTCTTAAGGGGGTCATTAAGAAAATAAAAAACACAAGTGTTATGGAATTTAGCATTTCACATGTATTTTTGATCTATCAGTATCATTTCTCTTACATAGGGTACTTGAATGAAAAGATGGAAAGCACACATGCAATAGAACTTAGCTTCTCATAGTTGTTTTTGAAAATTAAATATTTTTAAGGAGGAATATCAACATTTTTTTTTTTTTGCATTGAAATACTAAATTTTTTGAACAGTAAATTACAGAAGATTTTCATTGTTTGATTAATGCATTAAAAACATTTAAAAAGAAAGAAAATCATTTAGCATATATAAATGCATATATTATTATTATTATTTAAATAATAATAATAATAAGAAGAAAACAAGCAAATGATCGAGCAGCTGCGCTCCCATCTCATCGTCGACATCCTAAGCCGGCTAGGCAATTCCACCGACCCTTCCCGTTGCCGCCCCGCTTGCTCCACCCTCCGATCACTATCCTACGGCGTCACCGCCGTCCATGTCACCTGTGCTTTGTGGTTGGTTCATCTTCTTTAAACGATTCGCCTGAAAATAATTCGTTTTATTCTCTTGAATTCTGATGAAAAATGGATTTTTTTTTTTTTGATTGAAGGGTTTAAGGTCTAGGGTTTAGGATTCAGCTGAAAATATTTTGTGCTAATTCTCTTGAATTCTGATGAAAAATGGAATTTTTAATTGGTTGGAAAGTTATCCGGGAAATCACACTGTTCATTGTTATGGACCACCCTGGATTCATTTTCTTGAGGAGCATTTGGAACATCTCTTAGCTTTTGATGAGATCCCTGTTTTGGGGATAATTCTGGCTCTCGTTTGATTAGAATGCTCAATCTTGCCAATTAGTAGCTCATATTTGATTACTCTCTTGATTGGATATATTGTCTGGAATTAGGGTTTGTTTTAGAGGTTTTGCACGCTCTATGTTCTTTACCATTCATTTTGGGTGTTCAGATGGAGGAAAAACAGAGGAAGAAGATAACAAAAAATTAATACAGTGTTATTTCATCTGCATGTCCACTGTATTTCCTACATAAAAAATCAGCAGTATAAGACACTTCACCTTCTCATGTCTTTTTTATGTTGTTTTTATATCAATCAGAATTAGTATTTGAACAAACTTTTAGCTTTTCATGTTTTCTTATGCTGGATATATCAACAATAGCATTGTAATTGGAAATGTTGCTGAACCAGTGGTTGATTGAATGGGCATTATATTCAAGCTTTTCTAGAAGAACTCAAACATGAAATTAATATCACTTTAGATAAGGTGTTCTTTTGAGGTAAAATTTTTCCTGCTTCAGGTACCAACATTCTGTCTTTGGAGTTGAAAAATGCTTTTCTATCAGTAGACCCTTTGGAGCCAATCCTGAAGTTGCCAGCTCTGACTCTGGAATCCATCAAACTCTATGATGAGGACTTGGATAATTTGAATGTAGGCTTTCCTTCTCTCCAGGTTCTAAAACTAATCAAGGGTGGGGTGTTAACAATCCAAAGATTCACCTTCCACACTTAAAGGTCTGTCATTGGACGGTGTCCAATTATCCGCATTCTTTGACCATTGATGCACCTGAACTCATTGAGCTGAACTTGATATGTATTGAAACTCAGTCTTGAGATAGAGAAGCCAAGTGGAATCATCCAATTGGAAGGGCTCCTTAATCTCGAGTCTCTCCGGATGGTGACCTCGAATCTACATAGTCTTATGCGGCTGTTTAAAGGTTCCAAGGAAATTAGGAAGCCGGAGCTCCGGCACTTGCATATTCAGACAAATGTATCAAAACTGTTACCTTCGAGCACCTTTTGATCTCCTTCCCCAGCATGGATGATCTTAAATTGGGACCTTGCATAGTAAATGACTATTGTCAACCCCGATGTCTAAGCATGCCGGGTGAATGGCAGAAACTGAAATATTCGGAGGTACATCTGCCTCTCTTTGATGTGGATTTTAACTTTATGCCTTGCATGCTTAATTTCTGCGTAATTTCTGTCGCCCAAACTACTTGGTAGCAATCTTGTTCAAAGCCGGTTTCTCAACAATTGACAGAACACATTTTGTTTCCAAGTGTAGCAGCAGTTTTCCGAATACCTGCGACTTATTATCGATTTGCTCTCCACATCTGAAGAGCTTCCACCATTTTTATGTTCCACCTTTTTTATAAGCTTGTTTCCCTTGTTTTTCTATCAATCAGAATTCATCCTTATACTTTGGACTGAAGTATTTGAATGAACCTTTAGCTTTGTGGGTTTTTTTTTTATGCTAGATATATCAGTTTGGCAGAGTTGTTTAAACTTTAATTACACGCTCAAATTAACTACTGCATTGTCTTTGGAAATGTTGCTGAACGGGTGGTTGATTGAATGAACTATTCTAGCATGTCTGAAAGAATTCAAATATAAAACTTACTTTGATCTAGATAAGGAGTTGGATAAGGTGAATGCTAGTTTTTTTTTCTCTCTGTTCTAAAGCCAATTAAGTTGGAGGGTTTAAAGATCCTAAGATTCGCATTCCACACTTGGGCTTGTTTAGATGGGGTGCAGGGGGGATAATAAAGCGAAGCAAAAGTGAAGTAAAAAGGGAAAAAATTTTACTCTATAGATTTTTTGGGGCAAAGGATAAAGAAAAGTTTATTAAACTATATATATTAAAATAAAAATGAGCCAAGCCTGAACATCCCTTGACTGGTTAATGCTCATAAACAACTCATTTCGTTGTATATTAGTACTATAGCAACTTAAACATCGAATCATCATTGTAGCTATGTTGTTGTATGTTAATACGGTTATTTTGTTGATGCATTGTTTTGTTAACGTATCATCTCTAATATAAATACATATTAAGTATTATAAGAGTAATTTTGTCCTTTAAAATTCTCTCCCCAAACATGGTTTTTTTTTTTTTAAAAAAAAAAGAAAAACAAAACAAACCTTTACTTTCAATTGTTGGGGAATAAGGGGAACTGAGTGGAGCAGGGTCGCAGCATAAGTACTTGAAGATGAAAGATAAAGATGATAGACACAGATTTTACGTGAAAAACCCCTAAACAAATCAGGGTAAAAACCACGGGCAAGATAGAAGAATTTACTATAGTGGTAAAAAGAGGAGCTACAAGCTTTCTGTTAACAGAGAAAATACCAACTAATTCTCTCCTGTAACAGAAGCAATACAAACTCTCTAAAATATTTTTCCCACTATTTTTCCACTTTTTCACCCTCACCCTCACCCTCACTCTTCTCTTCAAATTTGAGGCACACTGAGAGCCTTCATGCTTCCTCTATTTATAGGAAGCTCATGGGGTGATTAGTGAGATTAATGATGGGTTAGGTGAAAGATTAGGTGGCTTGAGAGGTTAGGTGAGTTGCCATCTTTGACCAACATTTCTCCCACTTGAAGATGTAATTGATAGTCAATCAGATCTTCACACCATTCTCTCTATCTTGCCACTTGATGTTGTTTACGTCTCTGTCAGACCACAAGAGGATCGACACCACTGGAACTTGTCGGTGTTGATTGCTTTCGTCAGAAAATCCGCTAGGTTGTCACTTGTATGAATCTTCTGCATATCCACTATTCCTTCTTCCACTTTCTCACGAACGAAGTGGTGATCGAACTCGATATGTTTTGTCTTGGAATGAAATCTTTGGGTTCCTTGCAAGATGCAAAGCACTCGATTGTCACAAAATAAAGAAATGCTTTCTCGTTTGTACCCGAGTTCTTCTAGCACCATTCTCAACCACACTTTGCTTCTTTACTAGCTTGTGTAGGCGCTAGATATTATGCTTCGTCGTTGATGTAGCAACGAGTGGCTGTTTTTGGACATCCGAAACTCACAGCTCCCCAGTGGTGTGAACACATATCATGTAGTGGATTTGCTTTTATCAAGATCACTTGCATAGTCGGCATCAACATACCCATTCATAGTAAAATCCGATCCCCCATAACATAATGCAACATCCGAGGTTCCCTTTACATATCCGAGAATCCTCTTAACAGCACTCCAATGCTCTCGACCGGGATTCGCCATGTACCGACTTACCACTCCCATTGCATGTGCAATGTCCGGTCTTGTACGGATCATGGCAAACATTAGGCTTCCCACTCTTGATGCATACGGTACTCGAGACATCTCTATCCTCTCTTCTTCATTGCTAGGACTCATACTTGAGGATAACTTGAAATTAATAAGAAGTGGGGTAGAAATTGACTTACAATCTTGCATGTTAAAGCGTCGCAAGATCTTCTTCGAGATAATTCTTCACGCGAAAGCCAAATCTTCTTATTATTTCTATCTCGGTAAATTTGCATCCCTAGAATCTTGTTTGCTTTGGTCCCAAGTCCTTCATTTCAAATTCCCTAGCCAACTGTGCCTTCAACTCCTTGATACGATCTTTGTTGGGGCCTCGCAACCAACATGTCGTCAACATACAACAACAAGAAGACAAAATCTTCTTCTCCAAACCTCTTGACATATGCACAAGGGTGCGCATTAAGTCTCGTTGTATCCAAGGCTCATGATGAAGGAATCAAATCTCTTGTACTAACATCTTGGCGCCTGCTTTAGCCCGTACAGAGATTTGTTCAACCCGCAAAACCAAGTTCTCTTTACCTTGTTCTTCAAATCCTTCGGTTGGAGCATGTAAATTTCTTCTTCAAGATCTCCATGAAGAAATGCAGTCTTAACATCCAACCGCTCAAGATGCAAGTCGAAAACAAGACATATCGCCAATACTACTCGAAGCGTTTGTAAGTCGAACCACGGGTGAAAATATTTCATTGAAGTCAATACCTTCTTTCTAAGCATATCCTTTGACCACCAATCCGGCATGATAGCGGTCTACTTGATCATCACCATTGCGCTTGATCTTGTAGACCCATTTGTTGCCAATAGCTTTCCTTCCTAGTGGTAATGATACTAGCTCCCATGTCCTATTTTTATGAAGGGCTTCAATTTCTTCTTGCATTCTTGGCCATCCACCGAGATGCATCCGAACTACTCAGTGCTTCTTGAAGAGTTGATGGTTCTCCATCCTCGGTTAGAAAGCAATATGCAATATTCCCTTCCATAATATAGTCGAAATGCCAACTTCGGTATTTTTCTTGAACGAGTTGACCGCCGAACTTCCGGTACTTCGATTCAATTTGGTTCTTGTTCTTCATGCTCTAGTATAGCTGTCGCCTTCCTTTTCTAACCGGACGTAGTAGTCTCCATGCTTTCATCATTTGCTTGCTCTTGTCCTTTGTCTTCTATGAAGACAACATCTCTCCGATCACGACCTTGTAGGCGAGTGGGATCCCACAGGCGATACCCCTTTACTCCATCAGCATATCCCAAGAACATACATTTTCTGGATTTTGGATCCAGCTTTGTAGTTTCTAGGGCATTATACATCACATATACAGGACTTCCAAATATATGAAGGTTTGAATAGTCCACTGGCTTACCAGTCCACATCTCCATCGGTGTCTTCAACTCTATTGCAGTTGATGGAGACCGATTTACCACATAGCAGGCGGTGCTGATTGCTTCTGCCCAAAACTTCTTGTCTAGGACTGCAGCTCCCATCATTGCCCTTGTTCTCTCCAACAGGGTTCTATTCATCCGCTCTGCCACTCCATTTTGTTGAGGAGTGTATGCTGTAGTGAACTGCCTTTTGATGCCTTCTTGCTTGCAAAATTCATCAAATTCTTTACCAGTGTATTCTCCTCCATTATCTGTCCTCAAACATTTGATCTTCTCGCCAGATTCAAGCTCTACTCGAGCTTTGTAAGTTTTGAAGACTTGAAACACATCCGCCTTCCTCTTGATAGGATACACCCAACATCTCCTGGAGTAATCATCAATAAATGATACAAAATAATTTGCTCCTCCTAGGGATGTAACTGGTGCTTGCCACACATCAGAGTGAATCAATTCTAGAATGGCTTTGCTTCTAGAATTAGATGTGTTGAACTTTAGTCGATGCTGCTTGCTGACAATGCAATGCTCACAAAAGGGTAGTGTTACCTTTGTGAGACCTTGAAGTAGACTTCTCTCTGCAAGAATCTTCATTCCTTGCTCACTCATATGCCCGAGTTTCTTGTGCCATGTTATTGCACGCTTTTCACTTGGACTACTTGCAGCAACTGAAGCTTCTCCTTCTTGCAGAGTCTCTCCTTTCAACATATACAAGTTTGCAGCTATCTTGTCTCCTTTCATTAATACAAGCGCACCTCGAATTATTTTCATAATCTTACTTTGAACTTCAATCTTGCACCCAAGATCATCAAGTTGTCCAATAGACAACAAGTTCTTCGTCAGCCCCTCCACATGTCGGACTTCTTGTATAGTCCGGATCGTGCCATCATACATCTTCAACTTGATGGTGCCAATACCAACTATCTTCAGAGCTTGATCGTTGCAACTATACACAAAACCTCCAGAAATAGGTTCATAGTGATAAAACCATTCCTTTCTTGAAGTCATATGAAAGGTTGCCGCTGAGTCTAGAAGCCAAACATCAGCAAACCTTTTCCCTGTGTGTGTTGCTACTTCACATACCATGGCTTCTCCATCATTTGAGATGCTTGCAACATTTCCTTGAGGATTGGAGTCTTTTAGACTCCAACAATCCTTCTTCAAGTGACCTTTCTTGCCACAATTGTAGCACTTGAAAGTTTTCTTATTCCTTGACTTTGATCTGCCATTATTGTAGCTCCCACTGGGGCCACGCTCCATTGATCTTCCTCTCATCACCACCAAGGCCTCTGCTTGATGCGAATTTGCTGACCTGTCTTCCTTATTCTTGCGCCGACTCTCTTCCTCCAGAATAGCAGCTGCAATGTCGTCGAAGACTAGAATGTCCGTGGGGACATTATTTGTCAAATTGATGATGAGTTGATCATAAGAATCTGGCAAGCTTTGGAGTAGAAGCTCTGCACGTTCACCTACCTCTATTTTATGTCCCAATGATGTGAGTTGGGAAAATAGAGTATTTAGGGTGTTCAGGTGCTCTGTCACTGAAGTGGATTCCACCATACGTAAAGTATACAGTTTCCTTTTAAGAAAAATCTTATTGTGGAGTGACTTGGCCTCATAGAGTTTAGTGAGGTGATCCCAGATCTCCTTCGCCGTTTTCTTCTCTTCAATGCTTGATAGAACCCCATCAGCAAGTGCGAGATGAAGATTTGCTATGGCGTTCCCGTCGATCTCGTTCCACTTATCATCTTTAACCTCAGCTGGCTTTCACTGATAGCCGCTAAGCAATTATCCTTCCTCAGGATAGTTTTCATCTTCAGCTTCCACAACGAGAAATTACTCCCGTTGAATTTCTCGATTTCAAACTTTGCTGCCATTGCTTATGTAATAAACTGCTTGACGGGCAGTAATCAGTTCTTTCAATGGGTGAATAATAATCTAACTTATTTTCTGATGTGGAGGATCCACTATTAGTGGCAGCCACAGAGCATACAATAAGTAGATATATATATACACCCAGATCTAGCTCTGATACCACTTGTTGGGGAATAAGGGGAACTGAGTGGAGCAGGGTCGCAGCATAAGTACTTGAAGATGAAAGATAAAGATGATAGACACAGATTTTACGTGGAAAACCCCTAAACAAATCAGGGTAAAAACCACGGGCAAGATAGAAGAATTTACTATAGTGGTAAAAAGAGGAGCTACAAGCTTTCTGTTAACAGAGAAAATACCAACTAATTCTCTCCTGTAACAGAAGCAATACAAACTCTCTAAAATATTTTTCCCACTATTTGTCCACTTTTTCACCCTCACCCTCACCCTCACTCTTCTCTTCAAATTTGAGGCACACTGAGAGCCTTCATGCTTCCTCTATTTATAGGAAGCTCATGGGGTGATTAGTGAGATTAATAATGGGTTAGGTGAAAGATTAGGTGGCTTGAGAGGTTAGGTGAGTTGTCATCTTTGACCAACATCAATAACCTGAAGCCAAGCAAAGCCTTTAAGAAGAGTGTCCATGAATGATGTCCAATTATCCACATTTTTTCACCATCACGGAACTCATTGAGCTAATCTGGACATGTGTAAATATGGAAGTTTAAAAATATTGCCTTTTTGAAAAAAAAAAAAAAAAGAGGAAATGGAGGAGCTCCCTTCTCATCTCCTCGTCGACATCCTAAGCCGGCTCGCCGATTCCACCGACGTTGCCCGCTGCCGCCTCGCTTGCTCTACCCTCCGATCGCTATCCTACGGCGTCACCGCCGTACACGTCACCTGCTCGCCGGACCGATTCCTTCGATCCCGTGACCCATCCACAGCCGGCGATCTCGTCCCTTTTAAATCCCTCGTCGCAAACCTCTCCTCCCTCCTCTCCTCCTCCTTCCTATCCCTCTGCCTCTCCGTCTACCATCCCCCATCCGCCTCTGGCGAGGACGATCCCGACGAGTCCGACGACCTCCACCTCATCGCCGTTGACTTCCTCTCCCAATGGCTCCCCGCCCTCGCCTCTCGCCTTACCTCGCTCTCCATCTCAGATTATTGGATCCAGTCCTGCTGGCGGAGGTCCCTTGCCCTCGGCCTCATCTCCGAGCACTGTGAGATTTCCATCCTTCAATTCTCTATATTCTATTTGTTCACCTTTTGAATCGTGCTTTTAAACTGGTTAATCTTCTCTAAAGGATTCAGCTGAAAGAAATAATTCGTGTTAATGCTCTTGAATTCTGACGAAAATTGGAATTTTTAATTGGATGGCAAATTATCCTGGAAATCACAGTGTTCATTGTTATTGACCTCCAAGGATTGATTTTCTTGGGAAGCAGTTGGAACATCGCTTAGCTATTGATGAGATCCCTGTTTTTGTGATTATTCTGGTGTTCGCTTAACCAGAATGCTCGCCCTTGCGGATTTGTAGTTCTTGTCCGATCACTCTTGATTGGATATATTTCCTGGAATTAGGGTTTGCACTTGAGGTTTTGCACTCTGTTTGTTTTTTACCATTCGGTTTGAGTGCTTAGATGGAGGAAAAATACAAGAAAGGAGGAAAATAACAGAAAACTCAATCAATACAGCATTCTTTCATCTCCATGTCCATTGTCAGTTTATTACACTTTGCCTCCGCATTTCCTATTTTTCATTGTTTCCTATCAATCAGAATTCATCCTTCAACTTTGAAATGAATTAGTGTTTAATCAAACTATTAGTATGTAATGTTTTTCTTCCTGGATTTGTTAGTTTGGTGCAGTTATTATGATTACACACTGAGGAAATCAACTATTGCATTGTCATTGGAAATATTGCTGATCCAGTGGTTCATTGAATGACCATTATATTCTAGCATGTCTATAGAACTCGAACATGAACTTAATATTACTTTAGATAAGGTGCTCGTTGGAGGTAATAATTTTGCGGCTGCAGGTGGCAACCTTACATCTTTGGAGTTGAAAAATGCTTGGTTATGTGTAGAGCCTTTGAAGCCAATGCCGAAATTGACAGCTCTGATTCTGGAGTTCATTAGACTTGAAGACGAGAACTTGGATAAGTTGAATGCAGGCTTTCCTTCTCTCCAGGTTCTGAAGCTAAATAAGGTTGGAGGGCTTAGGAATCCAAAGATTCGCCTCCCACACTTAAAGGTCTGTCATTGGACGGTGTCCAATTACCCGGACTCTTTGACCATCGATGGACCCGAACTCTCTGAGCTGAACTTGACATGTGTGGAGCCCCAGTCTCTTGTTCTTAAAACGCCTTCACTTCTGAAACTCAATTTGGAGATAAAGAGGCCAAGCGGAATCATCCAATTGGAAGGGCTTCTTAATCTGGAGTCTCTTAGGATGGTGACCTTGGATATGCAAAGTCTCATTCGGCTGTTTAAAGGTTGCAAGGCAGTCAGGAAGTTGCAACTCGATGCACCTGAATATTCAGACAAATGTACTACCAAAACTTTTACCTTGGAGGACCTTCTGACATCCTTCCCCTGCATTGATGATCTTAAATTGGGACCTTGCATAGTAAACAACTGTTTCGTGCCCCGATGCCTTGGCATGCCAGTTGAATGGCAGAAACTGAAGTATTTGGAGGTGCATCTGCCACACTTTGATTTGGATTTTAGATTTATGGCTTGCATACTTAATATCTGTCTCCCAAACTGCCTGGTAGCAATCCTGTTCCATGCTGATGTCTCAACAATTGACAGAACCCATTTTGTTTCCAAGTGTAGCAGCAGTTTTCCAAGGATAAGGTGGAAATGGGCAATGTGGAAATAATCCTGAAAAATGCAGCTGCTTAATGTGATTTTGGAGTCCAAAATTTTGGACTTTGCGAAGTAGCTTAATAAGGGTTTTATCCTCATTAAATTGTAGAATATTTTCCAGGGGATTCATTGGTTGTATTTTTGAATTTCTGGCCAGAGTTTTTCAAATTTGTGAAGTAGCTGATTATGGTTTTTATCCTAATTAAATTGTGATTTGTGATCACTGATTAGTGTCTATACTTTGCAGTGGATTAATCCATACAAATCTATATCTCAAAAATACAATGATTGTTTTTGATGACTTGTTTTATTTCTTGCATACACATTCAAACTCAAAATCATTTGTTAAATAATTCAAATTATTATTATTATTATCTTTTAAAACAAAAGAGAGATTTGAATCCTGCCACTAACCTAACATTGGATCGATTTACACTATGCCATGTAGTGGTTGTCGAATCTCTATTGCTTGAATCAATTTATTTTAATATTAGTTTAATATTATTTTATTTAACAAAATATCATGCTCTTATTAAAAATAATAATTAAAACCAAATTTGCTCACATATCCATAAAATATTTCTATTTATTTAAGTAGTTTTAAATGATTAAAAATTTCATTTCTTTTAATAATTTTTTCATTGCCATGTGAGTAACCAATTATCATAGGAATATAGAAATAATCACGGGTTTGTTTACAAAAAAATAGAAAATAAATAGAAAATTCAAATAATTGGGAGTTCTTCACAAGAGGAGCCAATGAAAACATGCCAGCTCGGATTGGTGACGTGGAGAAAACTCTCGGAAGGTTTATTAAAGACTTCGCCGAAGTCCTGGTTTTCATTGGAGAAGAAGATCGAGAGGAAGCCATGGCGCGGCTCGTCTTCGGCCTCTCCCTCTCTCTCCTTATTCTCGTCTTCTTCTGCTCTCCTCTCGCCTTTGCTTCTCCGAAGAAGCCTGTTTCAGTGGCCCGTCGAGAGGACATACCCTTCATCAAGTGCCAGGTCTGCGGGAAGATCGCCAGAGAGATCCACAGCCTTGTCCAGAAGAAGGAGGCACTGGTTTCGCCGAAAAAGGTGTGATTTTTTTTTTCTATGTGGTTTCTTTGAGTTCGCTTTGTTTTTGGTTCGTTTTGGATTGGATTTGATTGGATCTGATGGGTTGGTTGTGGTTTCGGGGTTTGGATTTAGGTTTCGGAGTTTCAGATCATTGAGATCGCGGAGAATGTGTGTAATTTGAAGAAGGCGGAGGCGGATTGGATCCTCCGGATTGATGTTGTTGAGAAAGGAGACAAATTGGAGGTATAGAACGGTGTTCCCTTTTCTTTTAAATTGTCTTTTATGAAAATGAAATTTTGTGTTATTTGCTTAGATTCATTTAAATTTATCATTTTAACATGAAGCATTTGGGGAGCTGTATTTTCTTTGTGATATGCCTTTTGTAAATTCGAAGGTGCAACATGGTTCCAACATTAATAAGTTTCAATTGAATTTGTCGTCAAAGAAGGTTTTTTTTTTCAGTAGAAACCATTTATTTCACTGAACTAAGGTTTTCAAATATTTAGAGTTGAGTCTATCCCAGAACCTTTAGATTTTTCTTCTTTGCTTTTTCTAAGAATTTCATGCTTGTGTTGCTGTTGTGGCATCTATGTGATCAGGGTGGGTTTGAATTGGTATTTGTTCTGTGGCCTTCTTAGCCCTAATTCTATGCGGTTCTTATTTAGAAACTACATTGTTTGGAAATATGATCTTTGGTCCTTATCTTATTAGAGCGTTGCGTAGTTTTATATTTGGAGGATGATTCCTTGACGGGTTTATATCATTGCTAATGTTTTGCTTCTCTTTTTCAGCTTGTTGACCAAGGCACTGAAGGGCAGTGTAATTCAGAATGTAAGACCATTGAGCGAGCTTGCCAGGAGGTGGATATAATCTTCCCATTATTTTGCATTGTGATTCAATCTGATGTCCTTCTTTTCTTATTGCATTTAAAGTAACAGCATGATTATTAACAAAATTTGATTGCCTCTTTTGCTGCGATAGTTTAAATGGAAGATTGTATCGCATTTGAGATTGCGATTTAACATAGAGTTGATTCTACATAGAGTAATCAATATTAATTCTATATTTTGCCAAAAATAATGCCGTTGCGCTTGCTGTTCTTTTCTATTCAAAGGTTTTAAGGATTGGAAAAGGATTCGTCCAATGAAAACAATTTTAGTGGTCGCCTCATGGTTTTTTCTATTCAATGGTTGACACCAGGGATGACAAAATCACTTGCATAATCAGCCATTTTGGTTTTTGATGTGTATGTGCTAGTCCTTTGATGCTGCCATAGACTGCCTGTTGTGGGTGATGTTTGGCCAACATTCGCTATCCCATTCATTGTGGATTTCTGTTTACGATGAGTGATGTCAAATTTTTATTCATGGCATTAGACGCTGATTTGGGACTGAAAAACATCTATGCTGTTCCTTAAATGAAAGAGAAATTATTCATAGACGTGCTTAGTTGTTATAATAGGTAGTATGTTATGTATTAATTCATTAGGAAAACCCATTATTCCATTTGTCCATGTTTCTTAACCTCTTATCTATTCTACCCCAGGTCATGGGGTACTCAGATACTGACGTTGCTGAGTATATATTTAAAAGCAAGCCTTCAGTTGATGAGTTGATAGATTTTCTCTGCAATGACCTTTCTAATGCCTGCTCTGTCAAGCCACCTCCAGTTCCAAAGGTAATTGTATTTGTATATATTTGAAACTATTATTCAAAGAGAATATTCCATTGCTTTGCATTCAAAAAAATTGGAAACCTGGTTGATTAATATGTTATTAAAATACAAACTTGTGAATTGCATGCAGGATAGAGTTCCTGGTGAACCATTTGCTGCCAAGTCATCCAAAGAGGCTGAAATGGAAAAAATCTTGAAATCAATGGAGGTATGCTTTTTCTCCATATGGCAATAGATAATATTAGTTTTCTTTGATTCTGTATGTAAACTGCTTATAATCTCTCAGGGCATGCCCGGGGCACAAAATATGAAAATGTACTCCAGGGAGGACTTGATGAACATGAACAATTTTGGCGGTGAAGATGATGATGAAGACGACGAGGATGAAGATGACAAATTTCCGGCCAATCTGGTACTGTATTTGACCTTTTTTTCATTAAGTGATTTTAAATAAGGTAATCTTTATATTTTCCTTCAACTTGTGGACACATTTTGCTTCAGGGGAAAATTCTGAAGGAGAAAAATGAGCGTAAGAAAGATTTCAAGCAGAGAATTTTGCAAGGTATTTCAGAAACAAAAACAGTGATAAAGAGTCACATAAACAAAGTATCAGGGAAGGTAAAGAACTGGCTGTGGGGAAAGCAAGTGGGTCAGAAGACTTCAAAGGCAGGCAAAGCTGAGCTTTAGGTACTGAACAACAACTTCATTATGAAAATCACAAGTTTTGTTAGCAGACTTCAATCAGTGTAACAACTCGAGTACACTCCCTTTTTTTCCCTTGGAAATCTGAGTGTAGGCCTTGTACATTAATTGAGTAATTTCTGATGCATTGGTACACATAGCTTTATATTCTCTTGGATAATATTTGTAACTAAATAGTTTTCAGACTCGATATTTAGAGCTGCGGCAAATCAATTCTATGATTTGAGATATTTCCGTTGACATTTTACTTCTACAATAACCGGGTATGCAAATGGTATTGTGCATGTGCTTTTTTACTCTACAATAATAAATTTTTTACTTGTCTAAATATAGAAAAAGGCCATTTTCAGAGAAAATAAAACTGACCGTTGCTTTTATAATCTCTTCCGGCGGTAAAATCAACTTGAAAATCTTATAATGTTAATTGGATTTTGATTTTTTATTGTCAGGATATATGGTAAGCAAGTAAGCAAGTAGTAATAATTTGCAAGGGTATAGCACACAGTAACACGGTTTGTGTATACAATCTGATGAAACCTCACATAAGAAACAGGACTGAAACTAAATAATGATCATATTATCTTAAATTGTTGGTATTTGTGTTTACAATCTCAATAATTAGCATGAGATTGAGAGCCACCTACACAACTCTAACAGCTGCTCAAATTGCCAATAGATGGCATCATGAAAAAGAGGCGTCCATGCTTCCTGGAAACTAACAGTGTGCACTGAGCTCAATTGCCATCAAGAGTTAGTTGTTCTCTGAAGTATTTGTGATAAAATTGGAGTCTAAAGGCCATGAAGCACCTGCCATTACTGCTTCGATCTCCCATGTCTCTCTTGGGCAGTTTGTAAGATTCTTGCAACCAGTGGAGGTAACATACTGCAAAAAATAGCAGCCAAACTGAAGTGAAGGAACGTTGAAACAAAATATGAATATCTGTCAAGACTAGAATTGTATTGGTTAGCAATCAAGCAATTTTTCAAGCAGGATAGGGGTTCGGAACATGGTTTCATATTTCATCTGTAAAACAGAGATCATTGGTGATTTTGTTCCTGTATGTATGATATTATGCCATGAAAGCTCAAAGCTGAACTCTCAGTGCGCTTAGTTTAGGGCATACCACATCACTTTCGATTCGAACACCACCAAAGCCCTGGTATTTCTCTAGTTCCTTGCGGTTGAAAAAGTCTGATGTCTCAGGAGCTTGCAAAGCAGGAATTAGCAGAGCATCTATGAAGTAACACCCTGGTTCAACTGTTATCACCTGAGATATAGAGAAGTAAAAATGAACACAAAAAAGTTGTAAATCAATATTTAAGTCCCAAAAGTTTGCACTAATTAACGGTATGAGTATTTAGATCACTACGAACCATGCCCTCTTTCAATTCTCTGGCTGTTCGCAAAGACTTTAATCCTGGCTCTATAGGTCTCTCGATTCCCTACAAGTTTGACATATTATGTTATGCTAAAAAGTAGTACCAAAGCAAAAAAGATATTAAAAAAAATATAATTAATATTCCAAAAACCTTAGGATAGCCTCCTGGATCATGTGTGTCAATTCCAAGGAGGTGTCCAAGACCATGGGGCATAAAAGTAGCACCTAATCTTTTGGCCATCATATCATCAATATTGCTGAAACATCACCATAAAAGATAAATCAATAAAGTTTGTGATAGCCTTCTGATGGATGAAGTAGGAAGTTGTAAAGGACATACCCAACTAAAATGCTTTCTTTTCGCAATGATTCAAGGATAATCTTCTCTGCTAACCTGAAAGGATATAATCCATAAGGCCTTGCATATAATGTCACAAAATATGAAGGCATCTATAGAATGAAATTATGCACACAGTTCAAAACAAGAAATAGACTCAAGATGACTACAAATTGCGGACATAGTCTTAACTCTTAAGCATAAACAGACTAGAAACCCACTTGTGCATGTCAATCCAACCCACTCCAGGCTTCATTTCAGATAAAACAGCATTATGAGCTTTGAGGACAGCCTGCAATAAATAAATGAATTTATCATTAAATTAGTTTAGGTCTAAAAACTATCAACATAATAACTCCTAAAGAAGTATAGAGGAAATTAGTATACTCACATTATATATGATACATTGATCCTTTGTGAATCTTCCATTGACCTGCCATACGACAAATTAGGCATCTTCCATGTAAGAAATTTGTGCTTTATAGAATTTCAGTCATTACAATGTATGACAAGGCTATGCTGCTTAGAAACCTTCTTACAATGGAGTTTCTATCAGCATTTTGACATCAATAATTTAAAACACAAAAAATTTCCAGACTACATAGGATTAGTTGTGGTAATAGGATTTGCATGGCAGTGCATGATTATTTTTTTATTTGACACCATTATGACACTGAAATCTTCTCCTTACACTGTTTGTCATGCAAAAACATTCCAAACGCCTGAAACTATTCAATTGTGAAGTGAAGAAGCTAGTAAATGAGCCTGATTTAGCTATATATATATATGTGTGTGTGTGTGTGTAGTATGCAAACCATGCCACAGCCATCTCAACTCATTTATCAATTATCATCCACCTTTCTTCCAACACTTTGGTATTGTTCACACTCATGACAGACACTAGTATAATTATGTCACTGGAATTTCTCCCTTGAGTCTCCATTTAAAATATTATTTCAATTAATTTATCATAGATCAAACAGGCATTACAGGGTGACAGCTGACAACAATGTGTTCCCCTTTGAACTGGTTCCTTAAGCATAGATTTTGAGTGAGTGGAAAAATATCTTCAGTTATGCAAAAAGCAATTGCTTGAAGAGAACCACAAGTTATAAACTAAGCCACAATACAGATTATAATAGAGAGGTTTAGAAGGAGTAAATTGATGCAACATTTGAAAATCCCACCAAAATCAAATCTCTCAAAATGAGAAACAAACTAGTCACTTTATAAGCAAAATGCAAATGATTGGAGATATCATACAATAATGACTGTCCAGGGAATTGTATTTACTCACAGGGAATGAGCATGTTATATCAGAACCATAAAAATGATATTCTGCCCCCATGTCAAAGAGTGCCATGTCTCCATCCTTTAGAGTCTGCATAGAAAACACACAAAACAAACCTGCTGTTATTTAAATAGTGTTGAATTCTCTGCAGAGTGAACAGAAATTGAAGGAAATGTGAGCAAGAATGCTCATCACAAGAATCAGAATGAAGAAGCAATCAATAAAGTTAACAAACAAAAGCGATGTTTGTTAGTGACGGGGAAAACTTTGGAGTTCATGTTGCAACAGTCATCATACATATAAATCAGTAATTTGAAACAATTTGAGTTACCTTTAACAGGTAAATTATATAAAAGCAAGGTAAGTAGATTGACATTGACTAACACCACTACTAGTGTACCGGCAAATAATTCCCTAAACAATGGGATCAAACAGATTAAACCATAACTTTTTAATAGGGAAAAGATGCGAATGTAAGTTGGGAATGGCTAAAAGCATACTCGGTCATTGGGTGCTGCAGCATGGCCATAATGAAGAACAGAACTGTAACAAGAAGAGAATATCAGTTGTAAATTGGTAATGGAATAGAATGTTTTGAACCAAAAAAATTTGTGAGTGTGCCAATTGAAGAAATAACCTACATATCTTGCAGTTCATACCATTGTGAATTTAAACCAGAAACAAAAGAACCCAACATAATATAATCTTAGGCGCACTAAATCAACAAATGAAAAAAGGTTTGTCAAATGAACAAGCAAGTTTGCAAGCTCCTCAAGTTCCCCTCAAATTAAGATTGAATCCAGTTCATTCAGGTTCAGTTTCATTTACCATATATTTAATTTATGTTAACATATTTTTATGATAAAATAAACTATTGGTTATAATTTTTACGTAGAGACAAATGCCTTTTGGACCAGTTTATAGCAAATTCCCACATTTTCAAAATTAAGTTTGCCACACTTTTAAATGAATCACACTGATCCAGCCCTAGTTATTTCAAGTTTTGCTCGTTTGAAGAAGACATAATGCCTTACAAGTATAGAGAACCATGCTTATTTATATAGGCATGTATCACACCTGTTGATTATTAATTTTTTAACAGAGTGAAATTTCTCACACTAACGCAGAAGAGGCAATAACCAGCTAATGCAGCAAACAACAATTTTTACAGCACTCTCCATCCTGGACCAAACAGACAAACTTCATGTGCGCTTTTGAGCTCAAATAAACAAAAGTTCCAAACACAGAAAATATGAGAAACCCAACAAACAAACATAATAAAACAAGACCTATTTAGTGTCAAAATTATTAGCAACCTGTGAGGAAAGTAAGAAAACATAGGATATTTTTGTGATAAGTGCTATGCTAATAAAAAAAATTCTCACCTATTTTCTCCTGTCGCGCATATACATGTATATGAGCAATGCCTGCAGCCACCATACATGTAAATGTGATGAAGAAAAGTACTTTCCAACTGATACTCTTTCATACCAGCTCTAGTTTGTCTCATAACCTATTTGAAGGACATGTAATATGTTGAACAGTTGCATGAAAAGATAAAATAATTATTTATATCAGAAGAATAGAATTCAGAACTGTATCAAAGATTGTTGATCAAGAAGCAAGAGATTCCAAAAAAAAAAAATTACGGCTTCCAGAGAAAGAAATAGAACTGCTCAGGATAGACAAGTGTTTGCATCAGTAAAAGCAATCAGAAACGATGAACCCAAAATCCATAACTTGAAAAAAAAAAATCCATTTAAAGTTCATATATTCGTGACCAACAATAAATGGGCACAAAATCAATATTTGCATTATAAGCACCACAGGAGGCAAATAGATGTGTTAAATAACATAAAAAGATTATACCTAGAACAGAATAAACTATTGCCATGCAAATACTATACCCAAGAAAGCAACAGACTTCCCCTCATGTCATTCAATTTTATCACCAACTTTTCTTGAGAATTTTTTATAGCTCTTTCTACAAAACATCTGGACCCTAATTTTAGCTATTATTCATGACAACCACAAGGATGATTCCATTTGCTCTTTCTTCAATTGAAGAATCATCAGACAATAGCAAAAATCAATAGTTTATCACATTTAAAAGATAAAATTAACAGACACGATGGCATTTCAACAAATAAATCCAATGAGTGAAAAAACATGCAACATTTTCAATAAACTGGAAACCCACCAAGAGAGACATTTAATCACATTCCACAGAGGGCTAAAATGTCATGTGAGTCAAACACAGACACACTTGTGAGATTGTAAAATAGTCCATAGAAAAATGAGGCAGTGAATCTTTAGAACTGTTATATTACCTCAATATGGGCTTCTGAGCTCACATCATTAGCATATTGGATTAAAGCAAGTTCCAGCTCAGACTTAAATACACGACATTCAGTCAAAATAGGATGAAGGGTGCTCAAATCTGTGTCAAATTTCTCCATCTCCTGCAGAATACCCCAATTTAAAAATTAATACTAAATATTAGATATTTGTCTAATAGTAATTATGAATGCACTTTCCATTAACAAAGAACTTTGGATTATAGACAAGCATTATAATCTATAAAATTATAATTATTTCAAGAAACTTATTCATAGTGAAATTTTGTCATTAATTCTAAACATAGAACTGAGTCCAGTACCAATCTGCAAAGTGCAAACAGAAAACAAGAAAAAAGTTGAGATATAGATATTGGTGCAAAGGGATAAAAGGAATGGGAGCCCAAAAAAAAAAAACTTAAAATAGTGAAACTTGACTGTGGCATTTTATGCATTTCATTGCTTATGTTGCAATAATAAATATGGACATCCATTATTCATTCTAGCTATCAAAATGTATCTATAACCAATACACTTGAGACCCTGAACCGTTTAGAATTTGCTGTTTAAAATTTAAATCCTTTCCTCTATCAGTATTTCAACAGCATTCCTTGATATAACACTTGAAGAGTGATTGGAGATATCAAAACATATTTGATAAGTGCAAGATAATATGACAACATGGAACAAATACCGAAATTTCATATGACCCCTATGAATGGGCAACCAGAATCATAACTGACTATGACAAAATATTAGGAGTTGCTTTATTTCAACCACTTCAGTCTCTCTTATTTGACAATATATATATATATATATATATAAGCCAACAGAAAAAAGTCACAATCAGAAAATCACACTATGCATTCGTTGCAGTTTGAAATCAAGATCTCCCTCTTAAATATGGCTGGTTGGCCTATTATTCGTAATTTGATATGGCCTTTACTAAAAAGACATGTTTTGAGTGCTAGATGAAAACAAACCTCAAGTACTGCAGGCTTAGAAAAGTTATTGCTGTCAGTGTTCAGCCCATACAACAAAAAAACCAACGGTTTTTCAGATTCTCCATGCTGACCAGTCAGTACTTGCACAATCTCATCAACATAGAAAACCTTGCTCACCATGTATCTTTCCTAAAAATAACAAGAATCAAATATGCTGGTAAATTTTGGCAGTAATGTAAAATTTGGAAGCATAATTACCTTAAAGTAGACCAATGGTTTTATCTCTCCCAACCAAACAGCATAATCAGGTGACAATCTGGGAGCAAAGAGTAATGATTGTCCAGATGCTATGTCCTTCCAACAAGAGGAGAACTAGTGTCAATACCAGGAAAATTTGAAAGCCAGCCTAGCACTGTATGAGTAAAAAATCACCTAGGCAGAAAAGCCTATTTAAGTGGTAACAATTACCCAGGCTGTAAATAAAAAGCAAATCCAAACCGTATCATATCAGACTAAAGATTATCTATAGATGTCTAACAGCAGCAACCTTGCTCCAAAAACTACCTTGCTCGATAACTACGCAAAGAAGCGAGATTCAGACTAAAAGACTGAGAGGTAAACCGAGGGGAAAACCTTTATTTCCATTTCCCACTGAGTTATGGTTCTAATGAAACATTCATCAAATATGACCCAAGTCATTCATCTGATTAATGACAACCACTAATAATAAACATAACTATAAAAAAAAAGATTTGAAAATGTCAATTAGTGCTTTAATCTTTTAATAGTCTAGGACTTTAGTCTCTATTTGCTAGAACTCTTGACAAACACTCACATTGAACTAATGCAATGTATGTTCAACATAACCAAATCCTTCCCGGGATCTATGACAGGCATCGGAGCAACTTCTGTGCCTAACATGCAAGAAAGAAGATGTTTTGAACAATACTTGAGAGGGTCTGTTACATATATGGCAGATAACAGGTATAAGGTGAATCCAATTTAGAAGGCAATGATTATTCATTATAATTACAAATTGGTACACATTCACCGGGTATTTGTGCCAAGTAAACATTCAGTTCATGTCAAAGCCATAGAGGCTTGAGATGTTACTGAACAAATGCATCAAATGCCTACCAGTGACTGGACACTGTGTTTTCAGAAAAATACAGAATATTCATGGGGACACAATTTCGTAACCATTGGTATAGTCATGTACAGTAATGAGAACTCTGTTCTAGTGTTAAACCAACATAAATATTATGTCCACTGGTGGTTGAAGAAACTGCTATATAAAAAGAAACGTGGAAAATCTGCTGCTGCTTGCTGAAGGAATGCATTCCGGAATCTATCTACCATCAGCCTTGAAGTAAAAGACTTAATCAACACAAAGTAAAGACAGGAAAACTATAGCTTACAATTGCTCCATAGAAACCTGGCTCTCTGACTCCAAACAAATATGCAAAATAACTCTCTTGCCTGAAAATCACAAAACCCAATGACAAACATTTTCAAGTTCTATGAATACTAAGGGAAGTCAAGACTGGAAAGAAGTAATTGAAAAGATGAAATATACAGTCTTCTCAACTAACACGCTAGCAAAACATACATGATAAAATCTTGAAGCAAATCCCAGAAAAATCAGCCAATAAACGTTTGCTGGATTGTCACAATAACGGCCAAAAAACTCAGATTTCAGAAGAATAAAATTCTAATTAACGTACATCCAAAGCATCAACTAAACATTTGAAGTTAGTCACCACCAACTGCCACATCAAAAACCAATCTTTCTCGCAGAAAAACCTCCACAAGAGAAATAACGTCATCAAGATTACAACTCATGGCAGTACCAAAATCAGCTACTAGACATTCTTTAACCTAGGCAGCTCAAGGAAGCAGAAAGATCAATACCTGAAAAGCTCGATGTGATCCGTGCAGTACCTCGTTTGCTCCTCACCGCCCTGAAAAGATAAAAAATCCAGATGAAAACAGAAAGAATGGAAAATATCGGACGCGATCCCCGGATGGATGATGGATACCTGAAGGAGAACGAATCCACGGATGGGGCGAGAGGAAGCGGCAAGGCTCTGGCGGAGAGCCTGGACGAGCTTGTCACGGTTCTGGGCGTGGAGCTCCATGGGAATCGAAGGCGGAGTTAGGGCGGAGGAACCCAACGCCGGCTCCATGCGAGCGGCGACACAACTCCCTCGAATCAATAAAACAACGATCAACGAATCCCAATGATACGGAGAGCTGTAGCTACATATTCGGATTCCGATCTTTATGGCGCCGGATCCGACCCGTTTATTACTTTTTGGAAAACTTAAAAAAAAGGAAATATTGTGATACACTTCATGAGGATTTACTAAATTTATTTTCTTGGGTTTTATTTGAATCGATTTGTTTAAATCTGATAATTAGATTTCGAATAAACATAAAGGGCAAAGAAAAAATATTCTAATAATTTGTCAATAAAAATCCTTTACTTTTTATATAATTTTGTAGCTAAGAAAATTCTTAAACGAGCATTTTTTTATGACCACATCAATATATATATATATATATATATATATAGCAAACAAAACTTAAAACTTCAGAGGTTAAAAAATAAATAAAAATTTTAAAAATAGAGGAAAGATAATAATAGCAATAATGAGCATTTTGATAATCTCCAACACTTGGACAACACAAGCGCCGTTTACTGCTAAGTGGGAGGTTTAAGTACAGCCCAAATTTGGCATCTCTGATTACAAGCCACTCCTACAACCCTCTGGTTTTGGTTGCATGAGGGTAATAATTGCATCCTGGAATCTAACAACCAAAACATAATACAAAAAAAAAAAAAAAACCGATGACCTTTTGAGGAAAGAATCAGGAATCATGTTGTCACCCAGGGAAACTATGGATTGTTAAACTTCCTCTTGGATTTCGACATTGTATACTGGCCCCGTGTGTGACGATTTAGAGACATTCATTCTCCACTGAATTTCTCACTGAATTGCACGGAAAAGCAAAACGGTCTCGGGTACAAGTAAATGGGAAGAATTGCTTGATAACCGAACAACTTAAACTTCTTTTTCCCGGTAAATGCTTAAGCATAGTACATGTACAGACTGTTTGCTGCAGCACAAGCAATCGAGTTCTCACTTGGGTGCCATGCCAAATGTAGCAGTTTGGTCGAGAAATCATAATTGTTCCCATTTGCATCGACGCCGGTGTTTTCTGCTCCTGTGCATATGAAAGCAATTAGTAGATATAAGATGAAAAAGAAACAACAAGAGAGAATGAAATTGATGGAATGAATCAATGATAGAAACCTCTTCGGACAACGCGCGTTAAGCTGCTGAGAGATCTTGCTGGCCTTGTAGGATTTTGCACTTGCCTCCTAAACAACACCGCATAGCCAGAGTTAAGCCAGTTGTATCAGGCCAGAAATTTATTAAAACTGAGTGTGCCCCTAAGCAAGGATTCCTATAGCATGACAAAGGTGCATGCCAATGACACAAGATGTGGCCCACTTTCTGACATTCTGAAATGGATTCTGATGTTGCAAGAAAATTATAAAATTAATTTACCGAGTTAATGCAAAAGATCCTGTTGCTATGGATGGTTCAATGATCACTCTATCGACTCATAAGTTGTTTTCTATAATTTCTTGATTTTTTTAAATTGCAGCCTAAGCATCGAAATGATTCTTGAGAATTTTCATTTAATGAATGGATCAACATCTGAAATTGTTGAACCGGCTGCCAGCACATCAGAGTGCCACAAACGATGACATGAATGCACAAGCTATTAGTGCATGTGATAATTTTCATCAACAAAAGTCTTGTTCACAGCTTATCTGCCACATTTTCTGACAAAAACAATTTACCAAGTAAATCATGGTTGAAGCACAACACCAATTTTAATCTATAAAAGCCTTTTTCCAGTGAAGCTTTCAACAAATACTGAAAAAATAATGGGCTAAAGTAAATCAACTTTACGGAACTACCTCATTGGATTTTTACTTGCTTCCAAGGTTGCTGCTTCGTTGCTTCCGGTAACACAGCCAAATACACGAAACAGATTGCTGCAATAACGAAAACAATTCCTTTGCTATTAAGCCATTGTAAGCACAAAGCTGAAGCCATCAGTAAACAAGGTTTCATACCTATAAGAACCTGTAGCAACTCGTAATCCATCTCCACTCAAGCAGCATTCAAATTTATCAAAGATTGAGTCATTCTCATATAAATCACACAGCTGCACAGAAGATCCAAGCTCAGGAAATTCTGCCACAACTTGGAAAACTGAATCAAGGGGAAGCGATGAATTGATCTCTGCGGGGTGATAGATTACCTTAGGTCTTAAGAATTCATGGACTTGGAACGTTGCAACTGGACCGGAGTTCATGCTTATGTCCCATAACTGAGAGCAACGTAGATGGCAATGAGCAAAGATTAACAGTAATTTTTCTTGACAAATAAGGAAATACTTTTCTCGTGGTTTCAGTTATATCTTGCAAAGGAACTTGGTCCAGATTTGTTTAATCACATGATGGCTTGTCGAAATACAATATTGGTACAATGCATCTTCAATTTAATTGCCCATAACAAACTTTTATAGTTGGATCTATGTCCAAATTGTCATTGCATTGAAAACCTTCAAAATTTATAAATCTTTTAAATGTGTGATATCCTTTTCATCCAGGCAGCTGCCCAGTAACCCATGATCTACTTTCTGCTCTGCAACTGTCATATTCACCTTGAGTGCACCTCTATTTTTCAAAAATATTGCATAAAAAAAACAAGTGTGCTTAGCTCATGTTGCCACCTTCCACTACCTTCAATTTTATTTCTGACTGCTTCCACCAAGGTCATTTTGCTGATAATTTAAAAGTCAAACAGCTTATATTTGTAAAAATGCAACAAATGCAACCACACCAATTCAAGATGGAGATCATCCCAAGATTTTTGCTACGATGTTAACCAAAAAATTAAAATCAATTATAGAAGAATAGGGCCAAAATAGAAATATATATACACACACCTTAAGAGTCATGTAATCACGACTAAGGATGTGCCTTCCATTCTTTGCAAATTTAATATCAGAAATTGAGGCAATAATCTCTGTGAAGAAGGATCTTGAGCCCGGCACCTCCCGCTCCTCAAACCTGCCCTTGAAGAAGCATCAGATATTCCAGCAACTAAACAGAACAAATAAGTGAACAACAAAAGCATTTCCAAAAGCAAGATTTTTCTAATTAGATATCCGGCTTCAACATGAAGGAAAAATTATTCTCATCACTATGGCACGTGAAGATGAAAATATTTGCTTACAATTGAGAATGACTATCACATAAAGCTGATTGGCGCAAATCAATGAGCCGGATGAAGCCTTTTGAGCTACTATATGCTAACATGTTACAATGCGTAGGGTGGAACTCGGCCGATGTTATGACCTCTGCAAGAATATCAGGCACATACATTTTATTAATAAAAAAAAATCTCAACAAAAGAGGAAAGTACAACAAACAAATGACAGTTAATGCAACTGTGGAGCATCAAAGGAGAAATGAACATAAAAAAAACAGGAACTAGAAAAAGTAGATATCACAGCATGTAAATTGTTGATAATATTAAAGGTGGGTATAAGCTGCTTCTGATCACCAAAAAGCGCAGTTAAAAGCAACCAGAACAACTGCATAAAACTACACCAAGGGCCACAAGCTTCAATGATTTTGTTTTTTGATATAACAGCAAAATTATAAAAGGTGTTCTAGAAAAGTTAACATCAAAGAGATTGCGAAAACCGACTATAGAATAGACCAAATCTAACAAGTTATTCATAGAAACTGAGGTGAAAAGTGAGAACAGCAGAAATTTCAATACCAAATGTCTTCAAAAACATTGATATTATGCATTCCAACCATTGGTCTAAACACTAATCACTGAGAAGTATGACAACAATGGGACCAAGATCATTTACCAGTTAGATCCTCCATATTTGTAGGCTTGACATCAACAATATTAAAACTCTGGTTGCTAATTTCCAAATTCCAAAGGTTTACACGCAGATCATCAGCTGATATGAAAGTCTCACCATCACTGAAAAGAAAATTTTCATCAGGTGACAAAAAAAAAGGATCAAAATGACAAATCCAGTGCATAGAGGGAGAGAAGTAATATGGGAAGCATTGATAGAAAATGGTTTCATCCAACTCAAAAGTATAACGGCTTCATAAGATGACCAAGCAAGTAATGCGGATAGAGGTGGAGGTCAATTCCTCCCAATTTCATGACCTAAACTATTTCCTCATACAATGGGTTCAATCATGCAACGTACCCAAATTAACTGTCAAAAATTCAATTCAAGGCAATAGCTCCTTTATGGACAGCTTGAGGGTCTACAGGCCTCTCTGCATATCATAGATTTAACGTAAATTCCCCATAATATTATGTCAGATTAGTCAAGAAAGTTTGTTATCCAAGTACACTCTCTGGAACTACTCTTGGTAATAGAGCACAAATAAATGTAACACATTACCAATGGCAACACAAAATCCAACTCAAATATGAAGATGTAACAAAGTCAGAAATATAGGGATGTTGGTTTGGTTTTTAGGAATTTATGCCAGTTGCTTGTTCAAGAACAAAGACATCCTGATGCAGTAAGTATACATATATATAGAGGCTAAGGTTTTAATCAGGATTAAAGGACAACATCACAATTTTATGATACAAAGTAAGGAATTTCAGGTATTATCAACATTACGCTCTTCCCAAACCATGGTAGAAGGTATTTGATGAATTATCTTGTATTGGCCTACATCAAAATTTGGGAAATCTGAACTAGATTAAAAAAAAGGGTGAAAATATGAACCTGTTAGTAGAAATTGAATTGATGTGATAATCATGGGCATGAGCATACACCCTCCGACATCTAGCAACAAGGTTGGTCTCTTGGCTTGCAACCTAAATATTTACACAGAAGCATCAAATAAGTATTACGAGACTTACAATGATAAACAAAACTGAATTTGGAAAATAAATAAACTGACATTCATAATGACATTCATGACAATCAGGAAAACCATCGAATTAGAAAAACAAACAGAACTACAGTTGATGTCGCACTGCTGGAAGATTCTAGATGCAAATTATTGGCCTTTATACCAGTAACATAAACCTCTCCCTAGAGCATACATGATATAACTGTGAACGTATGTCATTGTGGTGTTCATGCACTAATGGCAGCTCATGCTGTTACATATCACATGCTCGAGCTTCATAATGATGGATTGAGTACAACTACCATGGGCAAGCGTAGTGATGGGAATCCTCCAGGAGGAAAACTGAAGTCATTGATCAAAGAAGGGTGGGGTCTTTCTAAACATCCACCATTTGGAAGATAGGTGCTAGGACTTGATGTGTTTGAGCTAGGCATGCCACAGTTTCCAACAGTCAGTGAAGAATCCAAATTCATCTCTGAAATTCTTTTCACTTTCTTTTCCTGCACCTGTACAATCACAGAATAAACACATATATCTTAGCCCTTGAAAACAACAGCATCAAAAAATAGCTCCAAGACAAGACATGAAAGACAGGTAACAATATAGAATGGTATGAAATTTTGCACATGATAAAGGGCAACCTCCAGAAAAAAACATGTCATACTTCAAATCCATTAGCTTCCCAAAAGAAATCACAAAATTTTGTTTTTATATGTCTAAACTCAAAAAATAATTAAAGAACCAAATGATTTTATCCCATGCACAACAAAATCAATACAAGGTACAACAGATATATACATATATATTTCCATTTCAAGTCCCAACCAAAATACAAGTATGATGCATATGAGATAGGCATTGGTTCTCAATAACTTTCATGAATTATCAAATTTAACCTTTTTAGGTATTTAAAATTTTTTTATGATAAAACTAATAAAACAGTTTAGAAGAAAGAAAACCTTACATCATGTTTTAGTATCAAAATTCAATGACAAGATAAGAGGAGCAATTTATGCAAACATTAAAAGCTGAAGTCACCTTCTGGCCTGTTTTCTAACTCTGTTAATATAGAAAACAATAAAACTTTGAGATAAAGTGCATATTGAATTTATAGCAGATCATTCCTACTTTGGCAAAAAAATATAAATTTTGCATCGTATTGAAGTTGGTGGCTGTAATATAACTTTTAAAAAGGACATTCAACAGCTAAAAAGAATTTGTTTTGCTACCTTCCAATATTTGATCGTTTTGTCATTAGTTGAAAGAAGAAAGAGGGCACCATTTGGGGCCTCGGCACCATCGAATCTTATTTATCTTCTCCTCTATTTCCAAACTTTTAAGATAGTCAAACTGAAAAAGAGATAAGAAAAACGCTAATAAAAAAATGGCAGAACAGGTAAATATTCAACATAATGATTTAATAAGATCATTGCGCAAATTTACCTCTGGTTCATGGCTTTGAAACTCTGTCTTGTAGCGGAACTCAGGGTGCCTAATGGCTGAATTATCCAATCTCTCCAAATCTCTTCGATGGCCGTACTTCAAATAAAACAACCAAAACGTGTGGAAAAAATTAAAGATACAAGCGAAAAAGGAAAAAAATGGACAATAAAGGAGAAAAGTTAATTATTAAACATACATCCCGCACATCTGTCCGTTCAAATAAAACAACACGTCCTCCTCTGTCGCCAGTGGCTAGATGGTCACCAGATTTATCAAATTCTATTGCAGAAATAATGTCAACTGCAACAAAGGAAAGCCATTGAGGCTATCAGTGCACATATCTTTTATCTACTCAAAGTAAAACTAAAGAATACACTGAGAAGAAATTTTTCCCCCAGAAAATTTGCAATGAATGAAATTAAAATTCTGCAGATGACTAAGCACACAATGTTCCACCAAATATAATAAACTTGGTGCATGAAAAGGATTTATGTAAAATGCTCAACACATGGGAACAAGAAATCAAACGTCGAGGATAAGTAGTTGCATGAGTAAACTTAGTTGAATGCTAACTAAGATAAACTATGTAATCGCACATTTAACTACTAAACTTGCTGGATATAGATCAGGAGCAGGGGGTAGAAATTCAGAACAAAAAATAAACAAGGGGTCAGGGCAGGCAAAGTTGATTGAAAATGTAATAGACATACGAAAAAGAGGATTCTAACAAGAATGAAAAACCAATCATCTACCTAAAAATGACAACCATACAGAAGAAATTTTAAGAAATTAATCACCAAAATGAGCCCAGATTTAAATAATCAAGAAATCAGCAAACGATTTTCTAATCATGTTCCAGTTCATAACAAGTTCCATTTTTTTTTTCTTCAGAAAAAACCTAACAGATGCTTATTAGAAAAAAAAAAAAAGTCGGCAACTTTTCTCACTAAATCAGAAAGAAACCCAATGTATCAATCTTAAATCCACCACAAGGATAAATCAAGTTTTGCAAAGGATAACAATTCACGACTCATGACCTAAGTATCAGCAAGAACACATCACGCAGCTTCACCCAAGAACAACTAGAGGCACAAAACAAAAATCCAGCTGAAAAGATCTTCATTGGATTAAGAGTTACAAAGTACCATACCTTCTTGCACTTCCTCTCCGGCCGTCCTCTCGCCAAAAACTTGGGAGAACTTCCACTCTAGCGGAGGCGGTGGCGATGGAGCCTGCGACGTACCGGCGCCGTCCTCATCCATTCCCTTCATTGTCCAGCTGAAACCTCTTCGGGATCGACCCTCAATTGCGCAAGCATCAACGATCCGGCAAAGCAATGGCCACCAATCAACAGCAAGGATAGTTCGATAGATTCAGGAGTGGAGAACTCGCAGATTCAGAGAGCGGAAGCTTAATGGAGATCGAAAGCGAGAGATTGAAGGGGGTAAAAATGGAGGCTTTGGGTGATCTTGGCTTCGCCCTAGGAGAAGAGAGAAGGGGCCTCCGTCTCTGTTTTCTGGCATTATTATTTTTTTTTTAATTTTTTGTTTTACTTTCTAATTTTTTATTTTTTTTATTTTTTGTGCTAAATAAATTATGAGTTGGGTTTTGGACGATGGTTCATAAAGTAATATTTTTTTGTTTGGTATGTATTGAAAAATTTGATTAAATGGATGAAAAATAATATGTTTGTGTGGGGTATTAAAATATATTATTGAGAATCTTTTGACAAAATATCTGAAATACCCTTAGTATACTCTATTCAATTATTTTTAATATTAAAATAATAATAATAAAATATTTTTTTTTTAAAATCAATTAAATAACAAATTTTTTAAATTTAATAAAATAATTTTTTAATTTAATTAATTGTTTTAGTTGGTAAAACGACGGTGATGGAGATGTCAGGAGAATGATAAAAGCTGGGATAATGAAAGTTTGGTATTTTCCCATGTACCTAAGAGCAATTATAAAATTTTCATATGACCCCCTCAATAAGAAAATATTTTCATTATATATATGTATATATATTTGTTTTTTTACGAAAGGGGCAAGTGCTATATACAAAAATATTTATAGGTCAAAAATTGATATTCCAGCAATATGCATGCCCTAAATTGAGGAGGAAAGATTTGACCTACAAATTACATCCACAACCAATAACTCATTACAACTCTTGCTTTCAATGAATTTTAAATTTGAAATTTTTTAATTTCTTACTTTTATTTTTCGCATAACATCAAATACTGCTAGATTATAAACCTTTGGTATATATACTTATTTAGCTGAAAAAAAATAAAAATAAATTTAAATAATTTATTATCTTTTTTATAAAATTTTAGATTTAGAAATAAACATGGACTTTGAGACATGGTTTGCGACCGAATTTACTTTGGTCACCCAAATTAAATAAAAATATTGACCTTAATATATATATTTCCTTTCTCAAATAAATTATTTAAATTTTAATTTAACGAAGACATGCATATTTATTGATTTACAAATCAATATTTGAGCATAAAATTCCCTTAATTCCTTATTTTAATGTTTGGAAACGATGAACGGTTCAGATTAACTGGAGCATGATAAGCATTCGGTGAACGTACACTATAAATCATCCCTAATTTATGAGGCCTGTCGCTTCTTTTCCAATCCTAGGGTTTTCGGAAATCTCTTTCTGGGTCTCCAGAGCTCCAATGGCGGATGAATCGGCTTACGCCCCTCGTCATGACAACAAACGCAGGCTCGATGACTCCCCTCCACCGCCATGGCCCGCTCGCCGGCCGTCGGGTTTCTCCTCGCCCCTTGTGGACGGGCAGTCGGGGGCACCGGCGTCCTACAACAGCGTCCCTCCTCCGCCTGACGGGATCCAGCTCGCGAAGCAACGGGCTCAAGAGATCGCGGCTAAGCTATTTAGCGAGGCTGGGGCGAAGCGCCCGAAGGTCGACAACGGTGTCTCCAGCGGGGATGAATCTGGCGATAAGGGATTCGGCTCTGGGCCGTCTGGTTTGTTCTCCTTCATCTTTGATTCGTCTGATCTGTTTGATTTGGCGTTTTGATCTGGCAATATCTTCTTATGGTTATTAGGTTTTATGATATTTTCAATCATCCATTAATATGTTTATGATCTAAGTGACGTTTCATAATTTAACTAGCTGGTCCATTTCTTTGATCCTTCGGTTTGTTATCTTCATCATTGTCCAAGAGTGATTTTTTCCCTGGGTTCAGGTATATCTAGTGATTACTGGCAGTTGACATTAATTGTTTAACTTTGTGGTATGTTTTTCTAGTGTTTGGGTGATCAGATGATAAGCCTTGTATCTTCGTACAAAGGAGAAGTATAAACCTACGTGTGCTCGCCTACTTTCATATTTGTGCAAGGAAATAGAACATTATATATATAATAGCCATGAGGTTCATCTCTCCTAGGTGTATGCATGACCTCTCAATGTTTTGTAGGACATATCAGTTGGCATTGTTGTTTTGCAATAATATGTTACACATTCCCTGACTTTGGCATTTGCTTGTGGATCTTCTAATCTTGCAACTGTAATGAGGTTGATCCCGAGAATTTGTTTATAAAGTCTACTAAAAATGTTAGCTCTCCTTAAGACATGACATGATATCGTCATATATCCATATGGAGCAGCTTTTGTTTCGATCATCAATTTATCATTATTTACTATGATGCAAAAATTTCTTGACATTTATCTAACATCTTGTCAAGAATTTCCTTATCCAGAGTCCATGATACTTTTGTTTCAGATCATTTCCAAAAGTCTATGGGTCAGCAACTTCCCTCCCAAGTTGGTTTCTCTTCTCCTGCACCGTTTTCTTCATATGGCTATCAGGGGTCTGGGAAAAAGATTGAGATTCCAAATGGAAGAGTAATGTCTACACTATTAGACTTTGATAGTAGCAGTTTTAGTAGCTAATTGCTTCTCTGCATTTTTCTTTTTATATACCGATTACACTTACGTTGTTACATTTAGGTTGGTGTGATCATTGGCAAGGGTGGAGAAACAATCAAATATCTTCAAGTTCAATCAGGAGCCCGAATTCAAGTAACCAGGGATGCAGATGCTGATCCTGGTGCACAGTTCAGAAATGTGGAGCTCATGGGTACCGCTGAGCAAATTAGCAAGGCTGAACAGCTAATTAAAGAAGTCATTGCTGAGGTACTATAATGATTTTGTAAATTTTGAATCATTATCAATTGCATTTTCAGTTTGTACCTCACACTAGTATTTATTTCTTTATGCTACCATTTGTGGCAGGCTGATACTGGGGGTTCTGGTACAGTTTCTGCTCGAAAATATGGAGGCTCTCAAGTTGGTGTTGAACATTTTACTATGAAAGTTCCTAACAACAAGGTAAAACTCAGAAACCCACTTGCTATTAGAATCCTGTTGCTTTTGTTCAGGACCCAGTCACTGGGATATGGATTTATTCCTTTTTAGGTTGGTCTAATCATTGGTAAAGGTGGTGAGACAATAAAGAATATGCAAGCCAAATCTGGAGCTCGTATTCAGGTTGGTGCTTATTTAAATTTTCATCCATTGTGGGTGTTATAAATATTATTGGGTATCCCTCTTCTGTTTACTGTGATTGTGCATGATATGCTACAAGTTTTCTCCATCAATTTCACCGACCATCGTGATTTAACATTATTTACGTTAAACAAGTAAACATTAATTGATCAGTTTGAGTGATATTGGCACAGGCATCCTCCTGGATGCTTGGCATGCTCTAGTGTTTAGAGCTATGTGCACACCTGCTCAATTAACAGTTGCACTTGTAAATATTTAGATCAGTATATTTGCTTAACAAATTTATGACATGGTAAAACACAGGACAGATGCTTGGCTTTATAGTGTGTGCTGTTGTTTTTGCTCAATTTGAATGTTTTGATTTCTTGCTATAAATATTTTAACACTGATAGATTGGCCATTTTTCATTTTTGGACAGCACTATCTGTAATTATGCTCTAATCTTTGTGCACAATCTAGTTATTACTTGTTAAGTTCATACAGAGACATGTACATGTATACGTGTATTGTGTCCATGTGTGTTTTCCTGGCATTCTTCTATCTGGTGTCTTGCATGCTATTTACTAAAAAATACTGTCTATTGTCTGTATTGAGATTTTCAGATTTCTGCCAATCATTATATAGAATGATGTGATATCATTAATGTATAGGATGTTACTTCCCTTTGCAGTTGATACCTTTGCATTTGCCACCTGGTGATTCGTCAACAGAAAGAAATCTACATATCGATGGCACCCCAGAACAGATTGAATTAGCGAAACAATTAGTCGATGAAATCATAAGTGAGGTATGTATTTGCGCTCAAGATTTTGCACTGGCTATGCTATGTTACTCATTGCTTGTAGCTAAAAACATTCTGTGGTTTTGAATTTTTTTTTTTTTTTTTTGTGTTACACTGCTTATCATGTTGATCATCTTGCCGCAATAGATTTTTTTGCATTTGTTGTTTCCCTTGTTGTTCTTCTTCCAGATATGGAAGGAATGTTTTAGCAAGAAGTTCCACAGTTTCGTACTAATTAATGCCTTGAGGGTTACACTCTTGTTTCTTACGTTGTCTTTTTAGTTTGTGATTCTGTATGGTTTTCAGGATATGACTTCAGAGCATAATTGGCAAATCCAGGTTAGTCATACTAGGCAGTTGTAGTTGCAGGTGTTCAGAAACTACTATTAAAATGCTAGGAAGATTGGTTATTGATATTTATGATCTGATCTTATTCTTGTTGAACAACTATTTTAGAGTTTGTGTAGGTGGGCCAACACGATGTGCTTTATATTTCAAGGCCTTTGTTGGTCTTGTCTTGGTGCTGGTATGGTCTTAAACCTCCACTTATGATGATTGCTGGTTAATTGTTTGGAGATGCCTGCCCAGACTGATGCTTAATGAAGAATTATAATTTTATAACATTTATATGATGGGGATTAGTTTAATTCCATCATCTGGTTTCTAGCTTATGTGCAATTTTTATCTTGTTATTTGCTTCCTGATTGTTTGGAAGTAGATGCTTTTTATTCTTCCTTGTCCATGACATTTTCAGGCCTTAAATCTTCCTGTTCCCTTGGATTTACTTTTTATGTCTTTATCGTGTTTAACCATCTAACCGTCGAGTAAAAATTTTGTTTATGAACACTTTATAATGACCCTTGCCAATCTTTAGTCATAGCCACTATTTCTGCCAGTATCTTATTGATTATTTATGTGGATTACATTTTCAATCGAGTGATTCTGTTTGTGTTTATCACTTGTTTTTAATGCCGATTCCTTTTTAACCACAAGTGACCATACCATTTCATCTGCTTATTCTTTTGACTAATACACTGCTTGATCAAAATGAATATAATTTGCACTTTTTTATATTCCTTGGGACAATTCTTTGCTGACTATGTAACTTTTTGGCCCATCTGTAAAATTTGGTCTTTATTTCTTTGATTTTTTTTTTAATATGTTCTAAATCTTGCATAGGCTGCCTTTATATTTCTTGAGCATTTTATTATGTCATTGTACTATATGCTTCTGATGCTGCACTAACATCGAGTTTTGAAGAGAGATGAGGATATTTTTTAAGTTAGAAATTTCCAGTTTTGTGTTATTAGTCATTCATTTAAATATTTGTTAACCATCAGGTAGTACTTATATTTAGCTTAAATGCTGGTAAAGAAGTATATTACATCATATCTTGTTGAAAGTTTAACCCCTGATCATATTGCGGTCATATTTTCAATGGTTATCTATGATGATACTCTGAGATTAATTTGTTATATCAATTTGATCTTAATGTGCCTCATGTTTTGATCAGTTTTCTTGGCCCTTATCCTCATTGAATATTTTCTTCTTGCATTTGTGTTTTCCTTTTCCTTCAATTTCAGCTATCTGTCTCTCTATAAATTGTATGTATGAATGTTATTGATTGGCCATTAACTTGCATTCAGCTGCATATTGAAAGGGCCTCTCTTTTTGTGAAGGTTTGAGAATTCTTCCATTTTCTAATGTTGTTGAGCGTGTTCTATTTTATGGTTAGTGCTACTGAGCATCAATTCTCAGATTTTTGAAAACCACCCTTGTAATATCTTCCTGAAGAAGAAAAGTTATGGAAGAATGCCAATGTTTCTTGTAAATAATCTAGAGGTTTCATGTTTAGTGATTTTTAGATAACATTAATCTAGCTGCTTCGCAAGAAATAGATGTTAGCAATCATGTTCATGATTGTAATTTTTTTTTCGATTTCATGATTTATGCCTGAGTGTTGGTAATATCTGGTTTGTGTTTCTTATCTGCACCCCCCTTTTGTACTAGCCAATGTTGTAGAACAATTTTTGAGTCTTTTGAACAATGCTTTCTTTTGGCAAATATGCTTGTGATTAACCCAGAATATTTATGACTTTATGCTGATGTGGTTATCTGAGATTATCTAACACTGATGAAAGATATTTGAATTTCTACATTTATCTAACGAACATGGCTAGGTTTTTTATCATTGTTAGTGCTGATAGGGCTACATGTTTGTGATAATATCACCGTTTGAACTTCTAAACTGCTTTTATCTTTGAAAAACATCTTTGAATTGCTGTTTATTGCATGTTTCTTGAAGTTTGCATCTAGCTTGAGTGACAACTTTATTAATTCCATACTAAATAGTTAATGGGATAATCTTTCAGCTTTTTGTCATAGGTTATCATCATAGTCCTTTGATATGTTTTACAAGCGTTATTTGTGTAAGATTTCTTTAGTGCCTCCAGAATTGTACAAATCTCTTCCTTCTTGTCTCACTTGTAGTTGGAATGTTCAATCTCATTATCCGTCTCCAGAACATATTTGGCCCCAACAGGCATGATGGCCGCTGCCTTGTTTTTCATGAGAATAGCATATTCCTGTTATAATTAATTAATTAATTGAAGTTTGTTTACAGCATCCATTATTTTAGTTGGGAGTTTCTAGATACTCTCTTTAGGCATGATTAAATTCTCCCTTTATGTTTTTGCTGTCCTTCCTTAAGATTAGTGAGTGACTGGATTAATCATGTACTTCTGTTATCGTGTGCTCACTTACTGGTAATCTGCCTTTATAAATGAGGCCCTCTTTTCTGCTGAAGGTACATGACATGATAATGCTATATGAATTGAGATATACTTGTACAGACCAAATATAGAGATATGTTTACCATGGTCTTGTATGTAGATCTGTTTCATAGTCTTTGTCTAGCCTATTGCGGCTTTCTATTACTCCATATAGTTTTGGAGTGGAGAGAGGACGAGCATCTGCAAAAGTAAGCTTAACCAGTCCTCTCTTGTGTGGTAAGTGTGTCATTTCCTTTTTATCAATGAATGCTTAAAGTAATTGGATGTCACAATGGATATTTGTGTCTTTGTTCCCTAGGTTGCTGTTCTTTATCCTGCTATATAGCTTAACTTCTGGTCATCCTTCTTTACGCCTGTTATATATTTGCAATTCGACTATCTTAATACTTCTACCAATTCCATGCAGAATCGTGCCAGGAATCCATCAATGGGAGGTTATCCTCCACAATATGGTGCTCCCCGACCTCCAACTGGCTGGGGCCCACCAGGGCCACCTCCCACGCAACAGCCTGGTTATGGTTACATGCAGCCCGGAACATACTCAGGCCAGCCTCCTCAGTATAGCATGCCCCAATCTGCATATGGTGGCTATCCACCCGCACCTACATCAGGCGGATACGCCACGGGTTGGGACCAATCTTCTAATCCACAATCTCAACAAACTACACCAGGAAGTGGCTATGATTATTACAATCAACAGCAGTCTGTTGGGAACTCTTCTGCCCCTGCTGACAATAACAGCAGTTATAACTACGGGCAGCCACCAACCGGGAGCTACAACTCTCAAGGGTCATACAATGATGCTTACCCACAATCAGCTGCAGCAGGGCAACCATTAAGCCATGGGCAGGACAGCTATTCAGGTGGTTATCAAGCTCCCCCGGCACAGACTGGCTATGATCAACAAGGGTATGGTTCCACCCCTGGTTATGGAGGTCCTTCTAACCCGGCATCTGATGGCTCAGCCCCGACATATGGCACCCAGGGTGGCACTGCTCATACTCCAGCTCAACAAGCACATCCAGTCCAGCAATCAGCAGCCCCACAGAGTTCACAGGGCTACACCACTCAACAAACTGGATATGGCATGCCACCGGCAACTTCTCAGGCAGGATATGCAAGCCAGACCCTGCAGAGTGGATATGCTCAATCAGGATCTATGACACAGCCAAGCTACGGGCAGGGTCCAAGGCCACCTGCCTACGGCCAAGGCCAACAGCCCCAGACTGCACAAGCTGGCTATAGCACCGGCATGGTTCAACCAGGATACAGTCAACTGGCACCAGCACAAGCTGGTTATGCCCAAGATTCTCACCATCGAGGATATGGTCATCCCCAGTCATACGGTGCACCCCCCCCAGAGCCAGCCACCTTATGGTCAGCAGTCATATGGTGATGCCTATAGTGGTGGTGGGTACTCCCAGCCTCCTGCATTCTCTAGTGATAACACTGCTGCTGGTGCCTATGATGCCCCTGCTGCCGCCCAGCCGGCCCCTGCTGGAACTGCCAAAGCTTCCCCGAAGAGTTAATTTTCCCTAGACTAGTCCAGCCATGCTTAGTTCTCTTTTCTAAATCTTTCAGTTTTGATGTTTGTTACCTTTTAGAATATTATCTTATTTTGTCTTTCTGGATTTCTTTGTGCAACTCCCTGGAGCTTGATTCCAGCTAAAGCTTTGTTCCTGTGAACTTTAAGACAATGTGATGTAACTACTGATTGGTTTGTTTCAATATTTCATTCTCTCAGATTGTGACAATCTTGTGATCTTATGAATAGATATATTAAATAGTGACATTACGTATAACGTGTATTTATTATGCATTTTCTACAATTTCTTTTTACATTATCATCTTGAATTTTGCTTGGAAAAGTTTTAACGGTCCAGATTAGCGCTTGCCAAGTATATCCTGCCACTATAAATATCCCGCGAGTCGGTCTTTGCTCCATTTATTTCTAGGGTTTTAGAAAACCCTTTCCCAGCTTTTCTATCGATTCCCATGGCGGACGAGCCCCCGTTCGCGCCGCGCTCAGAGAACAAGCGCAAGCTCGACGATTCCCCCTCTGCGCCATGGCCTGCTCGCCGGCCGTCGGGCTTCTCCTCTCCCGCCGGGGATGCCCAGCCACCACCATCCTACAACACCGTCCCTCCACCTCCTGACGGGATCCAGCTCGCCAAGCAGCGCGCTCAGGAGATAGCAGCCAAGCTCTTAACGGAGGCGGAGGCGAAACGCCCAAGGGTCGACAACGGCGCTGCTGCCGGGGATGAGTCCAGCGACAGAGGTTTTGGCTCTGGACCTACTGGTACGTGTTTCTCTTATCTGAATTCAGAGGATGGTTAATTTAATCTTGAGATCTGGTGATGTTGTGATACTATCTATACTCGCTTTTTTTATTTTGTGGCTTGTTATTTACCTACGAGCTTATTGTTCTTATTGTGATTAGTTGAAGCATGATCAATTTTTTGAGTCAAGTTCTATGATTTATGCTATTGATCTCCATTGATTTCTATCTTCTTATTTGCTGTAAATCAGGTTAATAATCGCTGGTGAGAAGGTAATGTTTTTTCACCAACGTCCTCATGTTTTCTATTTTTGTTATGTTGCAGATCATCTGCAAAAGCCATTGAACCACTCATTGCCCACTCTAGGTGGGACGACTACCCCTCCATCATTTTCTTCTTATGGTTTCCAGGGTTCCAGCAAAAAGATTGAGATTCCAAATGGAAGGGTAACATCGCAGCATAACTACTTGTTTTAGCAGCTCTTTCCTTTATGCTCATGACATATTTGCTCTGTTATTTTTAAGGTTGGCGTAATCATTGGCAAAGGTGGGGAAACAATCAAATATCTTCAACTTCAATCAGGAGCCAGGATTCAAGTAACAAGGGATGCTGATTCTGATCCTCATTCACAAAGCAGAAATGTAGAGCTCATGGGCACTGCTGAACAAATTAGCAAGGCTGAGCAGCTAATCAAAGAAGTTCTTACTGAGGTACTTTGTGTTGTTTGTCAATTTGATTTTGTTTTCCAGTATGTATATGTATGCATATCTGTATGACATGATATGGGATAGGCTGATGCTGGGGGTTCTGTTATGGTTTCTTCTCGGAAATATGGAGGTCCTCAAGTTGGTGTTGAGCATTTTAACATGAAAGTTCCCAACAACAAGGTAAATTTGAACTGCAGATGCACTCTTCTAGCCATCCTTTTTAATTCTCTATTCTTACTGATCTGAAGTTTTTTTATCTTTTTAGGTTGGTTTGATTATTGGTAAAGGTGGTGAGACAATAAAGAGCATGCAAGCTAAATCTGGAGCTCGTATTCAGGTGGGTGCTTTCTAACTCATATTTTCTCACTTTTAATTTAATTTCTTTAAATATCATTTTTCATCAGTATTTGTTTTTATTCTTATTGCATATGATAAGTTAAAATTCACAATTTTCATCACAATGTCATTCTCATCATTGTTAGCAACATCAGAAAATGAAAACTTTTGGTGAATTTGAGCAATGGTTAGAGTCTCACAAGCATCTTTCATGTTGCTTGGCTTGCCAAGATGGATAGAAAGGTTTCAAGGCTTGAGCTATTTGCCCAGCTAATTGACAATTATAGATTTGAGCTAACAGAGAAGAAATAAATCCAATTTGGTTTGTTGTGGACTATTCAAATTGTTAAATAGTTTATAGACTTGGGCTATGCATGCCCCCACCAATTGGCAATTATGGTTATGGAAATCTTGGTTACATGGTCATGTATAATATGGCTTTTGGCTGTCTTGATGTCCTCAATGCAAATTAAAATATTTTGTTGCCTGGCTTACGATCTCCAGGATTTCTTCAAATAATTAGCTGAAATGGAATTTTTATAGAATTTTTTCTCTTCCATTGCTTCTTGCGATACCATGTGTTTGTATTATTATTATTTACTTCTCAGTTGATACCATTGCATTTGCCACCTGGTGATACATCAATGGAGAGAAATCTGCATATAGATGGTACAAAAGAGCAGATTGAAGCAGCCAAGCAGTTGGTAGATGAAGTCATAAGTGAGGTATGTATGTATGGTTATCTTTATTCACTTTTGGATTTTACAAGGTTATATTGCCTGTTGATTATAGCCAAATATTAATGGATGCCGTTATGGTTGAATGTTTTTTATTTCAGCAAATGGTATTTTTTTTAATCATGCAATGCATTCTATTTTATTTGTGGGGCACCAATAATTGTGTATTATTTGGATAGTGTCATTTACTTGGTTGTTCAATCAATTGCTGTTCTTTCTTTTGTTGTTCCAGACATGACTAGGATGCTTTAGCAGGTAAACTCTATTGGTTTGTTCTAATTTAGCATCTAGAAGATCACTACCCTTATTGCTTAAATATGCTCTTTTAGTTTGTGGAATTTGTATGGCTTTCAGGTCATGACATCAGAGCTTAATTGGCGCAACCAGGTTAGTCATGTTAGGCATCATGGTTGCAAGTGTTGAGAAGCTATTATTATAGTTCTGGGAAGATTGGTTAATGATTTATATATATATCATCTGAATTTGTTTTTCTTGAGATATTTTAGAGCTTGCGTAGGTGGACCAACACGATGTGGTTTATATAGTCAAGGGCTTTGTTGGTTTTTCTAACATGGTTCTGGTATGGTCCTTAAATCTCCACTCTTTCTGATTGTTAGTTGATTATTTTGAGTTATTTGCCAGAGATGTTGAATAAGAAAATAAATAGATATCCTTTATTCTGTTATAACATAGCTATAACAGATGCTGTATTGATTCCATCAATTGGTTTCTACTTCATGCGGATTTTCTGGCTTGATGTTTGCTTTATGGTGATACGGAAGCAAATATGTCGTCACTTTTCGCTGTTCATGAGAATTTTCTTTACTTATGAATGTAATGACTTAATGCTTTATGGTGGTACAGAGGTATGTCTTGTATGTGCTATTTTTAGGTGAGCATTTGGTAGATTTAGGAAATCACCATATAGTTTCTTCCAGAAGGATAAATGAGGATTGGAATCCTTATGTTGCACAAGTGTTCTGGGTCTCATTTATGACAGTTTGAAGAAGCACTACTTGAGCTGCTAGTGGAAGGAAATAAATTGATGATTTCTATCCTTATGATGATTTATTTGTGAACCCATTATCTTGTTGTCAGTTATGAATGCTACTTAATACCGATATTGGAATCTTGGGGATCTCTTACTATTTTTGAAGTAGCCTTCCGATGACTAACATTCAGATATATTTGTTGTTGTCTGATGAGCATGATGATGTTTTGTAACGGTGCTGGTATTGATAGTGCTTCCTCTATTATGATCCCTTTTTGGACTTAGTTCATATTTATTTGCCTTTGAAGTTAGCTTTGAATGCCTTGCTTCACCTTTTATTTGATTGTAAACATCACCAGCTCAAATAATCTTTAAGCTTTATGTTACAAGTTATATATCTTGTAAGTTTAGGGAACAGCTTGTAGGTTTGTCATTTGCATGCCATTACCTTGTTCAATACGTGGTAATGTATGCATTAGTGAATGAAGTATTTGGCTTACTGCCTTTATGATGGAACACCTTCAACTTTCTGTTATCAAGAACATAGTGTGCATTGTGGCTTTGTTGGCTTTCAAACTCTCTTCGGTAACTTCATGGATTGTACAAATCTTTCCTTTCTTATTTCCCTAGTAATCAGCAGAAACCTGACCTGTCTCCTGCACCGTGACTGAATATCACTTTGGCAATCATGATAAACATGCTAAAATGGTGAACTTGACTAGCACATTTATCTATTGTTGGCTTCTCACCTGAAGCTTAAGTGTAACATATCTATTACCTTGTTGGATCTTTTAGATGATCTTTGTAGGCTTTAATATTTTCTTTGTTCGCTTGTTTCTTTGCTTTATATTAGATCAGCAATGATCTGGGTCATATATATTATCTTATGTTCATTTACTGGTGGTCCTCATCTTGGTTTGCCTGTTTTTAAATGAGAATGCAAGATGAATTGTGATAACTATCTAGGGAAAATATAGAATCATGTTTACCATGATATTGTATATAGTTTTGTTTAAAAGTCTCTGGCTAGCCTATTGCAACTTTTTGTTACTCCAAAATCCAAATGGTTTTGGAGTGGAGAGAGGACGGGCATCTACCAGTGTAAGCTTTACAAGTTACTCTCCTGTGTGGTAAGTGGGTGATTCAATCCTTCTTCAATGAATGCTTAAATTCCCTGGATTCAACACTAAATGTTTCTGTGAGATTTTGCCTTCACTGTTGTTCCTGCTTAATGATCACACTTCTTATTTCTTAGCATCAATTTTATATTGCACCATCTCACATGTAAGAGTTTTATGCAGAATCGTGTCAGGAATCCATCAATGGGAGGTTATCCTCCACAATATGGTGCTCCGCGACCTCCAACAAGCTGGGGCCCACCAGGGCCACCTCCCACGCAACAGCCTGGTTATGGTTACATGCAGCCCGGAACATACTCAGGTCAGCCTCCTCAGTATAGCATGCCCCAATCTGCATATGGTGGCTATCCACCCGCACCTACATCAGGCGGATACGCCACGGGTTGGGACCAATCTTCTAATCCACAATCTCAACAAACTACACCAGGAAGTGGCTATGATTATTACAATCAGCAGCAGTCTGTTGGGAACTCTTCTGCCCCTGCTGACAATAACAGCAGTTATAACTACGGACAGCCACCAACTGGCGGCTACAACTCTCAAGGGTCATACAGTGATGCTTATCCACAATCAGCTGCTGCAGGGCAACTGTCAAGCCATGGGCAGGACAGCTATTCAGGTGGTTATCAAGCCCCCCCAGCACAGACTGGCTATGATCAACAAGGTTATGGTTCAACCCCTGGTTATGGAGGACCTCCTAATGCAGCTTCAGATCGCTCTGCTGCCAGCTATGGCACCCAGGGTGGAGCTGGCCATGCTCCTCCAGCGTCACAAGTGCCTCCAGTCCAGCAATCCTCAGCCCCACGGAGTTCACAGGGCTATGCTGCTCAACAAACTGGGTATGGCATGCCACCTCCTGCTTCTCAGGCAGGAGGATATGCAAGCCAGACTCCACAGAGTGGATATGGACCCTCTGGCTATGGGCCGGGCCAGAGGCTTCCTTCTCAACCAATTTACAGCCAAGGTCAACAGCCTCAGACTACACAAGCAAGCTACAATAGTGGCACAGTGCAACCAGGAGGATATGGTCAACTGCCACCAGCACAAACTGGATATTCCCAAGAGTCTGTCCACCCTCGAGCCCTGGCTTCAGGTTTTCAGACTGGTTATGGTCAACAACAGGCATATGGTGCACCACCTCAGGGCCAGCCACCTTATGGTCAGCAGCCATATGGTGATACCTATGCAGGTGGATATTCCCAGCCTTCTGCGTACTCTGGTGAAAATGCCACACAAGGAGCCTATGATGCGCCCGCAGCTGCTTCCCAGCCTGCTTCAACTGGAGCTGCCAAAGCTTCCCCCAAGAGTTAATGTTTCATATGGTATGTTGCTATGTACGGATGTCTTTTCTTGGTTAATTTACGTTGTTGTGCAACTTGCCTTCTAGAAAATTGTAGCTAATAGATTGAGTTGAACTCTGTTAAGTTTATTTGCATCGTCTTTCATCTTTGGAATTCATCCTGTGACCTTGTCAGCATGACATGGTATTGGTTTTGCACTGCTCAAGGTGTTTTAAACTCTTGAATCTTCATTATCTTTATGGATGTTCACACTTCAGTCATATTTACTGGTTATTAGGCTGCTGGTTTGTTATCTCTCTAGTTTAGTCTTATGCTGATCAAGAAAACCAAAAAGGTCGTTTCTTGGCTTCTCCCTGACTCACGGCGTGTTTATTTCTTGGTTTGTTTTATTTTTTTTATTCTGAAGTGGAGGAAGTGTTCTCAGAAAAACTGGTCTAATTTTCTCTCATTTATAATATTTTCTTTGTCCGGAGAAAGTTAAAGATGCAAGATGGGCTGGCCCGGCCTGGGCACAGTGTGGCCCGAGCACTGTTCGTGCCCGGCCCACCTTTCATGGGGGTCGGCCCAGCCCGAAGCACGGCCCAGGCCATCTGGGCTGAGCCGGGACGGGCCGGGCCGACCGGCCCATCTTTTTAAAAATATTATAAAATTTATTAAAATACTAAAAATTAAGAAAATATTTTTTTAAAAAAATCTAAATATAGTAAATTTACATGAATACAATTATACAAAGAAAGATAATTTTTTCAAATTTAACATAATATTATAAAATTACATAGAAAAAATAAAGATAAACTAAAAATAAATTACAAATAGATATAAAAAAAATTTTGACATTTATTTAAAAACTATGACAACAATTTAAAAAATTACAAGCTTCGAACTTCATTTGATTAATCTATTTCTTCATCAACACGAATTGAAGTTGAACGCTCGGATGGTGTAAGGCCCTCTCCAGTATTACTACCTTCTTCATGCATTTGGTATTTTTGTAACATATCTTCTGCTTCTAGCCAATCCTTCAGACATATGCACATTTGCACTGTTGCTTGGTTCATGCGGCTCCTCTTATCATCGAGTACCCTTTTTCCTGCACTAAAATAAGACTCCGACGTTACTGTAGACATCGGTGGAGTTAGTAGATCACATGCCATGGCGGCTAGCACAGGATAGTTATGTTCTTGTTGTTTTCACCACGAGCAAATATTAAAGTTATTAATTTCTTCGGTAGTAAGAAAATCATTAAAATTATTATTTAAAAAAAGATTTAATTCATGCAAAGATCTAGTATTAGAAGAAGAAGAAGAAGAAGAAGAAGCACTTGTAGATTTTCTTCTAATCATATTTATAAGATCGGCCGGAGATTTAGTTTTGGAAAGTGAAGAAGATTTTTCAAAATCTCCGGCAAAAGTAAAAGCTCGTCGATTTCCATATGTATGGTTATATTCATTATACATATCATGAAGCAAACAACGCTATTCATCTTTGAAAATTGAATGATCAAGTCACATGTTCTCATCATAAGAATCAATCATACAAAAAGTATCATCAATTTTAAAACAAGGATCAAGAAACATAGATAAAACGGGAAGAGGGTCAATTTTTGCAAAATATTTTTTAAATAATAAGACAATATTTTCTCATAGTAGTCCTTGAAACGGATTTATTGTTGTTTATTGTTGTTGAAAAGGGTAAAAAGGTAATTATATTTTAAAGTCTAAAATACCCTTAAAAACTAGCCGTTTTATAGTTATTAAAGAGGCTAAAAATGTCATTTTCTAATGTTTAAATTAATTGGGTAAAAAAAAAAAAAAAATCCTGCCGGGCCGGCTCGCGTGCTCGGCCCAGCACAGCCCATGGCGGGCTATGCCGGCCCGCGGGCCGCCATGGCTTGCCCTGGCACGGCCCAAGGATGTGCGCTGTGCCAGCCTGGCCTGGCACGGCTCAGCTTGCACCTATAGGAGAAAGTGATACTCAACTTCTACCAAAATGAACGTGTCATCATATGGTAAGTTTCAATGCGCGGTAATTCTTTTGCTATTAATATTAGTTAATTATTGGTCTTGCCTTCTGCTATTAATACAAGTTAGTTATTGGTCTTGCCTGATGGAAATTTGAGGTTATTATATTTAATCTGAACGTTTTGTTAAGTTTATTTGTGTCTAATCTATTTTAGGTTCTCTATTCCTTTTTTTTAATGAAAACAACAAATACTACATATATTAACCCTTTGTTTGGTTGGGGGATTTTAAAGGGGTAGCCGGATAGGAAGGGGTAAGGGAAGTTATATTTGTTTGATGGGGGATGTAAGGAGGAGAGGTTAAAAGCCTCTCCAAACCTCTATAATATCTTACTCCTTCAAATTATTAAATAATTTTTAATAAGAAAAAGCTCATATGAAAAATACATTATACTTTTTATCTATTTGAAAATACATCATATCTTTTTAAAACATTATAATGGTTTTATATTAATTATTAATATTAGTTTAAAATTATTAATATCTATTATTTTCATTCACTCTCAATTTCTTAATATTGATTTAAAATTATTAATAAAAATTTATGAAAAAATAATAAAAATATGAAAAAGTAAAAATGTGTTATGTAGTTATTAGTTTATAAATTCTAATAATATAAAAATAAAAAATATTGTAAAAAAAACTATTTTTTATATAAAATGATAAATTGGTCAAATACATGTTATACTCCTCCCCAATCCTCATCCCATCCAAACAAAAAAGATATATTACCCCCTCCCACTTCACTCTTTCAATTTAACCAAACATCATATTTTTTCAAACCCTCCTCACTCCTCGTCCAACTAGACTCGAACTTGAGACTTCTGCCACACAATTGCTTTTTGCAATGAGGTCAATATTGTTGGATTATAAGTCTTTTGGCTATTTGAATCTTTACCGTGCTGATAAAGTGATAATGAATTTACAAATAAGTTAAAATAAAATTACAGTCCGGGGTGAGGCACCCATAGCCCGAATGGAAAAATGGTTCCAAACAAAACAAGGTGGTGGAATAACCTGTACGGCAAATCCGTTCATTTAAATCAATTCAAATATTAAATAAATTTTGAATTATTATTTCTAGTTGAATTTGAGGTTCATTCTGTACGTGGAACATATATGCGTTGAAACCTACCATAAAAACAAACACAAGCAACAAGCAACAACCAACAACCAATATCAACGGCCTTTGGGTCAATTGACATTTGGGTCCCCCGCGAGGACGCTTCGCAAGTGGCGAGAATTCGAATCCTCGGGGTGAGGGTGCATGTCTGAGAATTGTGAGCACGAACTGTGGGTGGTACCAGCGCCCATGTGTGCGCGGCCCCACAGGCCGCAGTCGAGGCATGCGCACGCCCATGTCTTAGTTTAGCGGGCCCATTAGGGGTTTCATTCTTCTTGACAAAAAAAAAAACAACCAACAACCAACAAATCAGTACTTGAAATTTACAGTAACTTATTCATTCCAACGAAAGGGGTTTAAGAAAATATTTTAACTGATTTAGAAAATAATTATCTTCATTTCAGTAAAGCAATTGTATAAGTTTTTTTTTTAAACATTTGATTCACCAACACCTCTCATTCCTGAAGACCACCGCAAGCCCAAAGATTAAATGTGAGTTGAGAGACAACATGAGACAGACATCAATTGAGAGTTAAATAATATCCAAAAAGCAAACAAAGAAATAAGACTCCAGGAACCATTTGAGTAATATGAATTAACAAATGAAAATTATATTTGGAACCGGGTCACCAACCATGTAGCTGTGAACCAAAACCCTACTTGTATGATATAAATAGATGACAATGTCTGCTGACTAGACAAATATGATTATCAGACAAACATTTTATAATTTTCCCAGCGTGCATGACTTATCATATAACATCTGCTTCTTGCTGGACAAGAAGATGACTAGCGCTGAAAGGAGATGGAGTATGAACCTGTGTTGGGATCTTTGACCGCTTTGAAGTTGTCGACGCTCATCCCAAATCGACCCAACACAGAGTTTCCCATCTCCTTTAATTTTCCTGCAACCAGTCAAGAAACTAATGTTGAAACATCTGATAAAAGAAAGTTGAAAAGCTGTAAAAATTCCAATGGTAATCTCAGAATTTTTCCTCTTTTTCACATCATAGCGCATTGATATTAATTTGATCTTCTATGGCAGTAACAAGAGGGCAAAAGAAATGTAAGGTTACCAATCATCTCTTCCTTCAATTTTTCTCTTTTCTCAGCAAGTATTGGCTCTAATCTTTGTATCGTCCTTCTAGCCTGGTCATTGGATGGCTCCAGTTCCAAAATTTTATTCATATCTTCAAGAAAATGTCATAGCTTAGGCATCACAAATTTCAAAGAGAGAAGATACGAATAAAGCAGTGTTAGGCTCTGGAATTATGCTATTGAGAAATACCAGCAATAGCCTCTTCGAGGTGATCTAGCTTTTCATGTGCCTCCGCTCTTCTAAGTAGTGCTTTTACATAAGAAGGATTCAGCTCCAGCGCCTTTGTACACTCTTTGATTGTATCATCATATTTTTGCTTAAAAAGAGAACAGACAGAATATTAGGAAATGCAAGCCATTTGATTGGCTATCAAAATTTACAGCACAAGCACTTCAAGGAATAGTATGAAAGAGATCCTCCATGATTTTCAATTCCAGGTATCAAATTATCATGGAAGAAAAGTAAAACAGACAGACATAACAGGAACAACTCATATATCCTGAACCATAGTGAAATCAAGAGCTTGCAAATTTCCCTCAGAAGCAGATGTAAGATCAGAGTATATAGTGGCTTTCATAAGGTATCCAATTAAAATAATGCAAGACACTCGAATGAATTAAAAGAAAATGTAAACCTAAAATTTCACTATCAATCACTACTAACCTAGATTTTCCCAAATAATGTGCCTATCTAAGTGTTATTTAACATGTATCAAGGAAGACCGAAGAATAAGAAAATAAACAAAGTTCCCATGATAAAGCTCCATAAAGATTTGCTGCAAAATAGATCGTTTGTACTCTTATACAAAAGACAACACAATGGTATCAATAATAGCCATTAATGACCATAAAATGCAACCAACCATGCAGGTTCGTGCGTGCACATTTGCACAACACAGTGAATCTTAACATGTCTCACCCCTAGTGCTTTTTTATAATAAGAGAAGCAGCATCTCTTTAGATGGGAAAACACAGAAGAAATCTGAGAGGTCAGAAGAACTAAGTGCATATACAAGAAAGACTAAAATAATCCATGATGATTTGCATGAATTACACAATTTTGACTGTTTGACAAATGCAGCAGGTAGCCTAACCAGATGATGAAAACAATCATCGTCAAAAGAGCTAATCATGAAGCAATAGTCATATTTGCAATCTTTCAAAGTTACTGACAAAGACAAAGAGGCTGTAAATACTCATATTCATACAAGCCCTCACTTGTGATACTCATAAAACTCAACTATGCTTATAATATGCCAATGTTCGATCCGCTATTTTCATTTATGTAGTAAATGAGATATTGTTGTGTCACAAACTATACGGTGGCATCGACAGTGACACTGCAATATCTCATTTACTACATAAATTAATAGAGTGGATCAAACATTGGATCTAGGTCTAAATAGAAAGCTATCAAACAGGATAATGCATGTATGCACTGGAGGTTCAGTAAGCCTGCTTCCTTTGAACAAATTTGGTTTCAGTCATGACAAAAACTTTTATACAAATCCAGTGAGGTCGAATTAGGAATGTGTACTTTCAAACACAAAATTGATTCAAGGTAGACCAAAACTCAATTACAAATAGTTAAATCAAATTAAAAATGTGAATTTCCTGGATATTTTCATTTTGCACCTATAACACATAAGACGTACCCAATACGATAACCTATATATCATACATAACATAGTTCAAGACTTATTTAAGTGATGAAACTAGGGCATTGTCTAATATAATGGTTGTTTTCCACAAAAAAACCTCCAATTTATCATAATTAAGCACTTCCAAAAACGACTATACATTAAAAAGAATACGATTCACAAAATTTGGACAGCAAGAAAGGATCTTTACCAATTTCAGGAAGCATATGGCGCGATTAGCATGACACATAGAACGGATTTCCTCAGAATCAGGCACTTCCGAAGCCAGTTGCAACGCAAGTTCATATTTTGACAATGCATCCTCATACTGACCACTCCCAAACAACCTATTCCCTTCAATCTTAGCATCATTTACTTGATTCCGAGCTTTCTACCACCAAAGAAGCAATCAAAACATATAATATCTCCATTTAATCCAAGCATGAATAAACTCTACAAGAAAGAAAAGAAACGAAGATCGTGATCAGACCTCGAGCAATTGCTCTTCGTTTAGGGCATCCTCGAAGGATTCCTCATCGCTCGAATCGGCACCAGGAACGGCAGCTCCCGTTGACGGGCTGCTCCGAGATTGCTCATTGGCATCATCGGGTTCCTGCTCGATCAGAACCATATCTCTGTAAACCAAAAAAGAATGATCTTGATTCGATTTCAAGAAACTAGGGTTTCAAAGCACGAGGAGTAGAAAGAAAAGAAGGAATCGGATGGCTGATGGGTCTTCAAGAGGCTTCCAGAACTACAAACTAATAAGTAATTTTACCAAATAAAATAAAATTTTATTTTTTTCTTTCATATCTTTATAAAAAAAATATAATAAATAAATAATAAATAAACAAGCGTGGCTTAGCCTATTAGCATCGAGTCCCATTATACACAGTGAAAATAAGTTATATGCTTAGAAAGCCGTGGTATGCCACTAACAAGTAGTTTTTTTTATATCGTTTTATGATTGGACGAAAAGCCACACCATGATGGAAGACTAAAACTTCTTTCGGACTCCGACAAAATTTGTTTTTCTTATGTAAAAGAATAACTTTTATACTATGTAAAAACCGGGGCTTCGTCCCTGTTTTAACCACTATATGGTTTCACAGTTTCACTGTAAAAAAAAATTTATTTAAAATAAAAAAGTTTATTGCTATATCTATAAAAAGAGCCCATCCTTGTATTTTTGGGTGTGGATTTTTATGTATGGGGATGTTGGTTTAATTATCAAACATAATTAGTTCATTGTATTTGGTGAGTTTGGCCATGATTAGATAAGGTTGATAACAAATCCGTGTATAATTAATTTGAAATGCATTCAGAGGACCTTATTACTAAATTCCATCAAAGTGAAAAGTAGCGGGTGATCTTCACAAAATTGCCATGGATTTGTCGTATTTTGCTAAAAAAAAAAGAAGAAAAGAACCCGGATGTAAATTTTATTAAATAAAGGGTGTCCTTGTCAAACTGCCATGAATTTGTCATGGTTTATCAAAACACCCTTGTGGAAAATTTATTTTGAAAAACTTCTGGTGCTTTTCTTAAAAAAAAACTAAAATTTTGGCTCATTTGCGAAAAACCTGTCATGTAATTTTTATTTAAGTGGAGGAGTTTTGCAAAAACGTCATGTATTTGTGACATTCGGTAGAGACACTATTGTCAAAAACCAGAAATAGTTTTAAAAAATCTTGATTTTTATTTTGAAAAACAACATGCCGATATTTTCACAGTGTTATGTATTTGTGCTTTTTTTGCAAAACACCCTGAAATTAGTATTAATAGGAATAACCCAAACAATATATATATCTCACGTACACTCCTCTATCAAATATTTTATTAGAAAAATTAAATTAATGTACACTACTATTTATTATAATAACATCGTATCCTCTGTGTAAAATATTCATATACGCTTGTTTTACTCATATTTATTAAAAAAATAAACTATTTATTTAAAAAATAAAATTGAATACAAATAATTAAGAACATAGTATGAATCTTGACATTGTGTAATATGGCAAACCTAAGCCTTTCATCATCTCCTCCTTAAAAAAAATCAAATTTATTTAAATTTTCCAAAAAAAAATCCTAGTTTTTTAATTTATGTTTAATTAATGTTTAAACAACTTACTAATGTAATTATCTTTATTTTAAGGTTCCAAAAACAGAAAATAAATGATAAATAAATAAATATTAAAAAACTCTTTTCCACATCCGCGCATCTACGTGCATGCATGGCCCATGCAAAAATAGAGTGCACACGTTATTATTGGATTTATAATTTCATATTGTTTGTAAAGAGTTATTGATTGATTAAATTGAAAAAGAAAACATATCAAGCAAGATAATTCACAAATGACATATAGAAAATTAATAGCATTAATTTGTATATATAAAAATAATACCACACAGAAACTTCATGAACTTCCGTTTATCATTCAACAATCATGTTATAATCTTGATATAACCCTCAAAACAATGTTTGACCGTGCAGAATAAACTTTAGGTCCTATTTGGTTACAAAATAAAAATATCTGACATAATTTTATTACGTAGGAAATGCAAGTGATTATTACAAAAATTACGACATATTTTATTCATACAAAATGAGTGTTTGATTAACAAAATAAAAAAAATTATATAAATATTTTACCCACTTTACAATGAGAAAAAGTCACACATGTTAACATAAAAAAATATTTCACTCTCAGTGGAATATTTTTTTATGCCATAATTTGCATAATTTTGTTGTGTAAATTAGATACTCAAACAACTATTATGGTATAATTATGTGAAAATATTATATTATGTCATAATATACGAATTATGACATAATATTGAGTTATCCAAACATGGCCTTAACTTATTACAAAGTCAACGAATTATGATTTTGTTTTTGTGTGATCCCCAATGCCACATTTTCTCTTATAAACACATCCCTATTTCCATCCATTAATGTTGAGCTTCTAAATTCTAACTATTATATAAAAGTGGTTTATATATTCTTTGGAATTAATTAATGAAGCATTAGACTTTGAAACGAGAGTGATATATATATATATATATATATATATATATATATATATATTGAAATCATTCTTGGATGTGACACCCATTAAGAGACAATTAAACGTGTTTAGGCACCGGGATTTGTGTAGTTGAGCTTTTACTTGGTAATCAGAAGGGATTTTGTGAGACTGGTTTGGTCTTAGTCAAACCAACTTTTCAATATAACAATATAAAAATTAAAAAGAAAAAGAAGAAATAATCAAATCAGCCAGCTTTATTAAATTTCATTCAAAATACATATTGTTGTTCTTATCCTATATTTAAATTAAATGAAAGAGTTTTAAAAGTTGAAAAAAAAAAAAAAAAAAAAAGGTGAGAAGCACACAAGTTCAAAGAAAAACACAAGCTAAAGTATAGAGAAGATTGCTAATTATGAGATGGAGGAAAGTAAGTATCCATATCATTACTTAGTCACATTGGATGATGTTAATTTTAACATCTAATTGGGAATACTTAATCTCCAAAATAACATAGCCTAATTAGACTAGGAATCACTATTTTTTTTTCCTTTGACGATTGTGAACAAGCAATATATCAGGGTTGGTACACAGGTGGAGCGTAACTGTAAACTCAACAATATTTGCAAACTTATTTTCTCAGTAAGACAAATACTTTATCTAGTGGATTCGATGGCAATATATCAAATGATTATTAGTATAAAATGACCATCACTACCTAGTTAGAGAATTTGGTTAATTTAAACTACTATTTCCTTTCTGATTCATGAAAATTCAAGTCCAAAATGACTTCAAACCAACCTGCTTTCTTTTTGTTTTTATTCTTTTTTAATTATTGACAAAGAGTACGCAATGAAGAAATCTAAAAAAAAAAAATTCTCCACCTAAAAAAAAGCCAAAACATATGCCACCAAAATAAAGAGATCAAAGTCATTAATTTGGAAATGAATTTTCACCAAAAACATCATTACTATGACCACATGCATCCATTATTTTATCTTAGATCTTGATGTCGATCAGTCCTGATTCTTGGAAAAAGGATGGATTCTCACGCCATTGCTTTGCCCATCACTGTAAAAAGTAATACACCCAAATAAATGTTTTTAATAAATAAGTCATAAATCTCTCATTTACAAAAAAAATTATAAAAATGTATAAACATGGAGCAATTAAGTTTAATAAGTACCATTCTCAACCAGCATTCATATATAAAAAATTTGTATTTGTTTTCAAATTTTATAATTAAAAATATGGTTTTTTTAATGGATATAAATATAAACTCAAAAAATGTCACTTTTGTATTTTTTTTTTTTAATAAATGTTGATAAACAATGTATCAAAGGGACACATGTTAAGCAAACTCAGTAATATTAATTTATGTCCTCGCCCTCGATATTTAAAGTGTATTTTGAGTAAAACATGAATATTTTACTTAAAATATCAGATTTCAAATTTGATATTCATGGTAATATGAACATGCAAGCAAATAGTCCAACATAGAACATGGCAATGTGGGGCCAAGTGGTCCTCAAGTCTACTAAGTCAGGTTGACCGTTGATGCTTGAAAGTTGAAACGCCATGGAAATTCTTGGTCTTATTCATACATTCCAAGTTCCAACTTCTAAAGTTCTACTTCTACTCGTAAATTTTCACCCTTTCCCATTGAAAAAGAATGAGTGAATCCCAGAAAAACGGGGTCAATATTTATTTACTTTGATGTATATCTGCATTGGGATATACAGCAAAAAAAAATACAGAAAATGATATTAAAAAAAATGGAAATTTTGATGCACACTTATATTTAGAAATATTGAATAATTTAACCAAAAATAATAGTGGAAATGACCAGAACACCTGTAACAGACTCAGAATTAGTCCCACATCAGATATTTGAGAGGGTTGTCATATACATATAAGTTATGGGCATCATTCTCTTTCAAGCCGGTCTTTTGGGGTCCGCTCTCCTCACCACTTGTGTGCATAACAAATGGTGCCCTCGTTGAGAGGGTTGCCATGTAACGAACTTAGAATTAGTCCCACATTGGATACTTGAGGGGGCTGCCATGTGCATATAAGTGGTGGGCATCCTTCCCTTTCAAGCCGGTCTTTTGGGGTCCGCTCTCCTCACCACTTGTGTGCATAACAAATAGTGCTTTCGTTGAGAGCCGGTGTGGGGTCTGGGCTAGGGCTTAGGGGGGACTGGCTGGCTTTGCGCTAGGGTCCTATGGCCTATGCATGAGGTTAACAACATAGGGCTCATATAAGTTGGGGTGGGTGGAGTCCGCGTTGGACGCCCCGAGCGGGCTGGTTGGCTTCGCAATGGGGTCCCAGAGTCAGGCCAACGAGGGCGTTGGCCTTCCGATCAAGTAGGCCATGTAACGGACTCAGAATTAGTCAAGAGGGTTTCCATGTGCATATAAGTGATGGACATCTTTCCCTTTCAGGCCGGTCTTTTGGAGTCCGCTCTCCTCACCATTTGTGTGCATAACAACACCCTAGTTCAAGAGATTAGTGGCATTAACTTGGGTCTTTTGATGAAGAAGAGAAATAGAGTGCTTTTGAATCTCATTAAACCAAATAGGTACTGTGGACTCCAATAATTTAAGAGTGAGGGCACGGAAGGTATTAATTATGTGCATGTCTTTTAGCTAACTAAAGATTTGTCTTATATATATATATTATTGGAAAATGAGATATTTTGAAGTATACCTATATTTAGGTATATTTCACAAACAAAAATAAAAAGATACTAAGAGGAATGAAATATCAATATTTATGTGTACATGACTAAAACAAATGAGAGTATATACACACATTTTGGTATACATCAAGAACGAAAAATTATATTAGGAGAAGGGAATAATTATATTTTAATATGCATCAGTAAAGAATAAAAGATAATATTACGAGAGTGGGATTCCCCCAACCAATAAATATTGATACTCAATTTTCCACATAGAAATGACACCTTTGACACCGTTAATTTTTTTTATATTCTTAACTATTTATTCATTCATAATAAAAAATTATCAATTTAAATAGTTAATTATAATTATTAAAGTGAATGGGACTTTTGAAAATATTTTATTAATGAAGTAGTTTATTTGTATCACTGAACACAACTAACTATTTCATGGATGAATGTAAATTATCTGCATAACAACATGATATAATTTTACTATATTTTTTTTTATATATATATTTTAATTATTTTCAATTTCAAATCTTTTCAACTAAACACTGGTTTAGTTATTATTTACATTTCATCATTTCATTTTTATTTTCATTCAAGTAATAGTTTTAAATCCCCTGGATTATAGACAAAAATTTTATTTCAACCTCTTAAACTTAATTAATGTTACCTGATTGGGGTTTTGGTATGCCAAAATTATATACTTAAATTTAAAATTTATTCAACATATTTTTAATTTAAATAAATTTAAAGTTATTCTGTCACAATATCCCCAATTGGCAATTGCCATTTTTTTGGCTTTTTAATTATGAATATCTTGACAACAAAACTCCATTCTTTTAAAATATAGAAGCTTAACATAATAAATTAAAAATATGTATCCAATCATTAAAACAAAAATTTTCAAATATTCATCACTTATTAAATAATAAAAGACAGCTACCTTGATTCAATTCCAAATATGTAAAAAAACATAAAACTCAATATTCTAGTGGCATAAGTGTCATTTCAAATATCTAAATGTACATACATATAATAAAAAAATTGACATGATGTAGAGGATTGCATCAAGCCAGCTATCACAAGTCTAAAGTCACAATAGAAGACAAAGTCTTGAGTCAAATGTTGTGATTGGGTCAGCCGAAATTTTTTTTTTTCAAGAATTGACTCTCTTGCCAAACATCACCACAAACTCTTATCAACATCCGGCTGCGTCATGCCTTCAAAAGATCTTCCATTATTGCATTATTGGTGCCAAAATAATCAATTAAACTCTTATATATATATATATATATATATATATATATATATATATATATACGGCTCTTTATAGGTAATTCTTTTTTATTTATCCTAAAAAATTAAAAAAAAAAATCCATTCGACTCAATTCAACATTTTGCTCTTCTTTCTTTCACTTTACAAGCAAAAATTTTACACCATATATATATATATATATATATATATATATATAACACAAGAAACAACAAGAAGAACAAATAAAAGTTACAATATAACTACCAAAAAAAAAATATTTTTTTTTTCAGGAGTAATAAATAAAAGAAAATTAATTCTTTCTTTTCCTATCATGAACAAACTCTCTGATTCTCTTGAGTGCAACTTCTAGTGTCTGCAAGTTCATGTTGGCAAAACAAACCCTAAACCATCCAGGTTCAGAGCAATGACAAGAAGATCCTGGTGATATGTTTAGCTTAACTTCATGCAGTATTAATTCCCAGAGTTTAAGCTCTCCTTCTCTTGACTCCTCCTCCAACAATGGCCCCAGATTCATCCAGCAAAACAACCCTGCATTCCCATCCAAACACTCAATCCCAGCACTCTTCAACCCTTTGATTATAAACTCATATCTTCTCCTCAGCCTATCCCTGTTTGTTCTTAGATATCTCTCTGTGAATTCAGTATCTGATAACATTAAAGCTAACATCTTCTGAGTTTGAGATGATACTAAACTGAAGCTTGACATTCTCCTGGCAGTCGTCACAACTCTATCATTGTAGGAATATATTGTGCCAACTCTGAATCCTGGCAGGCCTAGATCTTTCGAGAGACTGTAGACAATGTGAACTCTTTCGGCTTCTTGGCGTCGTCGAGCTTCGACTATCTCAGCAACACTAACAAACTCGGTCGAGGAAAAGACCGAGCCTGAGTATATCTCATCAGAAATCAAATGAATGTTCTTTCTTGTTGCAAAGTCTAGTAGTAGTTCAAGAACACTTCTTGTCATCACTGTGCCCAATGGGTTTGATGGGTTTGTGATTAGGATTCCTTGGACTCTCATGTTAGCTGCTTCTGCTTCACTGTATGCTGCTTCCAATGCTTCAATGGTGATTTGGAATCCATTGGAACTGTCGCAATGGATTGGAATTATGTTAACTCCTGTCCTCCACCTTAAATCTCTGTCAAATCTGCATAAAACAGTAATACACAATTCATAATTAATAACAGATATCAATTTGTTATTGCTGATCATATATAATATTATCTTGCTTGTGTTTCTCTTCTTGATTAATTACCCTGGATAATAAGGAGTGGGGACTAGTAAAGCATCTCCAGGGTCTGCTAAGATGAAGGTGAGTAGTTCATTCGCGGCGGTGGCACCGGCTGTGAGAACGATGCGATCGGCGTCGAATTTCGCTCTTCCTCCTCGTATTTTCTCCATGAAACTTGCCATTGCCTGGGAATTAATTCAAGTTTTCATGATATTAGACATGAACATTGCCACAACTGAATGCTAGTTGATCGAGCTAGACATTGCGCATTGATGTATGTATAAGTATAATTAACAAGAATAAATTGAAGTACCTTTCGGAATGATTTGAGGCCATGGTAGTCTTGAAACAAAGCATTCTCTCTGAAGCTAGAGATGCCACTTCCCCAGCTTGATGCTTCTGGGTGCTCTTCTAAGTATTCTTCCAAGAGATCAAATGAAACCTATTGAATGAAGAACATAATTATAATGGTTAAGAATAATATATATATATATATATATATATATATATATATATATATGCATGGATGAAGATGAAGGAGATAAACATACTTGGTTCTCAGCCAAGCCCATCTGAATGACTCCTGAAGGGTTAGTGACAGCATCATAAGGATCTTCATCATAAGCCTTCCACCCTGCAAAGTAGGGTGAGTCTTCTCCATGTGTCTTGGAAACTGCAACCTTTGACAGTGGAACACTTGAAGGTCTAATCCCTTTGGCCATATCTTAAACTTTGAACAAGACTGGTAGTACAAATACAAAGATAGAGAGAGAGAGTTTGAATGACTGAATGGATGAGTGAATGAAGGAAGGAGAGGTTGTGTGTGTGTATATATATATATATTAAGGAAGGGAACTCTCAGGTTACAACTTTTGCATGGAAGAAGAATAGAAAAATGAATAGGTAGCTGATGATTGGCTGTATCTCTGAGCAAAAGATCAAACCTTTGGTTTTGAAAAGAGTTCTCTCAATCAGGGACAGCTGTTATCCCATTTGTCCTCTAATTAGAAGTTTCTTGCAGCCCATTTCATCTTCACCATTTATGTAAGCCTTTGCTGGTGGTTGGGTTGATGGCATACACAATAGTCCTGGTGTTATTATCATATGCATATATTAATCTCTAGTTAAAAAAAGTTAAGTTACCAAACATAGATATATATATATATATACTCTAAACTTCTCCCAAGTGGCACCCCTAACTCCTCATACACTTGCACTTATTCAAGGATGACTAGGGAAGCCAATGCCAGTGATGTGTACAATGGTAGGTGGTGACCTGTTATCTTAATTTGGTTGTAGATGAAAAGATGAAAAAAGAATGTTAGAGTTATATTAACACTTATACATATACTTTGTATTTTATACGTATATACATCTCTTGTATACACCTTCCTTTATTTATATGGGCTTGTTGCCCCCAATGAAGTTTAATTCATTCTCAACCCATCTATCATGGTATCAGACTGGGTTCCTTCCTTGTCGACCTTTGTCCTTTGCTCCGTCAAGTCGACTTTGTAATCTGCTCCGGCGACAACCTCTCAGCTCATTCCTAGCTCCGGCGTCTCAGCTCATTTCTAGCTCCGGCGACAGCCTCTCAGCCTATTTTTTTTTTTTTTTTTTTTTTTTTTTTTTTTTTCTTCTTCTCCGACCATTGATGCTCTTGCCGCTGTTGCTCTAGTCCTCTTCTTCAGCTACAAGGGCGTGAAAGGTTTGTTCTCCTACGCCGAGTCCTACTGTTGCCTAGTACTGCTATTGTCGCCGTTGCCAACCCTCACAACATCGACGTCGACAACTACCACCGCTTGCTACCGCTGTTGCTGTTTTGGCACCTCATCCACATTTTGCTCTTCAGCTACTCGTGCTGCCGCCTTTTGCTACTTCAGCTAGCTCGCCGTCACTCATCACACCAAAGAAGAAAACCCACACCGGTGAACTCTGCAAAAAAAAAAAAAAAAAAAAAAAAAAAAACAAACACCGACAGGCGTCACCACTCAAACTCGTGAACCGCAACACCTTTTCCCACGTGAACCCATTCAATCTTCCAACCTTTCTTTTGTCGTTTTCCTCTTGTCTAAAATTCCTTTATATATTCTATTATATATATTATAAAAAAAAAAAAAAAAAAAAAAAAAAAAAAAAAAAAAAAAAAAAAAAAAAAAAAAAAAAAAAAAAAAAAAAAAAAAAAAAAAAAAAAAAAAAAAAAAAAAAAAAAAAAAAAAAGCCCGTGAACCCACTGAAAACGTTTCTTTTGTGTTTTTGCTCTTGTCTTTTATTCCTTTAAATATTTTATTATATATATTATTAAAAAAAAAAAAAAAAAAAAAAAAAAAAAAAAAAAAAAAAAAAAAAAAAAAAAAAAAAAAAAAAAACAAACCGTGAACCCACTCAAAACCTTTCTTTTGTGTTTTTGCTCTTGTCTTTTATTCCTTTAAATATTTCATTATAAAAAAAAAAAAAAAAAAAAAAAAAAAAAACCAACAACAAACAACAAATGGCTTCATCTTCCTCTGTTCCTCATTTCTTAGCTCCAGTGGATATCAAATTAAATGGTTCCAATTACAAAGAATGGTTTACTACCGTTCGTATTGTCTTACTCGGTATGGATTTGCTCGGTCATGTAGATGGCACTTCTCCCCAACCTTCCAACCCCGATTCATCCTGGACACTTGCTGATCATCGTACTATGACCATTATCTGTCAGTCTTGTGAGATTGATGTTCGCATGGAGATTGGACATCTTCCTACCGCACATGCAATGTGGGAACACTTACGTCGTATGTTTGAGCATTCCAGCTCTGCTCGTCAGTATGCCATTTTGCGGGGATCTTACTCACGTTCGGCAACGTGACCGATTCCGTCGGGGAGTATGTTAGTGACTCGCGGTCCCCGTGGCGTCGATTGATTCATTGGAGGAGTCTACTTGCTTAACATGCAAATGTTGCAAAACTCGTAATCAGTCTCGGCAAACACAGCGCACCTTCGAATTTCTGATGCGTCTTCGTCCTGATTTTGAGGCTGTTCGCAGTCAACTGCTCAATCGGGACCCACTTCCATCTTTTGACGACGTCATTCGTAGTGTTATTGCTGAAGAAACTCGTCTCAGCACATTATCTCCACGGCTTCTTCCTACAGAGACAGTTCTAGCTGTGACTTCCCCACGTTCATCACGAGTTCTATCTGGGCCTCCGACCCCACCAGCTCCGGTTTCTCGCCCACTTCTCGGTCTTCTCGTTATTTGTCATTACCGCAAGCGTCTTGGACATATGAAGAGTCGGTGTCTCAAGCTTCGGCAACGCCCGGCGGCATCAACGGCCATCACGGACTCGCCCTCCGCCTCGTACTCCCGCCTCTTCCCCTCATGCCGCTTCGTCTCGGCTTCGATTCTCCTTCCTCTGTCGACATTCTCTCTCGGGTTGCTCGGCTCACCGAACAGATTCATGCTATGCGGCGCGCTCGCCATCCAAGACTTCATCTCGCTTGTGTCATTTGCCTCCGGTATGTCTTCTTCCCCTTGGATTTTAGATTCTGGGTGCTACTCATCATATGATCGCAGATACTTCTAGCCTCGTCTCCATTTCCATGCCTTCTACTTTTTCCGGTGTTCGCGACTGCCGATGGGAGCCTTCATCCTATCACGCAGTGTGGTCGTCTTCGATCCACTTCATTTGACATTCCCGATGTCCATCACGTTCTCGGCCTAGCTCTTAACCTTCTTTACGTAAGCCAACTCACCGATCATGGTCTTACGGTTACTTTTTCCTCTTCTACTTGTACCGTGCGGGATCATCTTACGGGCCGGAGGATTGGGATCGGTCGTAGAGTTGGCGGCCTCTATCACTTAGATTCTCTTCATCTTTCCACTTCGGATATTCTTTGCCTCTATGTGTTCTTTGGATCGTTGGCACGGTCGTCTCGGTCATTTGTCTAGTCATCGCCCGAAACTTTTAACAAGTTCGGGTAATCTTGGATCTGTTTCTTCCCTTCCTTTACAACCATGTATAAGTTGTAAACTCGCTAAATCAACTGCTCTGCCTTACTCTTCACGAGAAACAATCTCCGAATCTACTTTTGATCTTGTTCATTCTGATATTTGGGGACCTGCACCCATCTCATCTCTAGGTGGTTTCTCCTATTATATATCCTTTATTGATGATTTCTCGCGTTATACTTGGCTTTATTTAATGCGCTCCCGATCTGAGGCGTTTGCCATTTACTCTCAATTTGCACAAATGATATATACTCAGTTTGGTAAACGCATTAAGATCTTTCGTTCTGATGGAGCCCGTGAGTATCTCTCTACATCTTTTCGAACATTACTCTCTAGTCATGGCACTCTCTCTCAGCAATCATGTCCTTACACACCTGCTCAAAATGGTGTTCTTGAGCGCAAACATCGCCATATCCTCGACACCTGCACGTGCACTTCTTTTTGCTTCTTCTATCCCTCAATCTTTCTCGGGTGAAGCCATTCTTACCTCCATCTATCTTATCAATCGTACTCCTACCTCCACTCTCTCTGGCACCACACCTTATGAGCGTCTTTACTCCTTTCCTCCCTCCTATGGTCATCTTCGCACATTCGGTTGCACCTGTTTTTTGTTCTTTTGCCTACTATCGAACGACACAAACTCTCTCCTCGTTACGCAATGTGCATTTTTCTTGGCTATAGCTCTGAACACAAGGGTTATCGCTGCTATGATCCTCGTTCTCATCGTCTTCGTATTTCTCGTCACGTCACCTTTCTTGAAGATACCCCTTATTTCTCTTCTTCCTCACCAAATCTTTCTTTTCTTCAGTCTTCCGATCATCCGTCTTCTTCCCTTCCCTCAATAATTCTCCCGAGCTCCACTACCACTGCTAATATTGTGCCTTCTCCTAACATCTCCCAAGACATCTCTTCCCTTTCTCCTTTTCCTTCCTCTGGGTACATTGATGCATCTAGTGATTCGCCTCCTCTCTCCGCCGACCAACCCTCTCCTGAAGATGCTCCTGCTGTCCCCCGTCGTTATCCAGACCGCCATCGCCGTCCTCCTGCTCGGTATGCTCTTTCTCTCTCCTCTACTTACTCTTCCGATTTCCAAGCATTTCTTGCTGCTATTCACTCTCACTCCGAGCCACAGTCATATCGTGAGGCCGTAACACATCCCCGGTGGCAACGAGGCTATGGCGAGAGGAACTTGATGCTCTTCGGCGCATGCATACATGGGATCTTGTTCCGCTTCCCTCCCGGTGTTACTCCTATTAGTTGTCGGTGGGTCTATCGCATCAAGACCCGCGTTGATGGTACTATTGAGCGTCATAAGGCGCGTCTTGTTGCTCGTGGCTATACTCAACAACATGGTATTGATTACGAGGAGACATTTGCTCCTGTGGCCAAGTTGACTACTTGTTCGTATTCTTTTTGCTATTGCTTTGCTACTCGACATTGGCCCCTTCATCGGTTAGATGTGACCAATGCCTTCTTGCATGGGGATCTTTACGAAGATGTTTATATGGCCCCTCCTCCCCGGTTTCTATCATCCTCCTCGGCACGTCTGTCATCTTCGCCGAGCTATCTATGGTCTCAAACAGGCTCCTCGTGCCCGGTTTGAGCGTTTTAAATAGTGTGGTTCTTGCTATTGGTTTCACCGAGAGCTCTCATGATTATGCCCTCTTCACTCGGCAGGACTTCACGTGGTCTCACTATTCTACTTCTTTATGTTGATGATATGGTTATTACTGGTGACGATGTTGATACTATCCTTTCTTTGAAACAATGACGATTGCACGCTGAATTTCAGATGAAAGATCTTGGTCCTCTTCGTTACTTTTTGGGTCTTGAAGTTGCTTATTCTCGTCGAGGTTATTTGGTGTCTCAACAGAAGTACATCTCTGACATTTTTCATCGCGCCGATCTCACTGATCTACGTACTGCTCCTACTCCTATTGAGCTGCATCATCGACTATCCTCTTCTGATGGTGAGCCTTTACCCGATCCTACTCGCTATCGTGCACTTGTTGGTGCTCTTGTCTACCTCACAATCACTAGGCCCGATATTGCATATGCTTGTCCGTGTTCTTAGTCGGTTTGTCGGTGCACCTCGCTCTACTCATTATCTTTGCCCTTTTTTACGTGTTCTTCGCTATCTTCGTGGCACTATATCTCGATCTTTACTTTTCTCTCGCCACATCTTCACTTGCGTTGCGCGCCTATTGTGATGCTGATTGGGCTGGTGATGCTTCTGATCGCCGATCTACTACTGGTTTCTGTATTTTCCTTGGAGATTCTCTTATCTCTTGGAAAAGCAAGAAACAATCTACTGTTGCTCTTTCCACTGCTGAGGCTGAATATGGTGCGATGTCCTCTACTGCAAAAGAAGTTCTTTGGTTACGACAAATTTTGATGGACTTTGGTGTCTCCATCTCTGCCCCTACTCCTATCTACTGTGATAACCAGAGTGCCATCAAAATTGCTGCCAATCCTGTGTTTCATGAGCGTACCAAGCATCTTGAGGTCGCTCTTCACTTTGTTCGTCATCATTATCTTGCTGGTAGTATTCTCCTTCCTTACGTCGCATCTACACAGCAGATTGCTGATCTTCTCACCAAGGCTCACACTATTTCCCGATTTCAGTTTTTGGTCAGCAAACTCTCAGTTCATGATCCACCGTGAGTTTGAGGGGGGATGTTAGAGTTATATTAACACTTATACATATACTTTGTATTTTATACGTATATACATCTCTTGTATACACCTTCCTTTATTTATATGGGCTTGTTGCCCCCAATGAAGTTTAATTCATTCTCAACCCATCTATCAAAGAAGAATGTTTTACCAAGACATGATCAACCACTTTGAATCATATGTTCAATGGTCAATTATAATGATCATGCAGTTAATAATATTAATGATATTTGGTTGGTAGTTTCACCAAACGGATCATGAGAATATATGAGAAAAAATACATCATAAGGATAGAGATGAAGGAACTATTCCTATATATATATATGAATAATTGGAATCCATGTGCAAAAGGGAAGCATGAGTGGTCCTTGAGAGGAAGAAGATGTGTTTACTTTGGATTATAAAACACAGACTAATAAGAGATCTCTGAAAAGGTTAATTCCAGCTAAAAAGGAGGCTCATAAGTCATTGATTGAGAGGCTTAGACTTAATTTAATACACGCGCTTATGATCCTCGCGGATGATATATTACTCTAAGTATAGCTGCTGTTGGAACTATATATGCCATGACTTCATTAAATCTATGTTTTTTTCTTTTATTTTTTTTTAAATTATATATTTGCTTAAAGAGAAAAGCAACAGTTTAATTAATTAGCTAGCTAGCTATGATTGATACTTATTATTATTAATATATGAAAGATTAGGATATAAATGTATGTATATATATAATATTTGGAGTTCGAAGGGGACTAGAATATGACTTAATATGACATTAATGAGAGCATGGGAACAGCCATGAAATGATGATATATTGTGATCAATTGGCCCACTTGATAGAGCTTGAAGTCTAAACTAATTCATAAGCTTGAGAACTTCACGTGCTATGGACTCAACTACTCTCTTAATTGAGCTGGGTTAGCAATGTTAATTAGTCAATGATCAAAGCTAATAGCAAAGCTTAATTTAGCAGCTGGAATTAACTAGTTAATTTAATTAGAAGCTTGATTAATTAAGCTAATCATCCTAGCTACTTATGTAGTTTTTTTTTTTTTTTTTGAAAAAAAAAAAAGGCTTTCAACTGTACAAAGATTGTTATAAAGAGATCTTGTTGTGGTTGGGAAGAGAATCAAATCAAGTGGAGATCTATGATATGCATGTAATATTAAGAGATGGATGATAAAATGCTCATCTTTAATTTGGTAGGTATGGTTTGCCACTATTCATCATTAGCATGAGTTGCAGTCCCATTAGATTTGCATCATAATGCAAGAGATCTCTCTCTTCTTATCTTGTGATCTCTTCTTCTTATTTTACTAGATATATATGATACGTTTGGTGCACACCTCCTTGATCACTCATTACAAATAGACCATTTTTATATGTTAAACAATGTTAAACATGAAACATTAGATTGCACTAAGGATTGAGCTTCCATTATTTGTACTTGTTGCAAAGGTTGGTGTCCAATTAAGAACAAATTAGTAGTGGCTAATTGTCACTTGAGTGGAGCTTATAAGTGTTTAAGCAAGAGTTCACATACCGAAAGCCACAAAAGCCTAGTACTTATTAATCGAATTATCGAATTCAATGGGTGATGATAAAGAGCTCCACGTAGATCATTGATAACCATAAGATGTAGAGATATAAAAGCAATATTGCAACATGTTTGCCATAAACTACACACAAGAATAAAAATAATAATAATAATAACAATAATAATAGAAAACCATGCATGTTTTCTTTCTTTCCCAATGTCTCAGATTCCATATATATATATATATATATATATCATCAAAAAACATATATTCTTCTTGCTAGTTATTGTTGGTCTTGATCTAGCAAGATGACAACCAAAATCCAAGGGTTGGTAGGTTGGTTTTGTGTTACAATGAACCTTAATGGAAGTCAATGTGTTAATGCCTTGAAAATTCCCAACAAAGAAGGATTCCTAGATTTGTTAAAGAGAGAAAAGAAGCTTATACTAGTGTTTAAGCATCTAATCTCAAATGCTTAGATTTCAAAAGGAATATATGTTTTCAACTGCAGCTCAAATTTTGTTCTCACTGTGTAAGATTATAATGCATGCAAAGATTCTTTGCAATTTGACCAACTTTGTCCCAAACATGTTTGTGTTTGTCCATTGAGGAGGATAATATTCTTGTTTCCTAAATTAATAGTCTTTGAGATTAAGTGAGTTTAATTAAAGAGAGAGAACGTTTAATGCTTCAGTGATGGGGAGCATTCATTGCTTTGATTAAAGGGCTGTGGAACAAACTAATGTGCCATGGAATTGGAATCATCCTATTAATACATGCATATATATATATTTATATATGCATGTATTAAATTCATTCTTAATTTCTTAATTGATGCATGTCACATTAATCCAAGGATTATATATATTCTCAACATTTAATGCATGTTATTACAAGGATGCTGGCTTTATAAATTGGAGTCATAGTAATTTAGTAAATATATATATAAGAAAGAAAGAAGTACTTAGCCTGTATAGAACATCAAAAGCAATCTTTATGCTTATTGCTTGATTTAATGCAAGCTTTTGATACCAATAAAACCACACTAGAGGAGGCATTACCAACTATTGAGAGAAGTCTTAATTTTGTAAGATCTCTACTACGAGATTCTGAAGAAAATATCAGCTCCCCAAGTAATCCAGCGAATTCTTTTACATGATGGCGGCTTCTATTCTTGGTTAGCTTCTATTTTTTTTTTTTTGTCTTTTTTTTTAATCTTGCATAATACTTTTTTTAAAATATTATAAACTTATATTTTCTTTTATTAGGAAGGTTCGTAGAAATGATGTGTGTCTAATAAATTTAATTTTAAAAATTTATCGACCTACCATTAAAAATTCATTCATACAAAAGTGAAGGAAAAACCATCAAATTAAATTATGAAGACAAATTTTCATGTAGCCATATTAGACAAGGAGTAAATTAATTGAAGACCAAGTTTATATGGAAGAAATTTTCATTAATCGAAAATTAATTTAATTCATTGAAGATTTATTGAAAATTAAATTTGGATGACTGAAGACAAGTTAAAAATTGCTTAAAGATAAGAGCTTTATCCTCATAAGAGAATTACAACAAATATTAATATAACTAAATTAGCTATTGTTGTAAAAAAATTAAGAACTAATTCTTTTGAAACAAAAACAAGCATAACCAGCCTTGCGTACCAAACATTAATTAATTAAAAAAAATTCATATGATAAATCACAAATGGAAGTTCAGAGAATGCACTGATTAATTCAAATTTACAAATATCTTTTAGTTATATATTCTCTTGCAACTCATGCATCATGAGCTGAATATTAGGCATGAACACACATAATGCCAATCAACAAAATCAAATAACAAGCACATTATGCTATATATAGCAAAGTGACTAAATTAAGTTTATCTTTAGAAGAAGCCAAAAATGCATATAAGATTAGAATTAACTGCCTCCTTAATTTGAAGCTAAAGTGCACTAACAAGAACACTTGTAAAGCACAAGTTTCATCTTGGTGTGAAAAAGTTCAGTATTTAATTAAGCTGAAAATTAATGCACTAATGTTTAGTGTTACTCCCAGCCAACCCAATTGTTGAAGGCATAAATTCCTCTCTCTTGTATTTATCTGTAAGTGTAGCTGTGATGAATATTAATGCCTACTTTATCAATAACTATATATGATAATACACATATGGATTGTAGAATGAAATGAATGTAATTAATAAAGTGATTACATCCAATACTCGGTGATCTGTGTGTGTGTTTTTCTAGCAGAAGCCACAAGTGTCAAGAAGAAGTGATCTCTATGTCTCAAAATCTCAAAACCTATTGGGATTTTCACTTCACAAGATGGGTGAAATTTCTCGACGAACACGTACTGTAGTAAAAATACGGTGGCATAGTTATAGTAGCAAAAATACTGTAGCATGTGCGGGCTTCAGCGGGCGAAAAATGTCCGCACGGCTCTCTACCGAGTTTGTGCGGACGCACGCTGCCTACACGACTTTCTGCGATCTTGTATGAGCTTTGTGTGGCCTCTAATGCAGGATTGTAACCTCCCTTGGCCAATTACAACCTTTTCAAAGGCAATTTTAACCCCTCTTTATAATCTACAATAGACTAATAACCTCTAAAATATATTAAATGCAAATGACGATGAAAGACACCGATTTTTGTGTGGAAAACTCTTTAAATCGAGGGAAAACCCACAGGACTCCTTAGAGCCACTTGAAATCCGTTCCACTATATCAATTAAGAATTACAATGTTTTCTCTAAGGTTAAACTAGAGGTATATATGCCCAATGGCATCCACATTTACAAGCATCATCTCCATCATCATCATCATCATCATAGATGGATAGCCAACAACACTAAGTAGAGATCAAAAGAAGAATCAAACCTAATCAATAGGAAGAGCTTCTTGCAAGAATTCTTTACCCGGAGTTTGAGTGAGATCCGGTGTCGTATCACTGTCCGATAGTCTTGCTCTAACTTAGCTTTTTACTTGTCTTCCTTTCTTGGTTTCTCTTATCTGATGAAGCAAATGAATATAATTCCAATTCTCAAGTCTACCCCTTCTTAGTGGCCGTTTGGTTCGGAAGTGAATTGTCGAAGTGGTGGAAGTCTGGAAGTGGCACTTCGGTGGAAGTGAACAGTTCAGCTGAAACTATCCACTTCAGTGTGTTTGGTTCAAGCTGAAAACTGGACTTCAGATACCACTTCCTGTGTTTGGATGGTTGAAGTGGAGATATTATCACCACTTCGGTGAGGGGATAAAGTTGCCATTTCATATTTTTTACATTTATTTAATTAAATCATATGATTTAATTAAATGATTTAATTACTTTATTATGATGGTAATAAATAATTTATTTATTAAATTAAAAACTTTGCACATCACATAATTAATTTAATACCATGTTATTAAATTAAATTAAATCGGTTAATATATTATGCTTAATTATTAATTAGTGAGAGTAGTTACTTAATTATTTTATTACCATGGTAATAATTATTCTATTTATCATTGAAAAATATTGCAAAGTGGGCTGAAGTGGTGACTTCGGGACTTTTCTAGCTGAAGTCAGATACCGAAGTGGCCGAACTCAGAAGTTGTCACATCATCACTTCTGGGTTCAAATCAGTGAAACAAACACACTGAAGTGGGCTGGAAATGGCCATTTTGGCAACTTCGGTGCCCACTTCGGTGAAACAAACGGCCCCTTAGTTGAAGAAGCAAATAAATATAGTTTTTTATTAACTTGGGCCATGAAGCCCAACTTTTATTCATTGTTAGTAGCCCACCAAATGAGATAGACCCAATAAAACCAAATAGAGTAAATAAATCATCATTACCCATGCTACCACACACACACTACAAAAACAATATCCGGCTTGAGCATGTGAAATATTCACTAATCAAAGATCACATTTTGATTCACTTAAAGATAATAAAGCATTAATCAATGCCACATAAATAGCATGGGGATTGATGACTAATATTTCAAATAAATAAAACTAAGAGCATTAAGGGAGAGCCTCATAATTTAAAAAACAGTAATGTAATACTACAAAATAGCTCATAGCTTAGTCACATTTGACCCCATTAAAAAAAAAAATAAGAGTGAAACATTTAAATATTTTAAATATTTCAAAACTCATTAGAATAAATAACAGTAATTAGTCACTAATTATGGATACAGACTCGCAACTAAAATTCTCATCCTCACTTGAGAATGTGTGGGCTAGACAATCAATTTTCAACGCATTTGCACAATCATAAGTACTTCTTGGTTTTGTAAAAAAAAAAAAAAAAAGTTATTTTTTAAATGAAAAAAATAGTACAAAATACTCTCTCTCCCTTTTAGTATTTAATCATTACTTTAAACTATTTTACATATATTTAAAAAAATTAATTGATTATTGTAAGTTTGTTAAAATTTTATTTAATTCTCCAAATTACCCTTTATTTTATTGTAACACCAAATTTACTCTCTTTGTTTTTTAATATACTCTCTTAATATATTTAAGTCTTTGTTTAATTCAAAAACAATGGTATAATATATCTGAATGACTTATTAGAGTTAGAGAAGATTAAAGACAAATTTAGAAAAAATAATTAAATGCTTTCTACTGAAAATTTCTATCGTCATATATTTCACAGGATTCTTTTTACTTGTCTTATTTTAGAAAAAAAAAAATTTAGTACTTTTTCCGTATCCATTTATAAAAATTATAAAATAGTAAATAAATTTTGAAACTTACTTTTATATTTAATATATTTGTATAACTTACAATAAATCCTCTTCAATTACATTTACTATTTCTACACTTTCCAATAAATATCTTTTTAAAAATGAATTAATTAAAGGTGTGTGTGTGTATATATATATATATGTGTGTGTGTGTTAATAAACTGTTAAAATACGTTAGTTTTGTCTCTTAAATGATGTTAATCTGAATCGAATATTTATATCTTATTCCACTTTAACTTTGTGTTGCAATTACTTACAATATTTTGATTGATTGCTCTGAATAAATGTAAGTAAATCATTTTCATCTCAAATTGAAATTATTTATCAAATACTTAGTTATAATTATTATTTATATTTTTAAAACAAAATTCGGCTGCCCATGCAAAAGTTTACCACTACTCTATCAAATTGTATTTTATTATGAATGAGAATAATTTAGTTGTTTAATTAGGATTATTTTATCAAAAAAAAAAAAAATTTACCAACGTGATCAAAATGTGAAATAAATTGTAAACATGCTCTCATTGTCGGGACTCATGGTACCAGTGCATTTAGTCTTTCGAACTTGAATAATTAGGCTGTGTTTGATTGGCAACGGGTGGAAAAATTTCCGTAAAAAATGAAAAATAGTCGTTTGATTGGCATTATTTTCTAGCTAGAAAATCAAAATTTTTCCTTATAAAATGAAAAAAATTAGCCCTCACATGTTATTTTTTCACATAACCCCTTACATTTTCTATGAAAAACTTTTCTCATGGTGGAGGTAGGAAAAGTTTCCATTGTTTTAATGAAAAATAAGGTCATGTGACAACATAAGAGGAAAAATTTTCCATAAAACATTTGGACAAATAAACAGTCTATTTAGTTAGAAAATGACCATTGAAAAACTTTTTCATAGGAAAAAAAGTGCAATCAGACACAGTCTTAATATTTATTAATTAAATCTTTTTCGGTGGAGATTTTTTATCCAGATAATTACTACTATAAATTAAATTCTTTATTGTGGAAACAGTGCAACTGATTAAAATTCTCTTAGCATCAGTAAGTCTGGTTCTTTGAAAGTCAATTCATTGATTAAATAACTTGCCCAATAAAAAAACAATGAAGGACAAGACTGAGATAAGATACCTAGGCTCAAGTTCAAGTTTAAGCAATGTGAAACTTACAAGGAAGCCACCAAAAGTGTTCAAAAGTTTTTGAAGTTGTTCACTTGGTACATGATGACTTGAAGACTTTTATCAAGTCAACGGTCATGAGTCGTTTATTACGAGCCGAAGACTTTTGTCATACCATGAAAAAGAAAATAGTCTAATAGAATCCACTGTTTCAAATTTGTGTTACAAAGCACCTTTGCAATAGAAAAAAGAAAACATTATTTATAAGTCCCTGGATAGTTTCTATTTTCCTATGCAGTCCCTCTGACTTTTGCATTTCCTCTGCAGTCCCTGCTTTTCACACCGTGAGTGTGCTTTTTTTAAAATGGCAAAAGTGCCCTTGCTTTTCATTCCAGCCCAATCACATCAGCATTCTCTGGAAAGCTCTTCTCCATCATGTTCACTATACTTCATCTTCATCTCCATCTTCATTCTCTTTCTCCTCTTGTTCTTCTCTATTTTCCCAATGTTCTTGTCGTCCTGCTAAGAGATTAATCCGCAGGTAAGCACTGTCTGCATTTGGTCTCCATCATGTTGGTTTTTTTATTTTTTTACCCAGAAACCGACGTCTACGCAGGTGTTAGTCACCATGGAGACATTTTGTGGTGTTGCTCGCTTCATAGGCGAAGGACGGCTACTACAATTCATGGTCCTGACAGCCTGGGAGGTTGTTGTCGCAGAGATATGCAGAAAATGGTTGACAACGACAACAATTCAGTCAGTCTTCAACAACGGAAGTGTTCTTGCAGAAAATGGGAAACCCATGGGCTCCCATGCAAGCACGCATGTGAGGCGATAATGCAAATATACACGAACGTGCACAGATACATTGTAGATTACTTCACAGTGGAATGCTATCGCCGTGCGTATTCTGAACCTATATATCCAATCCCCGACATAAACAAACCATCTGACGAGCACCGAGAACTGCGAATCCGGCCACCAATCTCCAGAAAACTGCCCGGCCGTCCACGAAGGAAACGCATCGAGTCACAGGGATTAGAAGCCCGTGATTTACATTGTAGTCGGTGCCACGAACCTGACCATAATCGTCGTTTGTGTAACGCGGTCATAGTGGACAGAGTTATTGAAGACCTACTTTTTTTTGTTGACGAAAGTTTTTTTTTAAATGTTTTTTCACCGCTGCTTTCATGCGAATGCAACGGATAAAATTATTGTTTAGATTGTACTACTAGCTGTGTATTATCCTTATCTAACCGTGTAAACCTGGTACGTTCCTGTGTAATATACATTATTACTTGTGTAATATATATCTTATCTGTGTAATATACATTTTATCTGTGTAATATGCTCTATTATCTGTGTAATAAATACTGGTATCTGTGAAGTATACATCATTAACTGTGTAATATACGTCATTATAGGCAGGGGCAAGATGCACACATATGTCAAGACTAATGATATTAAGTAGATTACATGTCCACAAGGGTTATGACATAACTATCCAGTAATTCTATTACATGTAATGTTTGACATGAATTGTTAAATTGTTCAGTTTGGGGGGTTACTTAGTCCTATGTGCCTTGTCCTTGTTCAATTTCGGGGGCGATGGCCGCTTGCAACCTTGTGGGTTCGTTGTCCACCCGAGTCTGCCCGTCGTCCTCCGTGCCTTGTCCTTGTGTATAGTCATTCTGCCCTGACTCAACATCTTTCTGTCCCTTGCCCGTTGTACTGGCCTTCTGGCGAATACCGTCGAGCAATATACGCGGGACGTATTGAAGACGTAGGAATGAGACTTCCGGCTGGGTGTCTAAGTTGTCGGCGTACCTGGCCAAGAATGTGGGCCCATTCAAGAGGTTTTGGGGAAGAAGATGATGCTCATGAAGAATACTACGAGGAGCTTCACGAATGTCTCTGCCGTTGAGGTTATTCTCGACATTTCCATGCCATTTTTTTGAAACTTGAACAAGGGGCAAAAAAGACATTTCCCCTCTCCGTTAGCTTCATTATAACAGCCGTTTTACGTTTTTGGATTTGAAGGGAAATAGATTGAAAAGGAATGACTAAATAGGAAAGTGAAACATGTCAGGGACCATCCGGGAAACTGCAAACTTGGGGGGAATTTATAAGTAATTACCGCTAGAAAAAATGGTAATTTTTTTTTCAAACGATAAATATATAGTACATACATTAAATATGTATATGCAAACAAATTATCATTTTCAACTGAGGATAAAGAGTTTGGACTGAGAGTCTAAATCCACACACACTAATTTGTTATGATTATTATTGTTTTTCATTAGTATCGAATTTGATATTTTGAAATAATTTTTTTTTATTTTTTATATAGGGCTGAGCACTGTTTGATGATAATTTTTTTATATAACTTATTTTTTAAATAAAAATAAAAATTATAATTTGAATAATAATAATAATTTTTATAACAACAGTATTTATGGAATAAATAACTACTGTTGTTATAAAAACAAAGAATTTTTGAAAATGTTGAAACTTATTCGAATATTTAGGGATAATGAAATTTTAGAGGGACTTTTCAGGAATTACCAGCTCGACTAACCCATATAATAATACATATATATTATATATATTGGTAATATCCATTCCGCGTTATCGAAGAGCAATAACTCAAAAGGCGGTGGACGAGATCCCAACCGTACACCTGTCAGCATGGGTTTTGTAGAGACCTAGAGAAAGGAATAGGGAAACAGATGGACGGCTGAAGCAGGGCAGTTACAGAAGGGACGGCAGAGATTCGTCAGAGGGGGTTTGCTTGGGCAACACGCCATCTCTGCGCACCCAACCAACGAAGACCAAGTAGGGAGAAAACTAGGGGCAAGTACTAGACCAGACAGACAGGACTCATACTATGACCATTTCATATAGGGGATATAGGTGTAGGTGGGGCCCATGCAAAACGCATATAGGGGCTCTATAGGGTCCCACCCCCTAACCCTATGGCTTATGGATCACTTCATTATCTTTCTCTCTCTCTCTCCCTCTCTTTTTGGTTAATATTGGAGAGATCATTTCAATGAGATATTGCATGGGATTTGATTCCTTCTTGGGAGGTGGCCCTTCTCATTAAACGCTCCTCAGTCCTCCCTTCCATGCAATTCCATTATGCCGCTCTTTCATTTTTTTCTTATTGTATACTATTATATACATATACTCATACATATACAAATATGCATGTATAAATATATTAATATATTAAAAATTTATGCTAATAATATTTTTGAAATAAATAAAATATAGGCACCGGAGTACAATAAAAGAGCCCATCTCAGTGTAAACGGAAGAAATCAAAAAATAGGAAAAGTGTCTGATGTGGTAGAAATGATATAACTTTCACTACTTCTATATCAATTTTTGTAAAAATTATCACTTTCATGAAATGCTTATTTCTTCATTTATGGTGTTCATTTTTTCTTTTTCAAAGACTTCAAATGAGTTTTTGGAAGTGGGGGGAAGTGATATTTTATAACAGCTCACTTCTCTCATTTCGATATAAAAAATATTAAAATGAGTTTTAACTAAAATCCACTTCCTACTAAAATAGGGAAAGTAACCATTTTTCTCATTTTAGAGAAAAATGAAGAAAGTCGGTCCACTTACACCTATTTTTCTTCACTTACACTGAAATAAATCCACTGCACTCACCAAATATGCGGGTGACAGAAACTTGTTTTGAATAGCGGAGGTGTTGTCACTTTTTAAATAATAATTTTGGAATTTTAAATATTTATATAAGTATACTGTTTTAAAAATGAAATAGACAATGTATAATATTTAAACAAAATAGTATGTATATGTAAGTAACCATTAAAAATAATATTGTTTGTTTTTGCAAATAATTTGTAAATAAAAAACTATCCTTATTTTTGTTTTGATGCAATATGGATAAAACATCAAAAACTCTAATTAAATTTTATTATCAATTAAATTTTTTTTATAAAAACTATCCTTACTCTCCCGCTTCCTCTCCGATCTACAATTCTATAAAAACACAAAAACTCTACATAAAACATCATCAAGTATTAATAAACTAAAATATTATTATCAATTAAATTTTTTTTTGAAATAAAATAACTCTAATTAATTCTATTAAATTATATATGCACTATAATACAAATATATAACAATTTTCACATTTTTTTTCTTTCGATTTTCTTTGAAGGGAGAGAAACAATATAGTTAATTAGCCTAAATAATTATTAAATTAAAAAGTTATGATGTTTTACTAAAATATTTTTTAAAAACAGATATTTTATTTGAATGTTCACAAACCATCCTTGAATGATAAACGTTTTCTAAAAATCTTTTTTTTTTTTCATATTTTCCAATAGAAAAAGCCTGATGTTTTTCTTTTTTTATATAAAAATCATGCTATAAAAATTTAATATCAAATTAGAAATATAAAACAATTTCAGACAAGGCATTCTAAGCACACAGACAAAACTATCATCTAAATATTCATCACTATATTTTAAAAACTTTTTATCCTTATTTTTATTTTTAATATATATCTTTAAATTAAAAGTTTAGGAGAGTTACAATACTCTTTTCATTGACATCATAATTCATGGTAATAAAAATATAAATAATATATAAATATATAATAATGTATATAATAATATATTAATAATAATTATTTCATTATTATCCAAAATTCTTAATTTATATATTTAATATCTAAACAATTTATATATATATATATATATATTAAAAAAAATCACCTCCAGGTCCTCCACCCACCACCTCCTCCTCCTACAAGAGAGAGAGAGAGAGAGAGAGGAAACCCTCAATCAGAGTGCGCAGCCCACTGTACAAACACTGCAGTGCAGTCTTCTCGTGAGTCCTCTACATAGTATATATTCCTTGTCCTTCCTCTTTCCCAGAGTCTTTCTTCTTCTCTTTCATGCACCTCCTTCCTCCCTCTCTCTCTTCTTGACCCACCCAACCGCTCCCCAAGGCCCTCTTCTTTCCTCTTCATATACCAAACTCCTCCCTTGACTCTCTTTCACTCTTTCCCTCTGTGTGTGTGTGTGTGTGTTTCACTGTTTCTTTAATGGAAGGACCACCACCACCACCACCATCACAAGCAGCACCAACAGTGGAGGAGCAACCAGCAAAGTGCCCAAGGTGTGAGTCCACAAACACCAAGTTTTGCTACTACAACAACTACAATCTTTCACAGCCACGCCACTTCTGCAAGGCATGCAGGCGTTACTGGACTAAAGGTGGCGCCTTGCGCAACGTTCCGGTCGGTGGTGGCTCAAGGAAGACCTCCAAACGCTCGTCTCCCAACTCATCATCCTCCACTGCCCCAGCTGCCAAACGCACTTCTTCATCTTCTTCTGCTTCTCCGCCTTGTAACTCTTGCTCTGTCCCTGATCCTGAGCTTCTTTCTGTCTTTCCACCGCCTTTGGATTCTGAACATCATGCTGTGCTTGGTGTTTCCGGGAGTTTTAGCTCTCTTCTTAATTCTACTTCTCAGTTTGGGAGTTTCATGGAGGATTTTGATCAGCCTCCTGGAGAGCATCATCTTGGTCTCTGTTTGGAGTCTCAGCAGCAGCAGAGCTCTACTGATAGCGATGGTACTGAGAATTTTCTTAGTTTGCAGGGTGATTGGCCTAGTGGCTGGCCTGATAATTTGGCCATCTACACTCCTGGAAATGGATTTCAGTGAATCTTGTTTTCTCTTTTAGTTTTTCTTTTTTTTCTTTGTTTTTCTGATCTTAAGATTGAGATGTATGTATAACAAACTTTCCACAATTTAGTTTGACAGAGTGTTTACTTGCATGCAATGCATGTACTGATGAACTGTTATCAACTTTGATGTTTTTTCTACAATAACTCTCTTTGTTTTTTGTTTTTTTTTTAATTTATGTGTTTTGATGCATGTGCTTGTCGATGGAATTGGATTCCTTTGTTTATTCCTGCAACTTGATTCTGTGAAGATAGTGGGATGCTGATAAAATTCTTTGCACATATTCCTTTAGAATAATAAAGAACATGCATGCTGTACGATACCAAAAGAACAATTCTACTAATCATGTCCTAAACTTCTGATGCACTTATTTTTCACAACTATTGTTCCATGGAAAATAACAAGCTTTTCTCAGCAGCAACATGGTGATGAGCAACAACAACCACAGGAAAAGCATGCAAACCATTTCCTCCTCCTGCTAGTTGCTGCTTGGGGTGTCTCTGCTTTTGAAACAAATTCATGTGATTCTCTAACTTGTGGTTCCGGAGCTGCATGCTTAGCTTCCAATTTTGTTGTTGCTTCCTTCCCTTCTGTTAATCTGAAACACCAGACAAAACATGTAGTTCTCTCATTGTAAATTCATGTTCAATTTTTTTAAAAAAAAAAAAAAAATATGAAAATGAGCATATACATTGGGAAAGCAAAAGATTGAAAACTTGCTGCACTGCCATGAGAAGTGCTAACTGAATTCCTTGCAATCTCAAATCTTTGTTTATCTTGTTCATGCACCTCTTGTTCTGAAGCTCTGAAAACATTGTCCATGGCTTCATCACCACCATTTGCTGCAGCTGCTTCATTTTCAACTGGTTTCTGCATTACTGCTGGTGAACTCAAATCATCTACATTATGTGATTCAGGCAATCCAAAAATATTGACATGGTCTCTGGAAAAACTAGAGTTTCCAAGATGAATACTAAACAATGATTCATTTGAAGCCACACTCCACTCCATTGGTGTTGTAGATGTCCTTGTGAAAACAGAGGAAGGTATCCTGTTTGGGTCTGGAACATCATATTTCCCCATGACTTGAACTGGAGGAGGAGACACTGAACTGAAATTATTCATACCAGGAACTTCAGAAACAGAAATAAATGGGTTTCCTGTTGATGCTTGTGATCCAAAATTCAGACTTCCATCTTTATTCGGTGACGACGACGACAACGACAACGATTCTTCATGGCCATTGCTTGAATTATTACTTTGTTGATTTACATCTAATTGGAAGAAATCATCAATTGATGATGAACCTGAAGATGTTGCAGATGAGGAGCTTGTTTCACCATTCTTGTGTTGCTGCAAAATCTCATGTTCATTGTTGCTTTTGTTTTCTTGTGCTGAATCCATGCAGATGCAATGCTGATTCAAAGAAAATTTATTATTTTATTTATATTATTATTGTTTAATCAAAAACAAAAGAGAAACATTCTGAAATGTAAAAAGCTTAAACACAAGAGGAAGGATTGGTTTACCTTGATTCAGTTTTTGATTGAAACAATGAAACAGGGGGAAAGTTTTTTTTTTTTTTTTTTTTCTGTATTTTTTTCCCTTGCAAAATAAAAAAAAAAAAAAAAAAAAAAGTACAGATGAGCATTGAAAGAATGAAAGGCTAAGCAAAAGAGTCTCGTTTTCTATGGCTTCCTTGCCTATATTTAGTTTGTCGGATGAGAATTTTTTTTTATATGTTAAAATATTTTTCATTTAATTAATACTAATTATTATTTTTTTTTAACCAAAAGGTCCTGGTCTAAGTAGCATGGGCATGAGTTAATTAAGAAAGTGATTTCGAAAAAATATCTATTCAAAATAGTAAAGGGAGATGTATTTTTTCCCTTCTAATTTCATTCTATTTTTATGTCATATGCTAATACTAATAAATATAATTAGTTTAAAAAATTTGGGGATTAATATATATATATATATATATATAGAAACACTTGCTACTTTATAAGGCTCCCAACATTTTGCCCCATTTGTGAGTTGATGACCAAAAAAATTTATTTTTTAAGCATCAAATTATCTATTCAAAATAGTAAAGAGAGATGCATTTTTTTCCCTTCTAATTTTATTGCATTTCTATGTCATATAATACTAATAGAGATAATTAGTTTAGAAAATTTAAGGATTTTTTTTTGTATTTTTCAGCACTTATGTTTTGGGCCTACGAATGGCTAGTTGGGCCAGCCCGCAAGGAGTAACTACAGCGCACGCACGCCTTAGTTTAGCTACATTAGGGGGTTTCGTTCTTGACAAAAAAAAAAAAAAAAAAAAAACATTGAAGTGTTTTCAATTTTTAAAATTTTTACTTTTATTTTTTATTTTTATTCTCTATAAAAAGAAATTTTTATTATCCATTTTATATACTCCCTAAATACTCAATTTATCGCCATGTCAAGTTTTTATTTTTATCTTTATGTACATAATATTTCTTTTCAAGATGAAGTGATACTTAGCTTATGTATTACCTACCAAACTATTTGCATACCATTATATTTCTTTATTTTTAATTAAATACAAGTGCTTATCTCAAACTCAATGCAAAATCAAATCATAACAATTATTCAAGTTTTCTAATCAGACTGAATTTATTTAAATTTGTAACATGAGTTGATATAAAAGTTGAGTGGATTTCATTTTAAATTGGTTTAAAAAGTTTACTATTTAAGCCAATTTAATAATAACTCTCCTTTCAGAACAACTTCAATTTTAAGTTGTAAATAAACCTCGTTTAGATTAATTATGAAACTATTTATAGCCTAATGAGCTAGCTTAATGATGAATGATTTAGACAGTGATCAAATGATAATTGTGCATCGATTTTAATAAAATGATAAGACTACATTAATTAAGAGTTATTAGGCATCAATAATCACTTTAAGAATTATAATTAAATGAATCATCACTACATGGGATACTAAAACGATGTTATTTCCATTGCTATCCTCTTGACTATGAAGATCTAGATACTTGTTTAAATTAAGAACAAGCAATTTTAAATATATATATATATATAGTCATGCAATCCAGTAAATTTCATCACTACTTAATTAATGAAAAATAACAAATATTTAATATTTTATCACTTATTGTTATGAATTTAGACTATAAATATATTTGATAAATAGATGACAAACAACTACATTTAAAAGAAAGTTAAGGATGTGCATTAGTGCGGAGTAAGCTCAATATGCAAACTGTGTTCTCACTTTGGGTGAATTTTGGGATTTGATTTTGGGTTCTACCGAAAACGAATACTCTACGTATTTTTATTTATTTTGGAATTTAAAGAATGATGCATGATTAATTCAATACATTATTATTTATTTTTTAAGATAATGTTGCGATTTTATAAGTTATTATTTTTTTTATAAATTTTTAAAATGAATATTTTCTGTTTATACGTAAACAATGTTAAACTTGGCAAATAATATGAATACCATATGTATAATCTTACAGTATTTTTTCCCTTAATTCATGAATACTTAAATATTTAAAAGATATCATGAAGTATAATTTAAGCTTAAATCCAGCCGTTGAGAACCAAATTCCAACCGTAAAATTTAAACAAAGCCCAAAAAAAAAAAAATATATCTCAATAAAATCTAAGATGAACAATCAATAAAAATCTAAGTTTAAATTGAGTCTATATATATATATATATGTAGATCATATTATTATATATATGTTTTTTTTTTATTTCAAAGTCTTAATAATTTCAAGTTGGTAGGAGACACTCCCAAACCTCCCAAGATCATGTATTCTTTTCAATAATATAAATACATAGCAACTACTGAAAATGAGTCAAAAGTATCAAACCATTCTTGATTGGCTTTATGTTCTCTCTTGTCACACAAAATCTGAATTCACAAAACAAGGGAACAAGCACCATGTGCCTTATTTAAAGCTTAAATGTTTTTTTTTTTTAGCTCAATTATCAAACATGACTACCCTTCAAAGAAACTTCTCTAACATGGATCTAATGATATCTTTCTTGTGGGGCATCACTAGAGTTTTCATGTCATCTTTTAATTCATTTTAATCAAATAAATTAGAGAGTTGGACCATGGTTACTTTCCTAACAAACCAAAGGAGGATCTCTACTACATAGGGTTATTTTTCAACTTTGTGGGCTTTTTATGGGGGCCTTGATAGATGATGTACGTGTCTTTTTCTGCATGCATGCATGCATGGCTTGATATGGACGTAAAGGTTCTCTTTGGACTTTGGGGTGAAAAAGGGCAAAAAAGATGGTAAAACTAAAAAGAGAAAAGAGTTTTATTTTCCAGTGCTTTATTTGAAATTTCAATGAAAAAAAATACATATATTCCTTCCTTCTTATTTCATATTCTTTTATATATATATATATGTATAGTTTTATAAATAATTTGCTAATTATTTCTCTCAATTTCCCCATAATATGAATTTTTCAAAAAAATCATTTATACTTAAAAAAAAATTCAAAACAGAAATAATTTACTATTGATTTTCTTTTAAATCAATACAATGCTTAAGGATATGTTATTTTTTTTTAAAATGTGAGAAGCGTGTGTATTAGAGACGTGCACAAGTGTGGAGTAAGTGTAATAAATATTTGTGTTTTCATTTTGTGTGGGTTTTAAAATTTTATCTTCCCACAAAAAATACTACAAATATTAATATATATTTTAGGAAAATCATTAAATTGACCGTAAAGTATTATTTAAAAATTTATGTGAAAATAATATGGATTATATATTATACAAATATTAAAAGTTTTAAATGACTCATATTCTAAGTCTCATATTCTTTGACTTTCTGTGTTAATTCTTCTTTCACAATTTTTGAAAACTTAAAAGTAAAGTTATGTTTTATCTTTTTCACTTTTAATTCTTTAAGTGACTATATATATATAGTAAAACATCGATAATTGAATATTTAATAACCCAATAAAATAATATTTTCCCGTTTTTGCCAAACACATAAGATAATAATCGTTTTTAAAACTCATATTCCTAATAAAAATATAAATTAATAATTCATCAAATACTTAAAAAATGTAAATATCTAAAATTATTTGTTTCTTCTTTGTATATAAACTAAATTCAATCCCATCCTTAATTTTGTACAAAATACCCATTTATTTGGTATATTGGGATATAATGCCTACATTGCAACAAGTAATTTGAAAGATTTCTAAACTAAAAAACCTATTATGTCGAAAAATCTAGCAAAACACAACTATTATATAGATCTTGATAATCATCGACTCGGGTAGTCATTACTCTTCAATAATCGTTTTATTTATAATTAATTTTATTATAGCATTATTTTTATTATGATTATAAAATGGACCACATAATTTTGGCCGCATTGTTTTATTTTATCATTATTTACCAAATGATATAAAATATAAAAAAACTCTAAATTAATAAATATTTATTTATGGATAAATGAATAAAGTATTCGATCATCAATATATTAATAATTTTTATGAAATTATAATTTTTTTATCTAAATAATATTATTTTATAGATGTTTTATGGATGATAACATAATATTTATATGTTGACCCTGCTTTATAAATTTCCTAGCTTTGCCACTCATCACAGGTTTTTTTTTTTTTTTTAAGTGAACACCCAATCCAAAAAAAAAATACTAGTAAGCAGAGAGCCCTTGGTATTAAAGATGGGGTTATATTATATAGAAATATATAAAAAATAAATTGTTTTAAAAGCATTAAAAATTATCTTTTTAATAGAAAACATCTATTTATTTTATTTTCAGTAAAATTTAAAAATATATATATAAGTAGGTCCAAGCCATAAAGGATATATAACTAAAAGATTAAGTTTAGTTTACATGCATTGTTTTGGCATTCATCTATTACAAATTTGCAAAATAGAATTTTAATATATATGTTATTGAGTTTTTTAAAATTGATTTTAGATTTGTTAATTTTATTCAAGAATAATTATAATACTTTTCTTCATGAATAAACTATTCCTTCCTATACTATCTTTTTTCCCGGTGTACAAAAATAAAAGTAATAAAAACATGTTTTTATATTATTAAAATATTCAATACTTTTACCAAAGTAGCCAGGTAAAAATAAATAAATAAATAAATATGTTAATTAATTAATCAATAAATGAGCATTGAATACAAGCCTGCTCCACACGTGTCCAACTTCGCCGTGTCCCATACGCTGTGCCGCCGTTGCCGCTCAAGCTCACGCTCTCCTCCACGTCATAAATAAATATATAAATTTATATATAACAATAATATTAATCACCTTTATTAAATTATTATTTAAAAATACATTTGAAAAACTATTTTTCAATTTTCATAATAATTAGTAAATTCTAAAGAAATTAAAATAAGATTTACTCTGAAAATGGAAAATATATTAGAATTAGCAGTATAAAATTAGTAATTTATAATTTCTGCTAAAGCGGTGGCCCCCCTTTTTTTCGGTGCAAAAAACGTGCATTCCTTAAATTGAAGCATCTCGAACGATTCACCAATAAATTCTTACTAAAGTTTTTTTTTTTTTTATAAAAATATGATAGTTTAAAATTATCATGTTAATTAAAATATTAAATTAAAAAAAAATTAGGTGGATTTCCACATCACATCACGGTTCATGATCAGCTGGGACTCGTGATCCTGCGGTCCAGATCTCCCCTGCCAGGGTCTATCAAGCGCCACCTTGATCTCTCGCTGTTCGGCCACGTGTACCTTAATCCCGGGCGGTGTACAGTTCCCTATGTTCCCGTGCCGACACATGTCGTCATCGAAGGAGTCAAATCACGCTGGGTCCACCAAAGAGAATGGGCCCCACCTTCTAGTTTGATCTGGCTGCCAGGTCATCCCAACCTGTCCGGCTTCAAAGACAATCATAACCTTTTATTTATGACGTGGCTTTTGTTTATTGGTTCATACGGTGGGGCCTAAAATTAGAGAGGTCGAAGAAAACGGTGAGACCGATGGGTGTTTCAGTCATTTCACGAAGGAGGTCACGATTGTAATTTGGCAGGGAGCTGTCGGTCCGGTAATTAGGATCAGGAGGTGACCGGCAAAATCCGGTGAAGGTGCGGACAGCTGCCAGTTTTTGGCGTCGGTGGGTGGGGGCACGAGTTAAACCCGGGTTAACTCGTGGCGTCGTTGAGCTTCGTATATAAGCGTGAGAATAGCGAAAGGATCGTCAGAGAGAAATAGAACCACGGAGGAGAGAGAGAGAGACAGAGAGACAGAGAGACAGAGAGAAGGGGGGGTTCCGTTCTAGAAGGACGGAAGAGAGCCCTCTGGGATTCGATTCAATGGATGAATCCAGTGGTTCTGTTTCGATTGATGTAGAGAGGATCTCGTTTGGCGGAAAGGTTGGTGTTTTTCCTTTTTCTTTTTTGTTTTATTTGAATTTTTTGGGGTTCTTTTTTGGTGGTATTTGGGGTTGCATTAGTTGTTTTTGGGTTGATGGTGGAGTTTTGGTTTGAAATTTAAGGTTTTTTGGAGCGATTCTTGGAGTTCTTGTGATGGAATTGGGTTGATTCTTTGAGAATAGAGATTTTTATTGTGAATGAGGAATGGGGTTTCTTGCTTGAGTGTGTATTCTTGGGGAAATGGAGTTTTTTTTTTCTGTTTTTTTTTACTTGATGGGTGGCATGGTTTGGGGGTTGTTTTCTAGGGTTTCTTTCAATGTTAAAGTTATGTGTTTGAGATTGGATTCTTCAAAATTTTCGATTGAGTTTGATGGAATAGTCAAATGTGGAATCTGTGACTGGTTTTTGGATCCTGAAACGTGCGGATTTGTCTCTCTCTCTCTCTTTTAGGGAAGATTCGTGTGGGTTTTGTCAACTAACAGTCAAATATATCTCCTTTTTGGCTTTCTTGGTAGATTGCTGTTGGTAGTTGTATGGGAAATTTTGTTGTTCTGAGTGTTTTTTTTCCCGATGATTGCTCTATTCTGTGTCCAAGTAGTGTCTATTTTCATGATTTGAATCGAATGCATTATTTTACTGAGGTATTTCGCTGCCACTTAGGGTTTTCATGTTGTTTACCTTCTTGGGATTAATTATATTTTCGTTCTCGATTAATAAATGCTACAAGAGGTTCTATGACGACTTTCTTTTAACTTGCCTACTCTTTATTTATCTTTGTTAGTGCTGGATTTGTCACTTTCAATTTCATAGTCTTATATCTGTATCTTATTAGCTGAAATTGATTTATACGTTGATTTCATATTGATTCTGAATTGTGCGCCGGCCTCCACTCTAGTTCATGCTTCCATATATATTCAATAATCTCATTGTGCTCCTTGCCACTAACTCCAAGCTTTAAATATATTAGGTCATATTTGTATGATAATGTTCTTTAATATCTCTTCATTGTACAATTTTTTTTTTCTTCTATAAACCTCAGAAAAGGTTATCTTTTTTTTTTCTTTTTCCTTCTTCACAAACAAGTGTTTTTAGAAATAATTAATTTCTTTTGGAGAGACTTTTTGCCTGATTTTGGTGTATTTCTTGCTTATTGTCATCAGGAACATCTTGTACAAACAAGTCATGGCCCAGTGTCTGTTGCTGTTTATGGTGATCAGGACAAGCCTGCGTTAATTACTTATCCGGATGTAGCTTTGAATTGTGAGTTCCTTCTTGTCACAGTTTGCCTTCTCTATTTCCTTTCCTGGTCATTGAATAGAGGTTTTGGTTGGTGATGTGCATATTAGTTTGAGAAACCCTGAACTTGCAATTCTTTTTCTGGGAGAAAGAGATTAAGAATCATTGGTTATAATGAAAATTCTGGTTGTGACTTCTGTTAACTCTATGGCCATCTCGGCTTTATTTGTTATAGTGCCAGTGCAGCTGTCCATTAATTTCCACTTGTTACTTTCACTTTCTTCTGCGTTTTGGTTGCTGTTATGGCCTTTCTTATATTTCTGATAGGCTTACCAATATTTTTGTTTGTTTCACAATCCTTGTCAAATTGTTATTTTACTGAAATTCTATGTAATTAAATTCCATACGTTATGAAAATTTTCAGGAAATTATGGTAGTGATGTTTTCCACCTGTGTCCTAATTGTGATCTGGTGAAGTCTGAATGGTATCTAACTTTGCTCTGTCTTTTTGCTGAATTGTGCCAGATATGTCGTGTTTTCAGGGACTATTCTTTTGCCCTGAAGCTGCTTCTTTGCTGCTTCACAATTTCTGCATATATCATATCAATCCTCCAGGACATGAGGTTAGTAGTTGAATTGCAACTTCGATCTAAATCAACTTCATGCAACTTTACCAACTTAACTTTGTTACCTTTCTGTCAAATGGATCCCTCACATTTTTCGTCCTCTTGAACAAGAGTTATCACAGTTGGGAGCTGCTTCGATTTCACCCAGTTATTCAGTGCCTTCAGTTGATGACTTGGCAGATCAAGTTTTGGGTGTACTTGACTTCTTTGGGTAATCAAAATGCTGCTTTCTCTGATAAATTCTAAATGTAACATGTATCATGAATTTCTATTTGATTCTTGTTCTGCAGGTTAGGTGCAGTAATGTGCTTGGGAGTCACTGCTGGTGCTTACATACTTACCCTTTTTGCTGTATGTCTCGTACCTCAGGGCTTTCTAGGCTTCTTTTCTCTCTTTGATTCCTGATTTGCAATCTTCGAAACATTATTTGCAGACAAAATATCGGGAGCGTGTTATTGGATTGATGCTTGTATCCCCCTTATGTAAAGCACCGTCATGGACAGAATGGCTGTATTATAAGGTCTTCTTCAATGCATTCATTTATAAATTTAGGAGTTAATCAAGAGTCTAATTCTTAACAGATAAATAAAATGCTAATGTTTTAGGTCCTGTCAAATTTGCTCTACTTCTATGGGATGTGCAGCTTGGTCAAAGAATGCCTACTTCAACGTTATTTCAGCAAGGTTGGTTCTTATTGCTTCACTATGCCGTGTAGCGTTTTGGGTTTCCATTTTATGTTGTCTGAGTTATTTTTCTTTTGTCGGCAGGAAGTTCGGGGTAGTGCCCAGATTCATGAATCAGATATTGTTCAGGCGTGCCGAAGTGTTAGTTTCAATTCCCCTAGTTTCTTGCTCCACGTTTAGACTGAAATTGATTATTTTTAAAATTCATGACAATGGTCTTTGGGTCTTCCCTGCAGTTACTGGATGAGAAGCAAGGTGCAAATGTCTGGCGCTTTCTTCAAGCTATTAATGGGTACACCCTCAACAAATATGTGAAGACACTATCAACTAGGCCTGTAAAACACTCTTTAACTAATAAGACCTTGCTTCTGAATTTTAACAGGAGATATGATCTGACAGAACGGCTGAAGAAACTGCAATGCCGAACACTAATATTTGTCGGTGAAAACTCGCCTTTCCATTCGGAGGCTCTCCACATGACTGCAAAACTGGACAGAAGATTCAGTGCATTAGTCGAGGTATTTCTTTAATTAGAAGATACATTCATAACCTCATCCATATGGAGGCGAATAGGACTCCCTGATAAATGGAAATGTCTTATACTCCAATGAATTCTCAGGTTCAGGCATGCGGATCAGTGGTCACAGAGGAGCAACCCCATGCCATGCTGATTCCTATGGAATACTTCTTGATGGGATACGGGCTCTACAGGCCATATCAGTTTACTGGCAGCCCTCGCAGTCCACTTAGCCCAACATGCATCTCCCCGGAGCTGCTATCACCGGAAAGCATGGGTATAAAGCTAAAGCCCATCAAAACCAGGATGTCATCAATGGTCTAAAAGAGAACTTTTGGAGACTTAAACCTCGATGCAAGGATCAGCTGTGACGGAGCTATACAGAGTATTTTTATGTGGGGAACTGAATACGTGTTGTATGTAAATTGAGTACATTGTCTTTTTGATGTGGGGAAGCAATTCTTGGGTGGTGTAGATACAAAAAAAAAAATGGAGGTGTACTACCTCACAGAGAGAGAGAGAGAGAGAGAGAGGTGCGAGAGCTACGTTCATTTCATTCTTTTGTTATTAAAACAACAGCTTGTAAATCTTGTCTATGGTGAGCAGATAATAATAAAGATGAAGGTGGTGGGGGGTTTGTTCTCAATCACAAACTATGGTGCTGTCTCTTTTCTTTCTTCTTGCATTGATTGGTGAAGCACTGATGCTGTGTCTTTCTCGCTTTATATACAGGGCATGTTGGTTATTTTTCTGCAAAGTTTGTGGTCCTTGTATGATGTATTTTATAGTTTGGTGTGGTATTATAAATCAAACACTGGTAGGTTTGGTTGATGGCATTCCTTACTGTTTGTCTTGCAGGCCAAGTGATGTATGACATTGATTTTGCTGGAAGTTGTGAAGCACAGTAGAATATGCCATTGGGTATACATTCAATCTTATCTACCTACTTTTTTCTTGTTGGGAGATGACAAGGATCCCTTTATATTGTGTGCTATGGTTGTTCTTCTAGAGAAAGGAATCAATCACAAGGAAGCAAAATCTTTATATTGTTCGCTACGGTTCTTCTTCTAGAGAAGGAATTGGTCAGAGGGAAGCATGTGCGGCCAATTAAGTATTAATGGCTTTTCTTTGTGATGTCTTTGGAGGCTGAACTTTGTAGCTTTACCAAGGAATAAACATGACTCCTGCTAGCAATTGCCATTATTCGCCAAAGTTTTACATCAAAGCACTTGTTTTTGTCTGTTCGTGTGTTTCAAATTGGTGGTAAAGTGAATTTGGTTTGAAGACAGCTGAATGCAATTGGAAAGTAAACAAGTACGATGCGCTTTGAACTGTAAAATGCTTGCATTGTGGTTTATATATTTCATGGGTTAATTTTCCAACACTGTTCAATGGATTTACAGACAAGGCAACAAAATTCTCCAAATTTCTGTGGCATTGCTAGACTGCTGAAAGAACAAGTGAAATATTTACTATTGAAGAGTTGCAGAGCACTTGCAGATACTGTTGCTGGATTCTCTACATTGTTTGGTTGGCCTATTTGTTAGCATTGTCAAATTGTGGAATCTGAAATCTAGAGTAGTGTCCTACCACTCACTCAAAAGATGCATATCTTGTGGATGCTATTTGGCCCAAGTAGCTTCTTCCACCATAAAATTGTTCTCGAGATCTATTCTCAGCATGTTCCAATGCCATTGAGAACCACCGATCCATGCTTTAAAGCCAAGCTGATTAACAGCCCAAAAATCACTTATTCTATCAAAAATGTATATACCTATATATTATTGGGTTCTAAAGGATTTCTAGCCCAGCAGTATTACCCCACTACGAAAGGGGTTAGGCGCCGGATTTAAGAATTCAGAATTCAAGTATCTCTGAACATAATAGCGGTAATAGATCTCCAGTTATATGTGTGGTCTTGTAGTCCAAATTATGTGTCACCAGATAAGACCGTATAGATTGAATGATAAATTCCCCGTCTATACACATGCTTTTTGTCACATTTGTCAATATATATACATATATATATCTACTATCTAGCATAACCACCAAGAAATAATAGTAGAAGAGATGTTTCAATCAATTTTTAATTATATAGCGGACAAAATCACACTTAATTAAGACTTAATAAACGGGCACACAAAGCGAGGGAAGTATGATCACACACCATCTTTATATTACTCATCGAGATTGGAAGTATGATGCCTATCTTTGCAAAATTCTTTATCAAAAGAAACCCACAGGCGTCTATTCCTTATTACTATTATTATTATTTTAATTCCAAAAATGAACCACAAGTTCAAGAGCAGAGTTCTTTTCCTGAATTCTGAGCACATATCAGGAATAAAATCTTGATTAAACTTTATCCAAGTTAAGATGATGCATCAATAAAGATTTCTGGTCTATATAGCAAATTTATTTGACTTGCAATTATAGTGTTAAAAAGCTGATACAAGTTCCCTTCTCTTGTGAAGAACAACATATAAAAGATAAACATAAAACAGAGTCAGAGGACAAACATGTTAAAGGCTCTAAAAACCCATTCCAAGAGGAATTGGAACAACTTTAGGAAGTGGTGTGGCATGGGATGAAATTGGAACAGTTTGCAACTTGCAATCAATCAGTTGAGGAACATCAGCCATTGTTGAAACTTTGTTGATGAGTTGCAAGATCACTCTCTCTTGCTCTTCAAAATCACTCCATTCATGAACCTCAGCCTTCACCAACTCCCTGTTCTCATAAATGAGTTCCCAAACTGGGAAATTCAACCTTGGCATCACAAAATCAGTTTCACTGAGTTTCAGACTTGGGCAGAAGTCTCCCTTTCCATCACCCAAATAAATTATCCTCTTCTTACCTTTCTCCAATATCTCTGCTTTAATCCTCTCTATGATCAATCCCTGCATGAAATCAATAGTTCTTCAAAAACATGCCAACACATCAATCAAAACAAACAAAGAACAATGTATATATATATATATATATATATTTATATATAGATGCAAACCTTGCACATGTTGGGAGGGCAGAGGGGGCAGCCATGGGAGGAAGAATTGGAGGTGAATTCATGGTAAGGGAGTATTCTTAACCTCCCTTTATCATCAACAAACCCTGGGTTTGTGTTAATCTCAGAGAAGTAATTCAGCAATCCATGGTGTTCCAATATTGTCTCAATGAAGAACTTATTAGCATCACTCACAATCCTCAACTCACACCTAAACCAAAAAATTATTAATAAATTAATAACCATTCAATCTTTATTTTCAACAATACTACTACTACTACTACTAATAATAATAACACTATAAAAAGAAGAAAACATTCATACCCAAGAGCATAAGCAGTCTTGATGGCAGAGCTACAGTTAGGATTCAGAGGAACTGTTCTAAGAACCTCTGCTATATCTTCAACACTCCATCCTTGTCCATGAAGCTCCTCCATTGCTCTTCTCTATAAAAACCACCATATAAAAACTTAATAATATGAAAACAACACAAATATATATATATATATATATATACACACACACACACACACAGAGAGAGAAGCTAACCATGGCAGTGTTCCAAGGGAGAGAAAGAAGAAGATGATCAAAGGATTTGGGAGCAGCAAGATGATGAATGACCCACTCATCACTGTCACAGTCAATGATGGTCTTATCAAAGTCAAAAACAAGAACTGTTTTGGCAGCCATTGAAAGGGAGCTTGGATTTGTTTGATGTTTTTCACAAAGCGAAAGGAAAGAAAATAAGAGAAATTTGTAGGGTGTGGTGTTTGGACGGACGTTGATTTTGAGTTGGAGAAGGAAAGCATAAAATGGGAACTTCGGGGAATATTCCTATCTTAGTGGCGGGAAAGCAGGGTTTAAAGCGTTAGGAGAAAAAGAAGATTCTTCGAAGATTCCACCAATTAACTCTTTTCTTGACCTGCTTTTTTTTTTTTTTTTTTAATTTAAAAAGATTGGATTTTTTGAGAGAAAAAAACATATAAAGATGTAGATATTGCTTTTCTTTCAAATTAGGTGGCTCTGATGGTTAGCATATTAAAATTTTATTTCTTTTTCGAGTAAAAGTAGAACTAAGAAATGACTTCTTCTTATTTAAATCAATATCTGGGTTAATAAATTTAAAAAAAATAAAATATAGAAAATCCAAAGTAAAAAATTGTTCGATTGCTTAGTGATAATTTAAGATTTGTTTCTTTTGTTGAGTAAAATTAGAATCAACATGGTTCTAGAAATTCAGAAAGAATTTTGTTCCTATAGTTAAATCAATATATAAGTTAAATAATTATTAAAAAATAAACTATGTTTGGACTTTGACAGTATAATTATAGATTGAGTTTTTTTTTAATCGATAAACACATCTTGCCATTAGTTATTGAAAAATACATTTTCAAAATACAAAATAAATTAAAAATCATGATTATAATGCAAGTTTAAAAAATAATATATATAAGTTTTTACTTTTGAGTAGAATATATAAAATAAATCCAACATTTTAGAGGGGGTGAGGTGTAAAAAAACCACCATTCGTCCAGCATAGAAAGAGATCGGAATCTTCGGAAATGTCTATATTAAGTTTTTAAACATAAATTAGTCAAAATTTGAACATAATGTAATCACCGTTTAAAGTACTAATTTTTCTTCTAGAAAGAAATGTTGGTCAAGGGAACAAGAAAAAGCAGACTTTCTATGTTCATTAATTAATCAGTTACTTTTTTTATTTTTTTATTTTTTTAATTTGGACACCACGTCATGAGGCCATAAATCCAAATTATTTATTTGGTTGCTTTTATTATTTTTAATCTCGTTAGTGCACCGCTCTGTCCGGGAGGGTTGGATTGTCTTTTCAGCTATATGTAAATATATATATTTATGAAAATAGATAACCACAAATTATTAAATGAAAGTAACGGGTACAAAATAACGAGTACAAACATCTACAGCTGATAACATTATGTTATTATCATAATGTTATATTTTTGGATAATAAACACCAAAATAAAATTATTTGTTTTTATTATTTTTCAAAATAAATGTTTTGGTATTTTGATTTTTTTTAAAGTAATAAACAACATCTTTTCATTAACGAGAAAAATAAGTACAACCGAAGAAAAGCATAACTAAGACAGTTTATTATGAGCGAAGACTATAAGATGACTACCAAGACATTTATATTAGAATAAGAGCATTGAATACCAATTTAGGACACATTTATTTCGGCGTAAGTGGCGAAAAATGGATTGACTTTCTCCATTTCTGATGTTCTTTTCTTCTGAAGTGGAGTAGTGGTTACTTTCACCACTTCAGACTGAAGTGGGTTTTAATTAAAACTTAAAACATAATTCAGTATTTTTTACACCAAAGTGAAGGAAGTGAGTCTCTTGTAAAGCTCACTTTCTTTCCACTTTCAAAGACCCTTCAGAAGTGACACCACTTACACCAAAATAATCACCATAAATGGTAAAATGAACCTTTTATAGATGAGACACTTTCTGCAAAATGAACACAGAAAGTGATGGAAGTCATTTCTCTTCTACCGTTTTCTACCACTTCAGGGAAGTATCATTTCTTTCACTTCCTGACTTCCCCCACTCACACCGAAATAACCTCCCCCAGCGACAAGGTTTTGTACATTGTCAAAACAATTCCTGGATGCGCATTGCAAGCATAGCTAAGTTTTTTAGTCGGATCTTCTTTGAATCTAGTGGAACTATAATCCATGATAGAAACATGTTAGTTATTTTAACAATAATGAAATAATATCGAGAGTATTTAACATAGAGATTGTTTATCTAAACGAATTTTAAAACTTGATATTTTTTTTCCCATAGAACTACTTCTTGATAAAAGGATATTAATAAAAAAATAATATAAAATAATTTTACCTTTTGTTAAAAATTAAAAAATTGCTGATTGGCAAGATGAACCAATCATGTGGCACATGGCCCCAGTTCAAGAGTTTTTAATTTTTATTTTTGGTGTTAATATAAAGTGTGCTTTCCAAAAGCTATGAAATGGGTATTATTTCTACCATGTAACTTATTGCGTTGAGGGAGAAATTCCACTATGTATGTACTGAGATCATATGACTGGCCCATTTAAAATATATATATATATATTTTTTATTATTTAAGGTTTTTTAGTTTACTGTCAATTATATCTAATATGATAAATAAGTAATCTAATTTACATTTATAATCCCATTTTATCTATAGTAATTTATTTTTAACAGTTTATTGTCCTTAAAGTTTCACTTACTCGAGCTCCAGTGATGATCCCATGGTATACCTTGGTTCTATGGTAAACACTATATATAACTGGGTGACACCAATACTACTAAAATAATGTAAAATATATATTTACTTAATATATTATTTTTTTTCACTCTCGTTTCATTTTTGTGGTTGTAAAGATGCTTATTTATCATTGAACTAGTACTATGAGATCGTTATTATTTATTACTCCAATTTATTTTTTTTCAAAAAAAAAAAAAAAAAATGGACATGTGCGCAAGGAATCAAATGGCACAATCATTCCAGACAATGTTCTCTTATCATTTCTTATTTTCCTGTAGAGCAACAGACAAAAGTGTAGAAATTATTCAATTAGTTGCCAAGTAGAAACAAAAGTTGCTTTTTTTTTTTTTTTTTATCTCAAAGGGGCATGTGCAGTGGGTAGAGTTAGCAACTTAGCCACCCTCATCTTAATCTATTGAGATTTAGATGGAGAGTCCAAACCCTTCCAAAATTAATTTCATTGCACAAGATTTGAACTTTCACCCCCTTATCTCTCCCAATAGATTTTTATTCCATATGATTTATATACAAAAGTGAACCAACAAATATATAATGATATTTTAGTAAAATTATACTATATATATATATTTATGTAGTATGTAATTTTATTTATTTTTAATTAAAAAAAAAACAGTTGTTCCACTCCCAAAAGTATTCGCACATATTGTCAAATCTCGTTAATTCTTTTGTGTTTACAAATTTTTTTTTTTTTTTTTTTTTTTGGCTCTTGTGGCTCCTCACTTACCTTATTCTTAATAAAAATTATTCTTAGATTCCTATTTAAGAGTATGGTACAATGGAATATATTTAATAGGATGCTCATCTTAGAGAATCACTTCACTACACAATATTCGTGTTATTCTCTAAATGCCCGACTCCTCATCCATTAAAACAATGCTCTTGTTTTATTATACTATTAATGGTATTAATATTTATTTGGGAGATTGAAGTATGGAAATAAAGAGGCAATGGAAAACAATGCATTAAATCCTCTAAATTTAGGTATGATTAATTGATTTTATTTTTATTGGTATAAAGTGTTCAATTCTGTGTGTGATATTGTTAATTACATCTGTTATTTGTCTACAGTTGCTACTCCGGTTTTTTGTTTTTTTTTGTTTTTATACTTTCTATGTATCGTGGGTTCCATAGCATTGCTGATGTAGTTTTTTTTCGTCTAAGTATTTATTTTTTTTGTAAAATAAAGTTTATTCCTTTTTATTAGCAAATTTTTTTTGTAATAACTGTAATTTTTTATAATTACATTAATATATTCTTGTTGTATTTTATTGCTTTTTGATACTTTTGTGTCTATTTTTTAATTTGTCATACGCTATTGTACTTTATTATTTTTTGTTATTGTAATTAGTCTACTCCATAAGTGAACTCTTTGTTATCCACCTTTAAAAGATCCTTTTGTATTTTTTATTAAAAATATATGGTTTATCTATTTTTTTTTAATAAAAAAACATTAATATGTAATTAATAAAATTATTAGTTAGTGGCATTTTCTTACTCCTAAACACAGATCCAACTTAAGCTTCAACTAATCTCCACCTTTAACTCTTGCTTCCTCACCAATTTTTTTTAAGATCTCATTTAATTTTATTCTTTTAAGAAAAATAATACTCTATTATTCATTTTATTTACTTTTCTAGATATGTTTATAATTATCAACATTAAATTAATCGGATAAATAAACTATAGAGATTGGGTGTTCAAAATCTCACTTAAAGCATAATAAGCAAAGGCTTAGTATGCACCAATAGTGGAAAATCCCCCATACACAAGATGCAAAGAATCCCTGATGTGAGAGCAAACTTACAACTTAATTCTCATGTCATTTAGTGAAGACACACAACAACTAGATATTAAATTTCAAATTGTACGCATGTCCTGACTCTTGCGCTTGTTGTATTTGTTAAAAAAAAATGTATATAATTTTTTTTTTTTTCAGATTTTTATGTATTTTCAAATTTACCAAATATGAGCCAAAGCAGACTTCTCCTTCTTTTTGGAAGAAGAACAGATCAAAACCAAAAACCAAAAAAAAAAAAAAAAAGAGATAACAGAGCCATCAATACATGAATGTTAAAGGCTCTAAAAACCCAATCAATGGCGAACTGGAAGGACTTTGGGAAGCGTTGTGACATGGGATGAAATTGGAACAGTTTGCAACTTGCAATCAATCAGTTGAGGAACATCAGCCATTGTTGAAACCTTGTTGATGAGTTGCAAGATCACTCTCTCTTGCTCTTCAAAATCACTCCATTCATGAACCTCAGCCTTCACCAACTCCCTGTTCTCACAAATGAGTTCCCAAACTGGGAAATTCAACCTTGGCATCACAAAATCAGTTTCACTGAGTTTCAGACTTGGGCAGAAGTCTCCTTTTCCATCACCCAAATAAATTATCCTCTTCTTCCCTTTCTCCAATATCTCTGCTTTAATCCTCTCTATGATCAATCCCTGCATGAAATCAATAGTTCTTCAAAAACATGCCAACACATCAATCAAAACAAACAAAGAACAATGTATATATATATATATATATATATATTTATATATAGATGCAAACCTTGCACATGTTGGGAGGGCAGAGGGGGCAGCCATGGGAGGAAGAATTGGAGGTGAATTCATGGTAAGGGAGTATTCTTAACCTCCCTTCATCATCAACAAACCCTGGGTTTGTGTTAATCTCAGAGAAGTAATTCAGCAATCCATGGTGTTCCAATATTGTCTCAATGAAGAACTTATTAGCATCACTCACAATCCTCAACTCACACCTAAACCAAAAAATTATAAATAAATTAATAACCATTCAATCTTTATTTTCAACATACTACTACTAATAATAATAATACAAATATGACAATTTTAAAAAAAATGTAAACATACATACCCAAGAGCAAAAGCAGTCTTGATTGCAGAAATAGTGTTAGGATGCAAAGGAGCTGTTCTAAGAACCTCTGCTATATCTCCAACAGTCCATCCTTGCCTATGAAGCTCCTCCATTACTCTATCCTGAAAAATTAATAATATAAAAATTAATAAATGGAAAACAAAATATATAACATAATATATAACATATATGAATACAGATAAAGAGAACCAACCATGGCAGTGTTCCAGGGGAGAGAAAGAAGAAGATGATCAAAGAACTTGGCAGCACCAAGATGATCAATGACCCAATTATCACTGTCACAGTCAATGATGGTTTTATCAAAATCAAAAACAAGAACTGTTGTGGCAGCCATTGAAAGGGAGCTTGGATTTGTTTTGAGAGGGAGAAAAGAAAGAAGATAAGGTGGTGGTTTTGGTTCTTATTATTTTGGTAATTCCATGAGAAACAGAGAGGGGGAATTTATAGGGTGGGGGTTTGAGGAGATGCCAAAGAATATTATTTTTAAAAAGAGAAAGAGAGAAAGGAAAAAGAGAGAAAATTTGGCAAGTTTGATTGGAACTTGGGTTGGTTTTGAAGGGTCATGTGAAAATGGGAATCGGAGAGGAATATTCTGGTTGTTGTGGCGGGAAAGAGCGGGTTCCCGCGTCTCGTCGTTGAGCTTGTGGGGAATATTCTACCGGAGATTCCCCAGCTACCACGTTTTCTTTTAGGCCTGCTTTTTTTGACGCATAAATTAAATTTGCTTTTTTTTTTTAGGGAAAAGTTTGTGATTCCAAAGTTTGCGGATGGGTTAAAGGGCATCTGGTTTGATGATGAATGGCTAATTTTAGTAGTAAAAAAATTAAATAAAAACTTTCTTGAATTTATAGGTAAATAAAATTTATAAGAAATTTTTAAAAATAACATTTTGGTTTTATGTTTTTGTCCCAAAAGTCAAAGTGGAATAAAATAAGAAAAATAATGTATATATATATATATATATATATTTCATTTTAATGTTTTTACCCACTTGTTTTTTTGGGAGTTAAGAGCGTTGTGGACTAATTTGGTGAGATACTAAATGTCTTAAAAAAATAAATTCTTCTTATAAAAATATATTTTAATTTATAAATAATTTTTAATCATGAAAATGTTTATATTCTACTGAAAAAATGAATTCAAATCTTATATCATGAAACAGTTTTTTTTTTTAATAAAATATATATGAACTAAGTGTATGTATATTTTTAATGTATAATATTTATATAATTGATTTTAATAAAACTCTTAAGATTATCTTATATTTGAAACAGGGGGAATCCTCTAGTATCCATATGTTTGTCTTATATTTGATAAAATAATATATAATATTTTCAAGGAAGTAAAAAACTAGAAAGCAACAAGAAAGTTCCCTTGAAGTTAAGACCCAAGAAAAATAATTATTTAATAAATCATAGAAAAAAAAAACAATAATGGGGATGACATGGCATCAAATTCAAAGGTTTATTATTTTTTTTTTATCTTCATTAATGCACTGCTGGTTTACAATAATACGTGGATTTTGTCTAATTTCTTGAATGCTCTGGTCTCGCTCCAGAGAAATCCATAGTTTATGATCATTTCCTTTTTAATTTTGATTAATTATTCTGAGATTTATCACTGTAATTTATAAATAAAAACTAAGAAAAAAATAAATATATGGATGATTTCCACCAATTATTATTTATTAAGGATAAGTTTCATATGTAAATAGAGATGACAAAAATTGAACGGATCGGTGGTTTCCGATCTAATATGCCCTAAACGGGTTTTTTTTGTTAGAAACCAGAGAGCGGGGCGGGGCGAGACAGATTTTTTGTGAGGGGGGTGGGGCAGGGCAATTCCGGTTTTATCTTGCCCTATCTCACCCTGCTCCGTCCGTTAAAAAATTTGCATATATGCCCCTATATATTAATATATACATATAATTTTAAAATTTTTTAATTTATAAATCAAAATAAATAAGATTATATTCACTTAATTATGATAATTATGTATTTTAATTAACCTCATGTATTAATGGTTTAATTACAAAAATACAGTACCTCACAAATATCATTTGCTATAACTTTGATTTATTAATAAATAGTATATATTATTAGAGGTTTTATAAAAAAATTCCCTCAATCAAAACTACAACTTAGATTACTTAAAAAAAGAAACACCCTATTAGGTTTTAATATTTTTATTTGACTTAATTGTTCTAATATTTTTTTAGAATTTGAAATGAATGATGGTGTCGTTATTTTATTATATAAATTGTACCAATTTTTTATTTAATGTAGCATTACATATTTTATTATTATTAATGTAAATGAAGTAAAAATTGTTAAAAAAAAAAAATTTATGGTAACTCCGGTAAAAACGAGGCAAGGCGGAGCCGGGCGAGGGTGAGTGCAAAATTAGCGGGGCAGTTATGGTATTGAGAAGATTAAAAAAAAAATGGGGTGGCGAGGGACGTGGGGCAAGGCATATAGTTGGCGAGGCGGAGGCGCTCTGTACCCGCCCCCACCCCCACCCCCACCCACCCCATTGCCATCCCTATACGTAAACACTCAAACCACAATGCAGCAAAAAAAATAAAAATAAGTATTAAATATAATTAAATACAGTATAATTTAATAAAATTTTGTAACAAAAAAAATTATGGTGCACGAATTTTAGCGATTAAAGCATAATTAAAATATAAAACAATTTTATGTTAAAAATGTTTTTTTGTGTTATCCAAATGGTGAGATTTATTTTTTCTCATGTTTAAAGTGACTTTTTTTTTTAATTTTTTTTTAATATCAATTTTCTTTTAGCGTGATTCTTTAAACGTTTGTTCTTCCAATATATTTAATAATTTATTTATTTATATAAAAAACATACATAATTAAAAAATTTTAATAATAAAAATCACCAATTGTGAATCCAAAAACAGCATATAATTCATCACAACACTAAATTATAAAAGAAAAACAGAATTAAATTATAATTTAGTGATCAATATGATCCTCCTTGTCCATTATTATTAATATTTTACCATTTTGTGTAATTGCCATCTTTCCAAACAAGGGGTGTAATCGACCGAGTTCGAGTCGAGTAGCAACGAGATCGAGCTTGAGCTCGACTCGATACACAATTTGGGTTGCTCAAGCTCGCTCGATTAAGCTCGAAAATGTTGAAAATGATCATAAACATTATGTTCGAGCTCAAAAATTTTTTCTTTTAATTTTCATCATATATATATATATATATAAGATACTTGAACTCGGCTAGCTCGATTACTCGAGCTTGAGCTCAGCTCAACCATGACCGAGCTGAGTTCGAGTTTTTTCACCGAGTCGAGGCTGAATAGCTTGCGAGTAGAGGTGTATTATTTACTGCCTCTTTTTAGATAAATAATTGAATGAATTTTAGTATAATGTCGCTCAAAAAAGGCATTTATTCATGAGGACCAGATGGCATGGCATGCACCATCAACTCAACTGTACAACCATTAAAGTTTTTCATTACATTATTTATATTTATATAATCAAGTTATTATAAAGTGTGGCCCAAACGCCAAAGCACAACTCACTCATTCCTCCCTCAGAAACAACCTGATTTTGTGAATGCATGTGGCTTAAAGGTGGGCACAGGCCGGTTAACCGGGTCCGGTAGGCCCGACCCACATGGTTGGATTGACCCGGATCCAGCACGAATAACTCCACAAACTGGCTTGCCAAGTCTGAACCTGTCAGGTCACGGGTGGGCCCAAATTTCATATTGAATATCATGAGTAGGAATTGAACACTAAATGTAAAATTAAGAAAATTGAACCATGCTAAAGAAGTATAACAAATACATATATATATAGCAAAATGATAATAATAATAATAATAATATATCTTTACAAACAAAATCAATAAAATTAAACAAAAACAAAGAAAAAAAACCAAAACTTAAAAAATAAACATAACAATTAAAATAAATGAAATGACATAAAATTCAAAATTAAAATAATTAAATAATATTAAAAAGATTGAAAAATAAATTAAAGAAATTAAAGAAATACTAAATGAAAAATTGGGAAAAATTAAAAACAATGATATTATCCTAAAGATTTATATAGAGGTGTCAAACGGGTTGTGCCAGTCCTGTCGGCCTAGGCCTTGTACTGCCTGGCATGAGATGGGTTGTATCTAGTCAGGGTAAGGTGTTATAGTACCATGCTTAGGGCTGACAGGGCACAACCTATGTGGTTTTTTTTTTTTTTTTTTTTTTGCTATTTTATATTTTATTTGATATGTTTTCATTTTTTAATCAATAAAACATTCATTTTTATGTCTTAAAAATTTTTTTTCTCATAATTTTAAAAAAAATGAGATTTTTTATATTTTTTTGCTTAAAATTAAAAAAATGCATAACATGTAACTGGGTTGGGCCACGTGGTGGGCCTACTCTTAGGCAAGCAATGCCGGCCCGGGTACGACATCTAGGTGGACCGTCCTGTCCTAGTTGACATCACTAGATTTATAGCCAAAAAAAATATAAAATAAATAAAAAGTTAGAACACAAACAAAATAAATAAAGTAACACTAATGTAAAATTAAAATAATTAAACAATGCAATTATATGAAATATCCAAGAAAAATAAAATAGCTAAAATAATACAAAATACAAAATAAAAAATAAACAATGCTATTGTGAAGGTTTAATGTAAAAACATTACATACAAATAAAATAATTAGCTTATCACTAAATGTAAAATTAACCAAATTAAATATGCCCAAAGAAATATAACTATATAAGGGAATTAAAAACCTAAACATTATAATAACACTTAAAATAATCAAAATATCATTTATTAAATATAAGATCAAAAAAATTAAACGGTCATAAGAAACAATAGATAAATTGAGTATAATAAATCAAATAAATAAACTAACACTAAATTATTTAGCTGCAATGAAAACCATTGATTATAATTTCTAATGAAATTATATAACATAGCTAAAAATAAGAAGAAGAAGGAGAAGAAGAAACCAACACAAGGAGTCATATATAAATATGGTAATTGTGATATGCAAAACAAATGTATTATCTGGATTCGATTAAATCTAGTGAGAAATATAGATTTATATATATATTTAAATTCATATTTATTAAATTAGATTAGGATTATTTGTTACTATAATGATAATTTCCATGGATATGCTCTAAGGCATATATATAGTGATAAGTTAAAGGAAGAGCTATGTAGCACCAAGATGTTCAGTGGGATATATTAGTCATTATTCACATAAGCAACAATAGTGGTATTGATCATCAAATTTCAAAACATTCAAAATATGCACAAAAGCAAATTATGAGCCCCTAGACCATGATAATAATGCAAAAAGTGACACAATGATATAAATATGACAAAATAAAGACATTCTTTAATTTTTCTTCTTCTCTTCTTCATGACCAAATTAATGAAAATTCTTGTCCAGGAATACATTTTCTCTGTTATTTGTCCTAATTAGAACACTCCATACGCATCATATCTTATATTACACATGAACTATATATCACTCATAACTACAACCCCATCTTATAACAAAGTTGAAGTGACATGAATCAATGAATGAAAGAAACAAATTATGTGCATTATTAATTCAGACCATGATCAGGATATATCAATGCAACGCTAATTATGTGCATGCATTTGCATGGTTGCCATTTCTGGACGTGTTTATGAATGAATCAATGAAAGCTATATATATAATGAAAATTTTATCAGATTGACCCTTGACTAAGTTTGGTGAAGTTTCAATGTTTGATATTGTCCATTGTTGACATTGTCAAGTTACAATTCGAGTCTATATTGGAGGTTCTTAAACTTACTCAAATCATTTGGAATATATATATATATATATATATATTTGACAAGGGGATAAGCCCCGGATTTGTTATGGGACATGTGTGGAGTTAATGACTTACATGTCCTCACCTTGAGTTCTTGATCATGAGAGCCCAAACTCCATTGGAATTAATTTCTCTACATGGGATTTGAGCTTTCACTACTTTTCCTTGCCCTCCTCTTTAAAAAACCAGGGGTTAATACTTCTAACTACTTGAACCAAATGGTTTTGTTCATTTTGGAATATGATTTTGGCATTTGAAATTTCTGTTTGTATTAGCTACTGGAAGTATTTTATAAATGGAACTTATATAATATGCTCATGTTCAATTCTAGATTTATACGTCTATATACATATAAAACCAATCTATGATTAATAGGAAAATTAATGATAGAATCTATGCACTCAACTCAACTTAATTGTAAGGGATTGGACCAAAACTTGTTTTATAATCAAAGTTTCTCCGAAAAAAGAATGAATTCATTTGTACAAAAGAATAAGATTGTATTCACATCAGAAGAGCTTCCCTGCAAATCCTTGAAACTGATCAGCACCATCAACTGACGGAGAAGTAGCACATGAAGCAAAGTCATTGAGCTCTGAAACTCTTCTTCCAAGTTGCAAAGCCATCTTCATCTCAAACAACTCCATGTCCTCTTGGCAATTACTCTCCTCCGAATTGAACTCAATGATCTCCTCTTCCAACTTCCTATAAAATCCAGCGCAGTTCCTAAACATCTCGATCAGCATGCCAATCTGAAAACCATGCTCCAAAGTGTTGATCATGGTTGCAAGAACACCACCCATGACTCCAACCAACACAGGCCATTGACCGAGTGCCGGAGTCCCAATCAAAGCAGCACCCACCGCACCAGACCCTGCCAACAAGGGCCCTGAGATTGCCAACCACTTGTTGATCTTCACAAACAGGTTGCCATGCCAAACATAGTTTCCCTCATCCTTCTCTTTCAGTACTTTGAGCAGGCCTCTCATCTTGATCATCTCTTCAAAATAGTCCTTGTTCTTCCTCATTGTTCCATCTTGTGCTGCTGCTGATGCTGCTGCTGCTGCTGATGATGATGATAATGGTGATGATGATGATCTCCTCCTTGGTTTGAGCTTGGGCCACCATACGGTAGGCTCGACGTTCTTTGGGAACTTCTCGAGCATCCCGGGAAGCAAAGGAAGAGGGTAGGCCTTGTCCAGAGCCAGCACCTTCTCCATGGCTTCCTCCACATCCAATTCAGTAGGAGTGAAAGTAGAGGTCTGGAGTTGATCAAGAGATGTGAGGATTGATCTCTCTAGCTGTTTGAACAACCTGGTTGCGTTCCTTTGCTCTTCGGAAAGCTGTGATGGTTGGATCTTGTTGACCATGAACATCATGCCTGTCGCTGCTGTGAACAAGAGCACAGAAGAAAGCTTGAATGCCAGAAAATGCGGCGATTGATCACCGCCAACTCCACCAGTGGAGATGGTAGAAAGACCGGCCATGATTGAAGCAATGAGGTTGATGGAGTTGATGGAGTTGAGCAAGAGTGTGTTCCAGTTGTTCCTTTGCTCTCCGATGATCTCATGCATCTCCGCTCGGTCTGCCGCCGCCTCAGCGATGGCATAGAGCTTAGATACGATTAGCATGTCTACATCTTTATCATCAGAAATTGTTTGCGGTTTGTGGAAGATGATGTTTGAACTTCGTTCTCTGATTCTAAACTCCTGCATGTTGATCATGCTCTTAAGCTTTGGGAGATCAAGACTTCTGTTTTGGAGACTTGCCTTGAATCTCCAACCATGTTGCTTTGGTGCTGTTGCTGCTGATGATGATGATAAGATGAGATTGTGAGCTTGCAGAGTTGCCATGTTTTCTCTCTTTCTCTAAATGATTAGAATGAGCTGCAGAAGGCTATATATGTTTTCAGCCAGAGATGATGTTGCTTGAGTTTTGATGGTTTTTGGTTTGCAATGAGGAATATATATATATATATATATAGATATTAGATATAGAGGAAGAGGTCAGGGTTTGAAAACAAGTTGTTGGCTGACCAGGCAAAGCATGATAAAGATATATGTTTGAATGAGGAATTGGAAACAGTCAATAGAGACCCATATGAATTATTTTGGACTACCTGGAAGTAGTTATTCTTTGTGAACAAAATATTAATAATTTTTTGTTCACATGCATGCACTCAATACCACATCTTTGATGGCTGCCATTTATTTAGAAACTCACTGTATTTGTTATGCATATCTACAAGCCTGGTTTGATTGGAATATGTTCAGAACTTTAATATTTATAACCTACAAATTAATAATAAATTATAAGATTTCAAGAGCAATGTAAATCTAGCCTTTTCTTTTATTTTCTTTTGAACTTACAACCACGTACTCCTTGTGATGGTCCAGCCGTTCCTAATGATAATCGTAATTATATATTACGATAATGTTGTTTTCTTCATTTCTATTTTTTTTTTTAAATTAAGATCAAATGGAATAGTATGACAATTAAATTGAGGAATTATTAAATCTTTAATATTTCAACAAAGACCTAATGGTTGGTATTGCAAAAAATATACAAGTTAAACTTGTATTTTGACAAATCATTCAAGTATATATACGAAAAACAAATCAATCGATAGCAATATTCTTCACATACTACTCCCGGCACAGGTACTCATTACTAGGTTAGGCTAGACCTCTATGAGAGGTGGTGCATAGTAGGAGAGTTTTCAAATTATTTATGATACATCCAAAAATACCATGATAAACTATCATAACTGGTGCATCTCTATATTTGCTTATATGTTTTCATTAAAAAAAAATCAATCATTGTACATTGATTGACTCATATTATAAGATAGAGAATGGGCACCAATGATTTAAAAACCAGACTGGACCGGCCCAGTAAGTCACACCAAATAGTAAAAAATCGGGTGATAAACCGGTCTGGTTAGTTACACCAAATAATAAAAAATCAGACCGGTTTATTTATTTTAAAATTAAACATTTAAATCCAGTTTAAAAACAAAAAAACATTGATTAAAATTAAATCATTAAAGTTAAACAAACCTAACAAAAAAAATCTAGTTTATTTATTTGTATGCTTGCATTTTATTGTTGTTGTTGTAGTAGTTGTTGTTGTAGTATAGTGTATACTTATATTTTATTTAATTCTTTATTTTTGAATATTTGTTGTATGGTTGTATCCTTGTATATTTGTACTTTGAAAAATATAATTTTATGTAGGGTTGACATTTTGTGACCTTATAAAGACAATATAACTTTGCAATATGTAATTTTGTATTTTTAATTTTTCTTATTTTTATAAATTATTTTTTACTTATTTTTTTATTTTTATAATTTTTAAAAGTTTATTTATTTGAAAAAATATTAAAGCTGGTTGAACCTGCCGGTTGAACCAGTTGGATCATGAACCGGTTGTCTAACCATATTGGCAACCAGTCTAGTTATTAAAACATTGATGGGCACACTCGATTACAAACTAAAAACCACACAATTTATATGCATATTATAATATGAATAGGCAAAAGAAGGATGTCCAAATTGGTCTCTTTCTAGAAAATACAAATTGCTGGTCGGGGGGGTAGGCTTTTTGATTAAAATATTGTTTTTTTTTAATTAATTACTAAAATACGTATTTTTGTAATTATTTACGGAAATGTGCATTTGTTATTTTTTTAATAATTTCTTTTAAAAGTTAAGAGTCTCACCAGTTTTTTAATATTTAATATTTATTTTTTTAATAAATCGGGGGTCCCATTAGTTTTTTAATATTAAAATTTTATTTTTTTTTTCAAAAACTGTGGGTCCCGAGGGCTTTTTTAAATTAGAAAAAAAATTACATTTAACACCTTATTATTCACATTAATTTTTCTTACAATTTGTTTAGTGGGGGTTGTTGCAATGAATTATTAGTGGCATATGACACCTACACTTTTCATAAGAGCTATTGGATGAAATTAATCTTAACCACCCATTTGTTAAGTGTAGGCCTATATAAACCCTCCAAATCCCTTTTGTAAAACCACACAAGCATTTCTATAAGAAAAAATTTATCAATATAGAGAGAAGTTTCTTCTTTAAAATTTTTGTCTTTCTAGTTTTTTTTTTCTTGCAAAGTTATTTTATTGCTTTTACATTCAAGCTAACAAAAATCATATTATTGTCATACTGAACGAAGGAGACGACCTTGATCGAGAGAAACACCGACCAAGGGCCGCACAGACTCTTGACGAGAGAACAAGCTTCCACTACGACTGCTAATTACTCAATCTTGATCAATGGACTCAGGTATGTTTTTTGATCCGTGTTGACCAGTTGACTTCCACATAAGCTTCATCCGTTTTTTTAGTATACATATTTACTCTCACTAAACTCACATTTTTTTCATTTTCTACAACGGCAGAAAAATCACTTGCTTTGGTTTACTATAATGGTTCAATCACTACAAGTGAAGAGACAACAATATTTTCATCTGATGACCATTCTTGTTTTTATATTGAAAATGATATCTCTTTAGCCAATTTAAAGAGGACCTTTAAAGAAAATATAGAAATTACAGGTGATCGAATAATTACACATATCAAATACCGTATGCCTATTTCATCAAGTCAAGGTAAGATCTACTATCGGTCTTTCAAATTACATAATAACCGAGATGTTCAGATGATGTTCAGTTGCCACCAAGCATTTCATGATGTTCAAGTTATAGAATTGTATGTGGAGCTTGGTGTTGTGACTTCCACTGGTGGTTTTTCTCAACACCAAATTAATGAATATGAAAACATTCCACCATAAAGGCTTTCAACCGTATGGAGGGCATGGGATAATTTACAACACAATTTCAATTTCAATTTCACTGCTTCACAACAACCACCAAGCACATCAACACACCATAGAACCGAGAACATTGTCAGTCATGAAAATGAATTTGGTGAATATGGGAGTTCAAGCGGAGATGACCAAGATGAGGATAACTATACAGAAAATAGCGATCCAAGCTTAGAAGATTATAATGGGGAAGATGCTAGCAGACAAAGACAAAGCGTAGAAATGACGATGCCACCATATGAGCCTCCAGCACATATGAGGGCACTTGATTTGGAAGCAATGTCTGCACTAGAATTTCCTTAATACCCTTCATTGTACGTCAACACATTAAGAGGGCAATGACAGATGGAGAATTGCATGTAGGTATGCAGTTTCAAAATAAAGATGATGTTGTAACAATAATTAAGAATTATTGCTTGCAGAAATCTGTGGAATATAAAGTAATCGAGTCTGATCCAACTCGGTATTTCGGAAGATATAATTCATATGGCAATGGATGCAGTTGGAGAGTCGGAGCATCCTATAGGAAGAGGAAGCAGATTTGGGAGATTACAAAATATAATGGCCCATACACTTGTACAACAGCAATGGTCTCGCAAGATCATTCAAAGCTAGATTCAAACATGATTTCCCGTTGTATACAAGCACTGGTCAAAGAGAAGCCATCTATCAATGTCTCTGTTTTGATAGCGGAGATCAGGAACCGATATGGGTACACACCGACATATAGAAAGGTATGGATTGCAAAACAGAAAGTGATTGAATCTGCATTCGGTAATTGGGAGGAGTCATACAATGAGTTACCAAAATGGTTAGCAACATTACAGCAATTTGTCCCTGGGACAATAATTGATCTCCAGATTCAACAAGCATATGATGGAAATTATCCGGTACGTGATACTAATGTTTTCCATAGGCTTTTTTGGAGTTTCCCTTCATGTGTGGAGGCTTTCAAATATTGTAAACCGGTAGTGCAAATAGATAGTACACATCTTTATGGAAAATATAAAGGGACTTTGTTGATGGCCATTACACAAGATGGCAATAAAAATATTCTTCCAATTGCATTTGCCATTGTAGAAGGAGAGACGTTAGATGCATGGCGTTTCTTCTTAGAGCATCTACGAGCAGACGTGACACCACAGGAAGGCATATGTTTTATTTCTGACCGTCACCAATCTATTAAAGGAGCATTTAGAGCAATTGGCCGTCAGATTAACCCCCCTCACGCCTATCATGTTTATTGTATAAAGCATATATCTGCGAACTTCATGCGTCATTTCAAAAATAAATAAATGCAACGAATAGTTGTTAGCATTGGTAAGTCATAAATCTAAATTTTTATAATTTCAACCTCTCATTATTATTATTATTCTTTTTAAGATTTTTTTTTGCTATTAATGTAGGTTACTCGAAAACAACTCATGATTTTAACTATTGGTATGGCGTACTTCGAGACCTTGACATAATGGCAACAAGGTGGTTAGATAACATACCGCGGGAGAAGTGAGCTCAATCATTTGACAACGAAGGTCGACGGTATGGCCATATGACCACCAATCTAGCTGAATGTTTTAACTCAGTGTTAAAAGGGACAAGGAACCTCCCTATAACAGCTTTAGTTAAGTCAACTTACTTTCGACTTGCTGAGTTATTTGTAAGGAAATGTGTACATGCACAAGCTCAGATTGCATCAGGTCAAATATTTTCGAAAGTGCTAATGAAGACAATTCAAGAAAATCAACAAACAACATGTAGCATTTATGTTCGTCAGTTTGATCGTGAAGAAAAAATTCTTTCATGGTAGATGAAATGGCACCACCTCAATGCGGTGGTATAGCTGGCAGTTACCGTATTGATTTGAGAAGACGATGGTGTGATTGCGGTGAGTTTCAAACGTTTCATTTTCCTTGTCACCATGTTCTTGCAGCATGCGCATATATTCATCTACATTGGCAAGCATATGTAGATAATGTTTATAGGCTTGAGACAATTTTCTATGTATACCATAAAGAGTTTCAGCCAATGTCAAATGAGAAATACTGAAACCCCTATAATGGTCCACGTCTATGTCCTGATCTTACAATGCGAAGATCACCTTCAGTACGTCCAAAATCCACTAGAATTCGTAATGAGATGGACATAAGGGAAGGGGGTCAACCAAAGCGTTGTGGTTTATGTCGCAACGAAGGTCACAGCAGTCGAAATTGTCCAAACGCCGCTGGTCCAAGTCGTATGCCATAATGTAGCCTAAATATTGTACTTGTTGAATTATTTTATAATATATGTAATTGTTTTAGTTCATTTAAAATATCAAGTGAGTTTGGTTTAGTTATGGAGTAATTTTTACATGTTAAAACTTTTAATGTTTGATATTTTGTTATTATAAAAAATTATTAAAATTATTTATTTAAATTATTGACAATCGGTTATGGTTATAATTAATGAAAGTAAAAATAGCATAGTAGAAGTATAAAAGAATAAATTATAAAAAAAATTAATGGGAATGATAAGGTATTAAATGTAAATTTTCTTTTAATTTAAAAAATCTTCGGGACCCAGTTTTTTAAAAAAATAAAATTTTAATTTTAAAAAACTAAGGGGACCTTGATTTATTAAAAAAATAAAATTTTAATTTTAAAAAAGTGTGGGACCATTAACTTTTAAAATAAATTATTAAAAAAATATGTATTTCGTAAATAATTACAGAAATGCGTATTTTAATAATTAATTAAAAAATAATATTTTAATCAAAAAGCCTTGGCGGTAGCCATGAATTTTTGTCAAAATTTTTACACATAGCCACACCCCTTGAATGTAGTGACGAATTTATTGCATTTGTGGATCTTTTAAGAGATATTCCAATTAGGGATGCAAGTGGGGCGGGGCGGGGCGGGGTGGGGAATGAGATCCCCATCCCCGTTTCCCACGGGGCGGGGATTCCCCGCCTGCAAATTCCCCCCGGGGGAGATGTTTGCCCCACTCACTCCCCCGCGGGGATCCCCATGGGGCCGGGGAATCCCCGCCCCCCGCCAATTTTTTTTATTACATCAACAAATGAACAAATACATCAACATGAAACACCACTATAAAATTCTTAACAAATACATCAACATGAAAAAGCACTACAAAGAGTTTCAAGTCATCAAATCTAGAACAAAAACAACAATAACATCAACATGACAATAAGTGACATCAACATGAACGTCAACAAATACATCAATTAACCTACTAGTACTAGGAATACAACTGACAATTATCAACAGAAATTAAAGAAAAAGAGATATCAAGTATCAACTAGAGTCTGGACTTTAAGAGTATGAATAACATTAACCTTAAACCTATAAATATTGTCAAATTAAGGGATCCCCATGGGGTGGGGAATGCCCTCCCCGCCCCCGCCCCGCCCCGCGACGCGGGCAGGGATTTTTCCCCATTCCCCGCCCCACGGGGGGTTATTTCGGGGAATCCCCGCCCCGCCGGGGCGGGTCCCCGCGGGGAATGGGGATTCCCCGCCCCACTTGCATCTCTAATTCCAATATATATATATATATAGAAAGTTTGGTTCAATGAATAAGAAATGAGGAGCAATACGAGGAGCAAGCATAAAAACATAGAGGAAAAAGGAAATAAAGAGATTTAACATCAAACAAGGAAGTATAAAATACATCTACCAAATATGGAAAATGACTCGACACGCTGGCAATATGGGAAAGTGGTGGTACCTTGGATTGTATCCAAAGACACAACGGAACTTGGATGAAATGCACTTAGATAGAGCCATATTGGTTTATATATATATATATATATTGGGTCCGGCCCATTTGGTGGGCTGGAATAAAGCTGGGCTCCAGGCCCATGTCATATTGAAAAAAATGTTTTTTTTTTCAATATGATATGGGCCTGGAGCCCAGCTTTATTCCGGCCCACCAAATGGGTTGGACCCAACAATTCTCCCCCTCAGCACCATTTGGGGGGCTCTACTAATCCTGCTTTTTCCTGACATGCTTCAAGCTTCTCCTTGGATAATGCCTTGGTGAACATTTCGGACCCATTCTCACTAGTGTGTATCTTTTCCAAGTACAACTCTTTGGCTTCAAGAACATCTCGAATCCAATGATATCTAACATCAATATGCTTGGACTTCGAATGGAATGCTGAATTCTTGGAAAGATGGATGACGCTTTGGCTGTCACAATATACTATGCACTTTTCCTGTTGCATGCCTATTTTTCAAGAAACTTCTTCATCTATAAAGCCTCTTTGCAACCTTCAATAATTGCAATATATTCAGCTTCTGTGGTGGATAGTGCAACACACTTTTGCAGCTTTGACTGCCAAGAAAAAGCTCCCCCTACAAAAGTCATCATGAACCCTGAAACTGACTTTCTGGAGCCCACATCACCTGCCATGTCCGAATCTGTATACCCATCCAAAATGGGTTCACCTCTACCAAAACACAAACATACCCAGAAAGCACCTCTCAGATACCTCAGTATCCACTTCACTGCAGCCCAGTGTTCCTTTCCCGGATTGGAGAGAAATCTGCTCATAACTCCAACAGATGAGCGATGTCTGGCCTCGTACACACCATGGCATACATCAAACTGCCAACTGCGGATGCATATGGAACTCGATTCATCTCCTTCTTCTCTTTGTCATTTGAGGGACATTGGTTTGAACTGAGTTTAAAATGACCTGCAAGTGGCGAACAAACAGGCTTGGCATTTTTCATGTTGAACCTCTCAAGAACTTTCTCAATGTAGTTTTCTTGAGACAACCACAACTTCCCATTCTTCCTGTCACGGGAGATTTTCATACCAAGTATCTGTTTTGATGTTCCTAAGTCCTTCATAGCAAAGGACTTGCTCAACTGTCTCTTCAGGTCTTCAATCTTACTTGCATTACGGCCAACAATTAGCATGTCATCAACATAGAGCAATAGAATAATAAAATCATCATTTGAGTGTTTCTTCACAAACACACAATGATCAGTAGATGTTCTAGTGTACCCCTGAGCCATCATAAAGGAGTCAAACTTCTTGTACCACTGCCTTGGTGCTTGTTTGAGTCCATATAGGCTTTTCTTTAATCTGCACACTAGATTTTCTTTGCCCTTGACTTTGAACCCTTATGGCTGCTCCATGTATATTTCCTCCTCTAAATCACCGTGAAGAAATGATGTTTTCACATCAAGTTGTTCCACCTCCAAATTTAAGCTAGCAACTAAACTGAGGACAACTCTAATAGATGACATCTTCACAACTGGAGAAAATATTTCTTCAAAGTCAATGCCTTTCTTCTGACTGAACCCCTTCACAACCAACCTTGCCTTGTACTTTGGTTGTGAGCTGTTACATTCGGTCTTCAACTTATACACCCACTTGTTCTTGAGTGTCTTCATGCCCTTTGGTAACTTTACCAAATCATAGGTGTGGTTCTCACCCAGGGATTTCATCTCTTCCTGCATGGCTCTAAACCACTCCTGCTTCTTCTCATGTTGCATGGCTTCCTCATATGTTTCTGGCGCTCCCCCATCACTGAGCAGAACATACTCATTAGTACTGTATCTACTAGAGGGATGACGGTCTCTAGTATATCTTTTCACTTGGGTCTCAACTGATGGTGCTGGTGATGATTGTTCTTCTTCTTCAACTGGCTCTGCATCATCAGTTGAATGGGTTTCAACATTTTTAGTATCATCACCATTCTCTTGGGTAGCTCCCCCTTGAGCTGAACTCTGCACAGGTGGAGTAACTGGATCCAAATTTACAGGAATTTCAACTGAGGAACTAGAGGCCTCTCTCTGCTCATCACTGTCAGTCATCTGGTCTTCCAGAAACACAACATCTCTGCTCCTGACAAACTTCTTGTTCACTGGATCCCACAGTCTGTACCCAAACTCCTCATGGCCATAACCCAAGAAAATACACGGCTTCGCTTTATCATCAAGCTTGGATATTTCATCTTTAGGAATATGGACAAATGCTCTACAACCAAATACTCTCAGATGAGTATAGGAAGCTTCTTTCCCAGACCACACTCTGTTAGGCACATCACTATCTAGAGCTGCTGCTGGAGAAAGATTTATCATGTTCACAGCTGTCCTCATAGCTCCCCCCCAAAAGGATTTAGGAAGCTTTGCATGAGAGAGCATACATCTGATCCTCTCTTCAATAGTTCTGTTCATTCTCTCAGCCACACCATTCAACTGAGGTGTCTTGGATGGAGTTTTCTCAAGCCTGATCCCATGAAGTCTGCAGTATTCTTCAAATGACCCTCTATATTCACCACCATTGTCTACTCTAACTGCTTTCAGCTTTTTTCCTGTCTCCCTTTCAACTTTGACATGGAAATCTTTGAAGACATCAAGCACCTGATCCTTGGTCTTCGGAGCAGTAGCCCAGACCTTCCTTGAATAATCATCAATGAAGGTCACAAAATAATGTCCACCCCCAAGTGTTTTGTCTTGCATAGAACAAACATCAGTATGAATCAAATCAAGAATATTTGATTTTCTAGAAGGGGGATGAGAATGAAATGCTACTCTATGTGTTTTTCCTTCTAAGCAATCAACACATGTTTTGAGAGACGCACCTTGCAAGTTTGATAGAAGATTTTTCTTTGCGAGAAGTTGTAGTCCTTTCTTACTAACATGCCCAAGCCTCCTATGCCATAGCTCGATGCTTGCATCTTTCTGAACTGCATTCAACTCTCCTGTGAATAGCTTAGCTTGCATCATATAGAGTGTATTTATTTTTCTTCCTCTAGCAACCACTAGAGAACCTTTGGTGAGTTTGCACTTGCTTTCACCAAACCAACTGGCAAACCCCTCATCATTAAGCTTGCCTGTAGATATTAGGTTTAGGCGTATGTCTGGAACATGCCTAACCTCCTTGAGCACCAGCTTCAGTCCCTTACTGGTCTCCAAGTGAATGTCTCCAATACCCACTATCTTTGATGCACCATTGTTTCCCATCTTTACTACTCCAAAGTCATCACTGTAATATGTAGTAAAGAGATCACTGCAGGGGGTAACATGAAATGAGGCTCCTGAGTCAAGCACCCAATCACTTTCTTGGCTCACCAGACTGATACAGCTATCATCACAAATGACACTGATGTCACCTTCTGTGACTACTGTATTTGTCTCCTTCTCCTCTCTATTTCCCCCACTCTGTTCCCTTTTCAAGAACCTGCACTCCTTCTGCATGTGGCCCATCTTGTTGCAATGAAAACATTTTATGTTTTTCCTGTTCTTTGACCTGCCTCTGGAGATATCTCTGTTGCCATTACCTTGAGGATATTTACTCTTGCTTCTGCCACGACTTTCAGGCTTCTCAGAAACAAGTACACCAGAGGAAGTTTCACCTTTCTCCTTCCTCCTGGCCTCTTCACCTAAGAGACTTTCTTTAACCATCTCCATGGTTAATGTCCCACCAGGTGCTGAAGTACTAAGTGACACCACTAGTATTTCCCAGCTATCAGGCAATGAACTGAGTAGTAACAATGCCTGCAACTCATCTTCAAGAGGCATCTTCATAGCTGCCAGTTGGTTCACTAAACCTTGGAAATCACTAGTGTGCTCTGTCATGCTTCTGCCATCTTTGTACTTCAAATTCACCAATCTTCTGATTGTCACAACCTTGTTTCTAAATGTATTCTTCTCATACATGGCTTCTAGCTTCTTCCAGAGTACATCTGCCTTCACTTCTTCAGAAATATGATGGAAAATATTTTACATCTACCCATTGCCGAATTGTTGCAGCAGCTTTTAGATGTGGTATCTCCCACTCATCATCAATCATCTTCTCTGGCTTTGGTTTTCCCATAACAGGTAAGAACAAATCCTTCACTATCAACAAGTCTTGCATTTTTCTTTTCCAAATTGCATAGTTGGAGGGGCTTAGTTTAATCATCCCACATGCATTTTGGCCTTCCATTTTGTACTCAAAGATATTTCTAGCCAACCAAGCTCTGATACCACTCTGTTGGGGAGGAATTGGGGACCAAACTGTAATTTTTTCCAAAAATTACTATAGCAGCCTGTACCGTTTTGCACTGTAGCACCAAAATGTCTTAAAACAATTTGTCTGTTTTGTGTAAATGTATAAAGAAGTACTACTTTAAACAAACGATTAGCCTGACACTTATATCATATATATCTCATTGTTTGTTTGTCTTGATATTATACATGTCAAAATTATTATTATTATTATTATTATTGACAATGAATGTCAAAATCATGCTTTGGTAACAAAAAATGCCAAAAGCGTTTGAAATTGAAAGGTGATAGAGACAACCTACCAAAACATTGAAACTTTCTTCATGGCATTCTATAATTTGTTGTCCTTCAGGTCACAAAATTGTCAACATGTGAATGACAATTTTACATTTTGTGGTTATATATATATACACACAAATCCATAAATTAAATCTAAGCATAGAGAAGGGAAGAAAGCTTATATTGGACGTGTTCAAACTTATTTATATCAACAAAAGAACGAATTAAATTGTATAAACATCACTGTGCATGTACGTATTTAACTACTAATTAATCATCACTAAATTAATGCACATTCTTAATCAGTATAGATTAGAAGAGCTTCCCGGCAAATCCTTGAAAGTGATCAGCACCATCAACTGACGGAGAATTAGCACATGAAGCAAAGTCATTGAGCTCTGAAACTCTTCTTCCAAGTTGCAGAGCCATCTTCATCTCAAACAACTCCATGTCCTCTCGGCAATTACTCTCCTCCGAATTGAACTCAATGATCTCCTCTTCCAACTTCCTATAAAATCCAGCGCAGTTCCTAAACATCTCGATCAGCATGCCAATCTGAAAACCATGCTCCAAAGTGTTGATCATGGTTGCAAGAACACCACCCATGACTCCAACCAACACAGGCCATTGCCCGAGTGCCGGAGTCCCAATCAAAGCAGCACCCACCGCACCTGACCCTGCCAACAGGGGCCCTGAGATTGCCAAGCACTTGTTGATCTTCACGAACAGGTTGCCATGCCAAACATAGTTTCCCTCATCCTTCTCTTTCAGTACTTTGAGCAGGCCTCTCATCTTGATCATCTCTTCCAAATAGTCCTTGTTCTTCCTCATTGTTCCATCTTGTGCTGCTGCTGATGCTGCTGCTGCTGATGATGATGATGATAATGGTGATGATGATGATCTCCTCCTTGGTTTGAGCTTGGGCCACCATACGGTAGGCTCGACGTTCTTTGGGAACTTCTCGAGCATCCCGGGAAGCAAAGGAAGAGGGTAGGCCTTGTCCAGAGCCAGCACCTTCTCCATGGCTTCCTCCACATCCAATTCAGTAGGAGTGAAAGTAGAGGTCTGGAATTGATCAAGAGATGTGAGGATTGATCTCTCTAGCTGTTTGAACAACCTGGTTGCGTTCCTTTGCTCTTCGGCAAGCTGTGATGGTTGGATCTTGTTGACCATGAACATCATGCCTGTCGCTGCTGTGAACAAGAGCACAGAAGAAAGCTTGAATGCCAGAAAATGCGGCGATTGATCACCGCCAACTCCACCAGTGGAGATGGTAGAAAGACCGGCCATGATTGAAGCAATGAGGTTGATGGAGTTGATGGAGTTGAGCAAGAGTGTGTTCCAGTTGTTCCTTTGCTCTCCGATGATCTCATGCATCTCCGCTCGGTCTGCCGCCGCCTCAGCGATGGCATAGAGCTTAGATACGACTAGCATGTCTACTTCTTTATCATCAGAAATTGTTTGCGGTTTGTGGAAGATGATGTTTGAACTTCGTTCTCGGATTCTAAACTCCTGCATGTTGATCATGCTCTTAAGCTTTGGGAGATCAAGACTTCTGTTTTGGAGACTTGCCTTGAATCTCCAACCATGTTGCTTTGGTGCTGTTGCTGCTGCTGATGATGATAAGATGAGATTGTGAGCTTGCAGAGTTGCCATGTCTAAATATAGCAGAACGATGGAGATGGAGAGATGTTGTCAATTGAGTTTTGATGGTTTGGATTATGAATTAATTTGAGGTGTTGTATAGATATATATATATATATATAGAGAGAGAGAGAGAGAGAGAGAGGCATGAGGAGGAAGGTGGATATGAAATAATAATTGGTTGACTGACCGGGCAATGCAAATGTACTTTGAATGAGCAATCAATCCATGAGCTTGACATGGAAACCGTCAATAGAGACCTGATATTATTTTGGACTGCGTAAAACTATATATATATATATATATATATATATATATATATATATATATATATGTGTGTGTGCGCGCGCGCGCGCGCGCGCAATTAAAAGTCATTTTTCAGAACCTTCAAGTAACAAAAACTAAAGTTTTAAAGTAATATTAGAGCCTTAAAATTAAGTGATGCCAGTAGAAATTAAGGAAAACATATCAAATTACAATGCTATATATTGGCATGATAGACTTTTATATATATATATATATATATATATATATATATATATATATATATATATATAGTTTCTTGTGCAATGGATTGTTATTTGAATGGTGAATGGGTACACCATGGTCAAATTTTTATGTTAGTAGTGTTATACAATACTACAGAAATATTATACTAGTACTATTTATTGGGTCCTTTATGCGAGTATACCTTTATTTTTTGCCAAAAAAAAAACATATATATCCATTATCAAGAAAAGTTACAATAGTCATTAAATTCATATCTAACGAAGTTATGCATAGTGAAAAACAGTGTCATAACACTAAACATTGCAAAACAGTAAAATATATATATTATTTTATACAATATTCATATAAATAATAGTCATTTGATTATAATTTAATGACTGTTAATTAATATTCACAGTGAACAGTAATACATATACTTGCTTAAATTATATATATCTTTTAAAAAGTGCATCAACGAACTTGTTGAATTTGTGAGGTTATATTTAGTTCATTAATATATTCAAGTCAAAAGGATGGCGATTACGAGTTGTTGGAATGATAAATCTACAGGCAATATATAACACTCAATTGTTAAGTTTTTTACAAGAGTTAAAATTTTATATATATATATATAACTTGATGAAAAAGTTTATTTATTATTTTAAAATATGGTTGACTTGGACTTAGATAACCTCAAATGACCGTTAATTTATTTGGTCAAATATTTGGCCATGCATACCTTCATAATATTTCTAAATGCATGCAGTTTAATTGATCAATTCAAGCCTAGGGTCAGTTTCCTTGGTGTCATACATCACACGTATGAGATTAGTAAATAACGAGTCGTTTGATTATCTTTTTAACATGCAAATTAAGTTTTTCTTTGAAAATTTCAATTAAATTAATTTTAGGGTGAACAATTTAAATAGTCTTTTATTTTTTTTTTCTCGAATTTTTATTTTGATCACTCAATTTTTAAAATTACATTTTGGTCCCTATATTTAGTATTTATAAAACTAACATCATTGGGTTGATACTGTAAGCCAATTATATATCTTATTGTAAAGAAAATAAACCCACAAAATTAAATTACAATTTTTTATAATTATGTGACTAAAATCAAAAGGAGAGAAAATAAAGTACTATTTAGTTTGTTTTTAATAAATTTTAATAATAATAGTACTTAAATAAGATTAGTTGAAATTTTTGTTTAAAAGATTTAACTTAACCCCCTTAACCCATTGTGAATAAAATTTAATTCGCTCAAACTTAAAATCATGCCATATATTTAATTATGTAATGTAAAATATGATTCTACAAAACAAAAATAAATCAATTGTATAAATTGGATAAAAGTACTAAAATATGTTAAACATAAGGCCAAACTAATGATTACGTGAACGTACTTTGAGAAATATATCATATGATTGGTAAGTATTATTATGTATACATCAATTTCCGCGTCCGTATTCCAGCAATGAAGATTGGCCATTTTTTTTTTCTTTAATTTCTTTGTCTTTATTTATCAAAGAGTGAGTCTATACGTACATCTTGGTCACTGAAAAATTAGTTGGTGAGTGGCATATATATATATATATATATCAAATACAATACAGTAAAATAGATCATAAGTCTTCCCACAATATATATAAGGATAATTCTAACCAAATATATGCTATTAATGGCAAAATATAACTAATCCTCATCCGATTATTTTCAGAACACATGTAAGAACATTAATTTTAGTCAAATATAAGAGATTTCTAGCCAATTATAGAGGATTCTTGATTAATTATCTTTTAACTTATAAAATTTTGAAATGTAAAATTAAAAACGGTTGAATATTATAAAATTTGCATTCAAATGTACTTAAAAATTTGTGTTATATATACTCTATCTATCAACCATTAAGTTGATAACTATATTCAAATTATAAACTATAAAAACTCTATCTAAATTTAATAAATATTTATTTATGATAAATAAATAATTTTTATAAAATAATAATTTTTCTCAGTCTCAAAGGTTTAATTTTATAGAGGTTTTAATATAGGCATCATGTATTGTCTCACAAAAAATATTATCAAAGAGATATACTGATATAGTGATACACCAGTTACGGTGACATAACAACCCTCTAAAAATTTACTATTTGAAATGGGTTATTATGTAGTACTGTAATGGAAGTTTATTACTATGTATAACTAATTTGATATATCAGAAATCATAATTCTACCGTGGTAAATCAGTTAAATGCAATATATATTTATATGTACATGTATTCTTTGTAATAGGCTTCATGGTTTTACAAGGTCTAAATAAGGGTTTGTCTTGACAGTTTCCACGTCAAACAAGAAGGCATGCATTGGCCTAGTCAGTCAAAATCATTGGTCAATTCAAACCAACCTCTCATCTCTCTCTCTCTCTCTCTATGTGTATCTATATATAGAACACCTTCATGCAAACTCAAACCAGAAACTCATCAAAACTCAAGCAACAAACTCCTACAAAGTACTTATTATCAATTACAAACCCTTCAAAGCTCTATAGACAAAGCAAAGAAATTAAAAGGATATATATATATATATACAGAGATGGCAACCCTACAAGCTCACAATCTTCTCTTATCATCATCATCATTATCAGAGATTGCATCAAAGAAACACAGTTTGAGGTTCAAATTAGCTGGCATCGCTAAGCAACTGATCAATGTCAAAAACAAAGCTCTTCCTTCACTTGCAAAGCCTGGAATAAGAGAAAATATCTCGAGTTCAATCTCAAACAACATCTCCATCATCAACAAACCGGAAACCACGCCTGCTATCATGACAACTGATGATAAAGAAGTAGACATGCTAGTCGTATCTAAGCTCTATGCCATCGCTGAGGCGGCGGCAGACCGAGCGGAGATGCATGAGATCATCGGAGAGCAAAGGAACAACTGGAACACACTCTTGCTCAACTCCATCAACTCCATCAACCTCATTGCTTCAATCATGGCCGGTCTTTCTACCATCTCCACTGGTGGAGTTGGCGGTGATCAATCGCCGCATTTTCTGGCATTCAAGCTTTCTTCTGTGCTCTTGTTCACAGCAGCGACAGGCATGATGTTCATGGTCAACAAGATCCAACCATCACAGCTCGCCGAAGAGCAAAGGAACGCAACCAGGTTGTTCAAACAGCTAGAGAGATCAATCCTCACATCTCTTGATCAATTCCAGACCTCTACTTTCACTCCTACTGAATTGGATGTGGAGGAAGCCATGGAGAAGGTGCTGGCTCTGGACAAGGCCTACCCTCTTCCTTTGCTTCCCGGGATGCTCGAGAAGTTCCCAAAGAACGTCGAGCCTACCGTATGGTGGCCCAAGCTCAAACCAAGGAGGAGATCATCATCATCATCATCATCATCAGCAGCAGCAGCAGCAGCACAAGATGGAACAATGAGGAAGAACAAGGACTATTTTGAAGAGATGATCAAGATGAGAGGCCTGCTCAAAGTACTGAAAGAGAGGGATGAGGAAAACTATGTTTGGCATGGCAACCTGTTCGTGAAGATCAACAAGTGGTTGGCAATCTCAGGGCCCCTGTTGGCAGGGTCAGGTGCGGTGGGTGCTGCTTTGATTGGGACTCCGGCACTCGGGCAATGGCCTGTGTTGGTTGGAGTCATGGGTGGTGTTCTTGCAACCATGATCAACACTTTGGAGCATGGTTTTCAGATTGGCATGCTGATCGAGATGTTTAGGAACTGCGCTGGATTTTATAGGAAGTTGGAAGAGGAGATCATTGAGTTCAATTCGGAGGAGAGTAATTGCCGAGAGGACATGGAGTTGTTTGAGATGAAGATGGCTCTGCAACTTGGAAGAAGAGTTTCAGAGCTCAATGACTTTGCTTCATGTGCTAATTCTCCGTCAGTTGATGGTGCTGATCACTTTCAAGGATTTGCCGGGAAGCTCTTCTAATCTATACTGATTAAGAATTTGTACTAACTAAATTACTGATGATTACTTAGTTGTCAGATAAACGCACAGTGATGTACAATTGAATTCTTTCATTCTTTTTTTTGTTTGTATAAATAAGTCGTGATACAAGTACAAAGTTAATTATCTCCTCTTATGCAATTTTTTTTAGATAAAAATAAATAAACCACAAAATTTGTTGAAATAGAAAAAAACAACTTACAAAAAGACAAAAAAAAAAAACCCTCATGCATATATATATATATATATATATATATATATTATAAAATATTAACCCTTTATTTGAGCATATAATTCATAGATGGGTCATATTGTTACTTAAAAATAGTCCGGTAGACTATCTAAAGGGGTCTCATTACCTTAGGCATGTACTTATAAATTGGAATATGAGAGACAGAGAATAAAATTCCGTAATTTTCCATACAAACAAACATTGATTGGCTTAACCATAAACCAAATACAGTTTAAAAGAAAAAAAAATTATCCATATATATATATTTAAAAAAGCAGGTAAATATAAGTACAAAGAGTAGTTAAAACCAAAATTAAAATATATAAAACAAAAACCAAAAGCCATTCAAAACGACCAGAAAATGATTAACTACCTACCCAATGGGGTCATCCAAATATAAAAAACAAAACCAAAAGTCATGCAAGCTTACAATTGATAGTTGATGATTATCATAAAATCGGGTAATTTTCTTGATTGGGTACTAAGTTTTGGCTATTTTTCAATTTGAACACTAACCTTTAATTCGTATCAAAATGAGTACCAACATTTAATCCAGCTTCACTGGCGAGGTACCTAGTCTTTTTCCGGCATTGAATGGCTGATGTGGCCACTGAATTGTCTGCGTGGACACCCATATTCCACGTAATCAGCACACGTGGAATATGCCACGTCAGCAACTTACCCATGTGTGAGAAGTTTTGCCACGTCAGATGCCACCTAATCATCATCTTCCTCTTTTACCATTAAACCCTAGGTTTTTACAGCAGTGAGAAATCCTCCAAGCCGAGAGAGCAGTTGCAGCAACAAACCGAGCCATCGAGATTAACTGTGAAGCTTGATGGCCAGTGCCCAAGGAGAAGCTTAGTTGCGCATAACACTATTTGCTCAATAGCTTGAGAAATGTGAGGTTGTTTACCATAACTAATTTAGTACTCATGTATTCATCACCAGCAAGACACAAATGCAAAGCCCAATTACCAAGAAAGAGAATAACCACTATCCACTCTCTTTGATTCCAAACAAACAAAAATATGCCTCAACTCACATAATCACTTCCCAAATGCACCATAACAAAAAAAGAGCAACTCAAATTAACAAATCCAGTAATGTTACAAACCTACCATGAAATTCAAAGTTCCAAATAATTCAGAGATAACTTACAGTAAATCGGTGGTTCCACATCCAATGGTCTTAATCGACTTTCATGAATCTCCCAACCAAGCTTCTCCTTGGGGTGCACTAGCCACCAAGCTTCACAGTTAATCTCGATGGGTCGGCTTGTTGCTGCAATTCCTCTCTCGGCTTGGAGGATTTCTCACTGCTGTAAAAACCTAGGGTTTAATGGTAAAAGGGGAAGATGATGATTAGGTGGCATCCGACGTGGCAAAACTTCTCACACATGGGTAAGTTGCTGACGTGGCAAACTCCAAGTGTGCTGATTACGTGGAATCTGGGTGTCCACGCAGACAATCCGGTGGTCACATCAGCCATTCAATGCCGGAAAAGACCATGTACCTCGCCGGTGAAGCTGGATTAAATGTTGGTACTCATTTTGATACTAATTAAAGGTTAGTACTCAAATTGAAAAATAACCAAAAATTAGTACCCAATCAAGAAAATTACCCTCATAAAATCCCCAAACTTAAATAAAAAAATTCCAAGCATATGAAGCATATGGTAAACTGTTTTTTTATTGAACCGCTGTGATCTCTTCATCCCATCAAAACTATCACTGCAATGAATGTTACTCAGAGAGATATTTAGTTGGTAATATCGGAGTAAGGATTCTAGTTTGCAAGAAATCTCATTCTTCGTGGGCTTTTAGGTCACCGTGAGTGGAAAGTTTCTCATCGGACTTATTGAAATGGTCCTCAGAGTTAGGTCATCAATGACGTCATTCCCAGTAAGTGATTTTTTTTTTACAAAAGTGACAAATACTATATATGTGTGCGTATAATCTGAAAATTGATTGTCCATCTCGTGCCCTTGCAACTGGGGGACGAAAGATTTGGGTTATCAGCCTATATCACAACCGATGACTTGTTATAATTATTATTTTCAATAAATCTTGAACTCAATATCTTTTGAATATCGCACCCTCATTTTTTACGGTAAGATGAAATATAATTTACGATCCGTTACCATTATAAGCTTTTTTTTTTCATCACAACCAATGGCATTATTTGGCAAAAGAAAACACCCATGTTCCGTTAATAGGAAAGAGAGACCATGCCTAAAAAAAAACTAGTTATAATCTGAAGAGATATCTTCTACGTTTGATGAAATTACAACTTGAAATGGGCTTCATTGGCCCACACAACATTTCCTTTTTCAGCTTCTTCTTTTTTTCTTTTTTTTTAATGAACTTCAAATACTGCTGCTATCTTTGGACTTTGAAAAGAACCCAAAAAGAGTCTTGTTATATCACTCATATTGTCCTATTGACAACCCAGAATTTAGTATTGGCAAAATTATTATCCTTTTAATAAAAACGATAAGGAAAAAAATTTATATTTTCAAAGAAAATTCAGAAAATATGGACTTCACCTGGTATTTTTTTAAATCTTATATGTTATATTTAGAAATATTGTCTTCATATACTTCTAGAAACTCAGTCAAATGACAAAAATCTTTTTTTTTATTATATTCTAAAATTCAAACTAGATGGTGCCAACCGGTTTAAAGAAATCTTAAACCAAAACCTAATCCCCTAGGTAAGGTTTTTAGAGGTTTGGTTACAGTTCTGTTCCGGTTATGATGGTTTGGTTTAACGGTTTTGGTTTGACAATTTATACTTTTTTTTTTAATTTCAGTTTGTTGTTAAATCAAATAATCTAATATTTCAAATTAAAATTAACATGAATATGCAGTAAGTAAAGAAAAAGTACAATATTTTTTATAAAAATATAATAATTAATTTAATACAATAATTTATGAAAACAATAAAAGTATTAACTCAAAACAATAATTTGTAAAACAAATTACAATAGGAAAAGAAATAAAAAAAATAAAGGGTTTCAATTTCATTATATCAAGTTGCTAACGTATCTCTAGGGGTATAGAGGAATCAAAGTCCATGTAATTCTTTTTATTTTTATTATACATATTTCCCTCATTTCCGAAATGGCTAATTGCATTTTTTATTGTCATAGAAGTTGGAACTGAAAGCCGCCGTTGTTGTGCCAAAACCATCATTTACCCACTCGTTTGATGATGATAAATGTATAAAATCATCTTGACTTCATAATTTAGCTCTTTCCCAATCATCGAGACAAGTTTGTGTTTCCAATTATTCTGAAGTTAATTTCGATCGTCTTTTATATAAAATGTTACTTCTATTATTAAATGTTTGTTCAACTGCGACGTTGAGTATGAATTGCAAGAAATTGTTAGCAATCTTGACTATATACATGATTTTTTTCATTGGTTTTTTAAACTATTGAACCACCAGTTGAACCGGTTAGTTGAACTGCCGGTTCAAAGGTTTTAGAATTTTAGAATCTGAATCAAGCCTTATATGAAGATTCAGGTTCCGGTTTCATGATAGTTATGGTGTTGCTGGTTCCAATTCGGTTTTTTTCGGGTCTGGTTCCAGTTGAGTTTTACGGTTTCGATTCAAAAGGACCCCATCTAACTCAAACCATATATATATATATATATATATATATATATATATATGTATATATATATATATATATTCATTTTTTTTCCCGAAGAAATTTTGGAATTGTTCAAGGTTATTCATGTAAAAACTCATTATTAATAATATAAAACATGGCGCCTTCTTGGATCAGTCTAAAGGGTTGTTTGTGACCAATCCTCTCTTTTCTTTCCTTTTTTTAAATAATCTCAAATCTCACGTCATCTTCTCGCTCTCTTTCTCTTACCGAAGAATCCACAAATGGTCCAATTCCACGTTCTGACCGTGTTACCCTTCTCTACCGAAAATGCCCCTTTTCTCTTTCGGCTGCTCATATTCCATCGTTCCCATTCAACCCTTACGTTTTTCTCTTCTTCTTCTTCTTCTTCTTCTTCTCTTTCTTCTCCTTTGCTTCTCAAGAGCAATGGCGGAGGGGGTGGATGGAGAGGGGAGGAGGAAGAGCCCCCTTTATGGCATCGAGAACTCCATTCCCGTCGCTGTGAAGGAGCTTGTGGCCGGTGGCGTCGCTGGGGGTTTTGCCAAGACCGCTGTTGCCCCGCTTGAGCGCGTCAAGATACTCTTTCAGGTAGCTCTTCTCGTTGTGGTTTCTTGGCGTTGGATTTTGAGGCCTTTTTTTTTGGAGTTCTTTCTTGTGATTTTTGAGGGTTTATTTCTTGCATTGGAGTTGTAGTGCTGATTTTTCCTTCTCTTTTAGGATTGGTAAAATGGTGTTTTGTTGGTTTGGGATTTGATCGGTGATCCTGGAGACTTGTAATGCTGGTTCAGTCTAGGTTATTGGTTTGAAGGTTTCATATGCTGTTGATTCATGTAAGAAAAGTAGTTTTTTTATTCTTGTTTCTATCGGTGTAGGATGACGAGAGAACTTTGATTGCGTCTAAGAACAGGGCTTTTAGTCTTTCTTTCAGTTTCTGCTTGCTAGGTTTGACATTTTACAGGGTTGAGAGTTTTGTTAGTTGGGGATTCTATGTTTTTGGTGTTATTTGATCTTGAAAACATTTGATGTTTTCTGTGAATTCTTGATTCAAATTGTCTACAAAAGATGTTTCTTGATTGTTGTTAGTATAGGATGAGAACTGGATTGCATGCAAGAAAATAAAGGGGTAGGTTTGGTCTTCATTTCAAGTTAAGTTCTTGACCATTTAGCTAATCGGTTCGCCTTTGTTTAATGCCAAGTGCTGCTTTGGCATACTTGCTGGTGGTGGGGTTGTTGGATGGTAAGCTTTCCATTGAGATACATTGACTAGTATGGTTCTTTTCATAACTCATAATATTATCATGTAACAGTAAATTTATCATTTTGGAAGCCGTATAGGTGAGTAAGAAGGATGGATTTTATTGCAAGTCCAATGAGAGGAAAAGGTTGACGTTGCCATATTAATGTCCTCTGGTGGCTCTGGGGAATGTTTTAACTCTCCTAAAATCTAACTGATATGAATTATAAGAGACGATTTGGTAGTGGTATATGAAATTAATCTCTCATATTGTTACCTTGAATTTCATGAGCGATATTATCATTGCCCTCCTCCACAACCTATCCTAGTTGCATCAGTATATGAGAAACATCGGATTTTCTTCTTGAAATTTTTATATTTATCAAAATTGCGAAAAAAATTTCAGCCGATTTTTATAGAAGCTGTTGCATTTGATGATTCTTTCATAAAGACATATAGCTATCATACACCAGCAGCTAAAAGACAAGAATGAGTGACTAAAACTCAAGGAAAGTGAAGACATTATCGAAACAAGAGAACGGAATAATTAGACCTCTTGAGATTGGTGGTATTTAAGAACCATGGTTTTTTGGATGCCATGCCATTGGTCTTGAGCACTGGCATGAAAAGATTGCTGATGAAGTAATAATTCTTCCTTTCCTTCATGCATATTCTGTATAATCTCAGTTGCATGCAAAAATAGCAACTGCTGTGGTCATGATACTCAGATTTTATGATAATTGATACTAGGATTTGAGCTGATATTGTAGTAAAACCTAAGCTGCATTTCTGACTTTGCCAATATTAATGGCTTACTACTGTGTTATGTATGTATGAATTTCATAAGAGTAGAAGGTATTGTTTGAGACTTGTGTAGACACATAATCCAGATTTGGATTACTATTTAATGCCGGCCTTTAATTCTGCAGTTATCCAATTTGTTGAGATTTATATGTGGGTAATTTACTTGCTTATGAGTGTTTCTTTCTGTCTATTGTGGTTCTGCAGACTAGAAGAGCAGAATTTTGGAGTGCTGGGTTATTTGGTTCCTTCCAAAAAAATTTTTAAGACGGAAGGTTTAATGGGGTTTTACAGGTAGAATTTTGCTATTTATTTTTCTGGTTTAGCATTTTGCTGTGGTGCAGCTTCTTTAAGACTTCTTCCTTTAACAATTCAATGATCTGCTTAATATATTCTATTTCAGGGGAAATGGAGCTAGTGTTGCTCGAATTGTTCCTTATGCGGCTTTGCACTACATGGCTTATGAAGAATACCGTAGGTGGATAATACTTGCTTTTCCTGATATAGGAAGAGGGCCAGTTCTTGATCTTGTTTCAGGTTCTATTGCTGGTGGAACTGCAGTGATTTTCACCTATCCTCTTGATTTAGTTCGTACCAAATTGGCTTTTCAGGTAAAGATTGTTCTTGTCTTTCTTGTTTTTGTTCTGTTTTTTTTTTTTTTTTTTGACTTATCTCTCCCAATGCATGTAAACTTTTTACCAATCTCTACTTTTTATAGCTGATGATTGTAATTTTCTGGTAAAAAGTTTCATGCACCGAAATCTTAAATTTTTAGAATATTTACCATCTATGTTTTATTTTGAATGAAACCATAATGTGTTTTTGCTTTAGTGCAAATAAAACTTTGGAAGAAGAATTCATATTCTACTTGTGCAGGTTGTTGAAACACCCAAGTTGAGAGCCCAAGGGCTATCCCAACCTGAGATCGTTTATAGAGGAATATTTGATTGTATTTCAAAGATCTTTAAACAAAATGGAATAAGAGGCCTCTATAGGGGTGTTGGTATGTAAACCTCTACCGTTTCCTTTTCTGACTTCTTTTTACATATTTATTTTTCATCTATGATGTTGTTTGTGCATAATAAACTATTTGATAGTATGAGTAATAGGGTTAATTCTTCACAATCCAGACCTGATAGTAGAAGTCTTGATATAGGTTTTTGTGGTTCAGGAAGTGGCTGAATGCTGTGATTTGTGATCAATACCTTCCTTTCATGTCATTAAAACAAATGTAGGCATAATTGAATGTATCTTCTGTAATTTATTCTCTCATAAACTTATACATATCTTATTATCATCTGTTTTTGTTTCAAAAGATTATTCCCTAGATAACTTTCTATAAATCTATTTCTAATTCTTTTTTTTTCTTCAGGTCCATCTTTATATGGAATTTTCCCATATTCTGGTTTAAAGTTTTACTTTTATGAGGAGATGAAGTCTCATGTTCCAGAAAAACGCAAAAAGGATATTATTGTGAAGCTTGGGTGTGGATCTGTTGCTGGTTTATTAGGTCAGACAATAACCTACCCTCTTGATGTTGTTAGGCGCCAAATGCAGGTATCTTGCCAAACCTCAATTATTGGTTCCATTATTAAAAAGAAATGGAAGGGCATGTTTGACTGATATAAAGAAAACCATCATCTTCAGGTTGAAGCTCTTTCAGCATCAGAAAATGGACTGACAAAGGGAACTTATGAAAGTTTTGTTTCAATTGTTCAAAATCAAGGATGGAGGCAACTATTTTCAGGGTTGAGTATTAACTATCTGAAGGTGAGTTGTCTTTGCTAAAGAAGGGAGAAAAAGTCTGAAGAGTAGTGTACGGATATCCGCTTATGCACACACACCAGCATATTGTGCTAATGTTAATCAACTGATTTTAGAGCCATATATAGGTTGCTAATTTGAATTAACTTGGCCACTGCTATAGACATATATAACTAGTGAATTGTTAATGAATGACATAGCGCAGAATGACACTTTAAATTGTCACCTTCAAGTGTAGCTCAGTTAGGTGACTGGCGATGAACCACAATAAGGATTCCTATGTCTAAATTAGTCCACCCATAATTCATGTTCTCTCAAACATTGGTGCATCATGACCCGGCGTTTTTCTGGTATTTTAAAGTTTCATACTCTTGCTTTTGTGTAGGTTGTGCCATCAGTGGCAATTGGATTTACAGTTTATGATGTGATGAAGTCATGGCTCAAGGTTCCCTCTCGAGAGGAAATGGCCAGAGCACCGATGGTTAGAGAAGAAACGAGCAGTCAATTGTCTTCCCTTCACTCTGCTTGAAATCATAAAACCCCATAAAAGTGAGATCTGAGCAGCTGTTACTCCAGTCCCTTATGCTAATGAAGGATTTGATTCTTTTGGAACTCTAATGTTAGGTGTAATTCATGGTCGGTATCCATCCATTCACTCTGTACAGTATTACAAATTTTCATGCTCTACCAATTTGCTTAGAGCATACATTTTTCATGTAAAGTTGTTCAATAAGCCATTGAAAAGCTTGGCCCATGTACTTGAGAGCGATCAAAGAATGAAAAAAAAAAAATTGAAAAAGTTCTTTTTACTCAGAGTCCATAATCAGGAATTTTATGGAATTCGCTAACAGAGCAATAGGTGATGTATCCGATGACCAGGTAACATCTCAAAGAAGCTCATGTGTTCCTTTAGCCATTATCTTTCCAAGGTTTCCAATTCCAAGGAAACATATAATACTATCAAAGGTATGCATCACTGGCATTCTTGTAAGATTATTATTTATATATGTCAAAGGTATGCATATGTTACAATATTTGCGTCATTGGCATTCTTGTAAAACATATATTTTCAGAGGTATGCATCACTGGCATTCTTGCAGGATGGTTGAATGCTGCTTAGGGTCGAAAGACAAGTGGCGAGAGTTGGATTCGCTTTGCTGGCAAAATTACAACTTTAGGGCTTGTTTGGATGAAGGTTTTTGGGGGTAGGTTTACTAAGTAATCCATGTTTGGCTCCATGGTTTTTTGAGGGTAGGGTATTTGGGGGTTAAATGGAGGGTTGGAAAACCCTCCAAAACCCCCATTTTTCAACCCTCCAAATTGGGGGGTTTTGGAGGGTTGAAAAAATTCTTTGACCAAAATACCCCTGCTCAATTTATATTATTACAAACATGTCCCTTAGCATAAATTAGATTATGTTGAATATTTTCTTTGACCAAAATACTCTTTTTGAATTTATATTATTACAAACATGTCTTTTAGCATAAATTAGTATAAATAGTATTATATAGGTAAAATTAGCACAAAATACAATTTATAGTTTCAAGGGCATTTTAGTAATATTCACATATAACCTTACCTTATATTACCTTCCTCCCAAACACTACAAGATTTAATAATCTCCATTTACCTTGCCATCAATCCAAACAAGGTATAACTTAAAACCTCCTTCTATTTTATTTTATCTTAATTTACCTTACTTTACAAAACCCTCATTCACCACATCCAAACAAGACCTTAGGGGTGAGAGTAGTCGTTATACACGGGTGATTTCAACACTCACATGTGCCGGCTCCTGCTCCTCCCACCACTTGCTCCGCGGATGATTCGCTACTTCCACTGAATAGAGATGATTATTTTGTAAAAACTTAATTAAGTGAAATAATATTGGATTAAAGAGAATGAGCTGGCATGACGTTGAACTCCGTTGCACTAGTTTCTATTTTAAAAATCTCTAAAAATCTCAAAACGCTCACAGGTCATTCCACGTCCTCACAATCTCAACGTCTCTCTTCCCAAAATGCCCCTGTGGCTCTCATATTCGATCTTTCCCGTTCTACGTTTCTCGGAGCTTTTTCTCTTCTTCTCTGCCTTCTCTCCCTCGCTTCTTGATAACAATGGCGGAGGGCGGTGGATAGAGATCGAGAGAGGAATAAGAGGCCCCCTTCGTGGACTCCATGCCCGTCGAGTTCCGCTGTCAGGTATTTCCTCTCGTTGTGATTTCTTGGAGTTGGATTTGTGATTTCTGTGTTTTGAGTTCCCTTCTGGCTATTTGCGAGGGTTTCTTTCTTGCAGTGGAGTTGTTATGCCTTTTTGTTTTTTGGGTCTCTTTTTTAAATTGATTTATAGGGCTCGGAGGGTTTATATGGGGGGTTTGCTTGTTTGGAATTTGGTTGGTGATTTTGGGAACTTGTAATGCTGCTTTTAAGTTTTAGATTCTTGATTTGAAGTTTTTACATGCGGATGGATTCATGCAAGAAGAGCAGTTTTTTGATTCTGATTTTACTAGCGTTAAGACGAGAGCAGAGCTCGAATAGATGGAAGAATAGGACTTGGGATTCTATTTGTTTGATTTTTTTTAATAAATTACTGATCTTGAAAATCATGTAATTCTGGTGTGTGTGATGATCCTTGATTAGTTAAAGTTGATTAATGTGTTTTTCATTGTCAGTATAGGATGAGAATTTTGATTGGATGCAAGGAAAGAAGTTCAATTTTTTATGAATAATTTTGTCCAGGTTCAAAGCTAAAGTTCTTGAAAGTGAGGGATGTTTTGGTAGCTTTGACTTGTGGTTGGTTTTGCAAAATTTTATAAAAGTGGTCGCACTTGATCATTTCTTCATAATGCCATGCATCATCTGTTGAAAAATAACAAGGGGCGGCTGTTATTGTACTCTCAGTGCAATCGTAGCCACTTTTTGGACCATGATGCTCAGATTTTATGATAGTTGATACTAGGACTTAAGCTCGTATTGATACTAGAACTTAAGTTGCATTCCTGACTTTGCCAATGGTAATGGAATAATACAGTTTTATTTATATATGAAGTTTGTAAGAGTAGAGCTTTTAAAACATGAATTGAGACACAATCCATATTAGGTTTGGTGTTTTATTCTGGCCTTCGCTTCTGTCGCATGTCCAATATATTGAAATTCAATATATGGATGATTCACTTGTGCAAATTTTATCTATTGTGCTTTGCCAGGCGAAAAGAGGAGAGTTTCAGGAGGCACATTTATTTGGTTCATTCCCATAAATTGTCAAGGCAGAAGGTTTAATGTGGTTCTAAAGGTAGAATTTTGCTACTGTTTTCTTTGAGATTTCTTTGATTAACAAATGGAAGATCTGCTTAATATGTTCTATTTCAGGGAAAATGGAGCTAGTGTTGCTCATGTTGCATCATATTTATCATACAGCTTATTAAGAATACCTTAGAATGAATAATACTTGCTTTTCCTCATGTAAGAAGGGGATCAGTTCTTTATCTTTGGTAAATATTGTTACTTTCTTCTCTCCTTTCCTTTATTTCTTCTTCTTAATTCTCATCCCCAAATTATAATCATTTATGGAGGGGCATTTGATTGCAGTTCAAAGCTCTTTAAACTAAATGGAGAAGAGGTTTTTGTAGGGTGTTGGTGGTATGTTGCTCTTTTCCCTTTTCTCTATGGACATTCTTTCTTATATTTTTATTTATGATGATATAATAAACTATTTGATAACATGGATGATAGGATTAATTCTACACAATCCATTCTTGATAGGAGAAATTTCACTCTAGGTCATTTATCACAAAACAAAATAAAAAAGAAAAGATCTTATTTTAGATTTTAATAATGCAAAAGGTAGATAGTGATTTTGTTTTTTTGAAGAAATATGTACAAGCCACAAATTCAAGCCCTTAATTTTTGATTTCTTTGACTTGGCTTTCCCATTATAGAGGTGTTGAAGACTGTGACTTGTGATTAATACCATTCTTTCATGTCAATGTCATATGTCTACTTGAAATAGTCGTCTCCTTATTACGGCCTCCATTTGTAGAAACATGGCAAAATGTGACCCTACTCATAACGCGCAGGTGGAAAGTGTAGGTTTTTTTTTACTTTTTTTTTGTGAGCAAAACAAGTAGGGACTTTTTTAGAATAGTTGAGTGATCGCTTCTGCAAAAACACTTGTTGACCAATGAGAATTAACCTAAATGATAGAGACTTGGGTTGTTTAAATTGGTGATTTTTGAGTTTGAATCTTTGTTTATGCAAGAAAGCTCATGTCTGAAGATGTCTACTCTCTTATAGGATTCACAAACCCTAAGAAATTAATGGGTTAATGACCAGAAAAAAACACATGCCGGCTTTAAAATATATTCTTTTTGAAGTCTTTTTAACGATGCAAAACTATTTATTTTATTTATTGTTTGTATAATTGAATAAAAATTTTTGCCGACTGAATTAACTCAATTTCATAACAGACTCTTTGTTTTTTGGAATTAAGTACATTTTCTTTTTCACAAATAAATCTTAAATATTATAATTGAACTTTAATAATTATATAATACCATTTTTCAAATAGAACCATATCTTTTCTCTCCTTGCATCATCCATGACGAATTGTTTTCTGGTTGAGAATTAAAAAAAATCTAAATTAATTTAAATTTCCACTTTATATAATAGCAAAAATTTTATTTTACTGATTCATATCTATGTATTAGTTTAAAAAATAAGGAACTTTTTGATTATGCTCTTACCCATTAACCACCCATGGTTTGTGGGAGGGCAATGTTAAATGATTACAGCGCCCACTGAAACACTAGTAAATTTGATCCACGCTCTCTTGCAAATTTGCTAGCGTCCTCCACCTTGCCTAGCCCATGTGCCAGGTCTTCCCCCGCTTAGATTATTGCTTGTTAAAGGGAACAACAGAAAGTAAATCAACTTTTGTTTTTGTTTGTTGATATGAAATGAATGGCATAAATCAAAAGTAGGTAAAAAGTGATTAAAAAAATAGTGAAAGACTCGAGATTTTGATAAGGGACTTGATTTTTCTTTAAGAAAAAAAAACTTAAGTTAGAGATAGCTTGGGAAAAAATAGAATGAATCTAGTTATTAAAGAAAGAATAATGAGACTGAGCTGTAGCAACCTTTTGTGATTTACTGCCTTGTTTCACTAATCAGTATGTGACCTTAAGATGAAGCTAATATACTATGCTGAATAGCTTGAGAAAGCACAATGAAACTAGTTCTTGAAGAAGGAAGAATGAGCTATAGAAACTTCATGTGATTCATTCTCTTATTTCATGCATATGGATGATGATTATGCGAAAACTTGAGGTTCCTTTGTTCGAAGTGGACTTCTGTTAATTTCTCAATTTGCCTTTTTTCTGCTCTAGAACTTCGTAGTGTCTTCTTATGCACTTTTTTATTTGGCTAAAGCTTGTTAGTTGTGCAGTTAAAATACATGGTTGCTTGTTTGCTCGTTTGATCTTGATTTTTTTCCCTTTCTCCTTTTTTTTGTGCTTTGAAGCTTTGACCTTGTCTTGTAGTATCTGATCTCTCTTCACTCTTTTCCCCTCAGTTCTTATGTGCATTGCGATGAAAAAGGGATTATTACTTCAGGTTGAGCCAAATTCAAGCTGCTTGAGCTGGGCCTAATTTTGGATAAACTAATCTTGAGTGTGAAGGCTCAGGCTTGGCCCAAGTTTAAGCCACTCAAACTGAATCCGAATAATTTGAGCCAAATTTGAGTAAGCCATCTTACTGGTGATTTAACAGTTTGCTTGTTGCCATTGTTCTATTCTTGCCACCCATGATGGTGATTTATGAGTTTTTTGTTGCATTGTGCTACACTATTCTCTTTATTATTCTAAGGTTTGGGAATAAACAGCTGTAGAGCATAATTGAATATATCTTCTGGAATTTAGGTTTCTCATTAAACTTATTTTACATACCATATCATTATCTTCTTTGTGACAAAGGATTCTTCGCCAGATAATTTTCTATAAATCTAATGCTAATTAATTTTCAGGTCCATCCTTATATGGAATCTTCCCATATTCTGGTTTATATTTTTACTTGTGGTGATGAAGTCTCACTTTTCAAGAAGAACACAAAACAAATATCGCCGTCAAGTTTGCATGTATGTGGATCTGATTTATTAGACCAGACAAATTACCTACCTTCTTGATGTTATCGGATGACAAATGCAGTTATCTTGCCAATGCTCAATTATTGGCTCCATGAGACAAATGAGAAAAACTGGAGCAGTGTGTTTGATTGATATAAGGAGAAACACCATCTTCAGGTAGAAGCCCTTGCAGCGTCAGAACATAAATGGAACTTTATAGGAGCCTTGTCTTAATTGCTCTAAATCGTAGGCGAAAAATATTAAAGAACACTGTAGGTATTTGCTCATCTTGATGATTATACTTGTGCGCAAGCATACTTGCATATTTTGTTACTGCTAATTAACTGATTTGAAGGCAATAAAAGAACACTGTCCTTTGTTCTCCTGCGATGGGAAGCACCTCTTGTAGTTGTTCCTGGAATTAAAGCTTTATTAATTTGTATCAACTTAACCATAGTCATATGTAGCTTAGTGAAATTTAATGAATGACAGCGTAGAAATGGCACTGCATATTTTGAAGCACTTGCCCAATTTATCAGGGCATCTTAGTTGGATAACTGGAAATGAACCAGTCATCACCGCTATTTCTAAATTACCCCTCCTACTGTATTGTACTAACTTGAAGGTACTGCATGTTCACACAATATTGGTGCGTAGTGGCCCATCCCTTTTATTACCTCAAATTTCACTTTTGCATCTAAGAACAAATCTTTTGTGTAGGTTGTGCCATCAGTGACAATTGGATTACAGATTATGATGCGATGAAGTTGTGGTTCAAGGTTCACTCTGAAGGTGTAGTGGCCACACCTGTGGTTAGAGAAGAGAACAACTAGTCAACTGTCTTTCCTAATCTGGTTTAAGTCACTAAAGCCGGTGAAAGTGAGATCTAAGCAACTGTTGCTCCAGTCCTATATTCTAATGAAGGATTTGATTCTTTTGGAACTTTAATGTTAGGTGCGATTTGTGGGCTGGGTTCATCCATTCCCTTTGTGCGGCATTAAAAATTTTCATGCTCTTATCTTTTTCCTTAGAGCATGTGTTTTTCATGTAAAGTTGTTTAAATGAGCAAGCCATTGAAAAGCTTATGATTGATGGTGGTTAAAAAAAATAAATTTGTATATGATATGTTGGTCTCAATAGAATGAAGTTATATGGAATCTCCTAACAGTTCACAAAGGGGGCCATGCTTACCCTTTCTCAGTTTTCTTTTCAAGATTTCCAATTCCAAGGAAAGTTTTATCATCGACGTTATGCGTCATCGACATTCTTGTGTTATATTAATTTCATTCTTGCATTCTCTTCTCAGGTTGAAAGAAAGAGCAATGCAGTGGGTAATTCCCATCAGGACCTGCAGCACCTCCTGCTGCTGCTGCAACCGGCTAGTGCAATAACTCTGGCAGGTGAGCATACTTTTTAGAAGCCTGAACTTCACAAGAATGAAAAAGCCTAAAAGCATCATATTCCTGTTCATGGAGGCACCTCATGTGCTAGTGTACAAATGCATGGACTCAAGTGAAGACACCTGGTGCACTGATGGAGAGATAAAGAGTGAGTCCTTTTCCGAGGACCAGCCAGTTTTGGTCTGGTCTTCTGATCAATATCCACCCGCTGCTGCCCTCCATGGCATGTCTCACCATCAATGCATCCAGTGTAACCCAGTTCCTTCCATGTATAAATAAGGTAAAGACCTCTTTTTTTTTTATGTAAGACCCCCATAGAATAATATAACCATAGATTGTTTGAAACACTTGCTGCTAATCCTCTTGCGGATAAAAAGTTGATGGCCTTTGAAGGAGCCTTCTGTTGTTTTGTGAAAGGAGAACACTCAGATGACCCCTAGTCAACAGGGGCTTAGAGTAGGCAGCCACTTATTGGCAACTCTGTTGCTGAGCTCTACCCCACATTCAATTTTGTCAGAGATCTTTCTCACTGGATTTTGCTGACATCACCCTGTCCTTTCCTTCCCTCCCAATATTGCACATCTTTTGTACTGTAGCAGATAAAGCACCCCTCCTCAGCTCCATTCCTTTGTCCCCATCCATTGAAAGCTCATTTCTTTTTTAAGGAAAAAGAAATAAATGGTGCTTGGGAGCAGTAGTACTACTCTTTCTCTCTCTCTCTCTGCGGGCGCGCGCTTGCCTTCACGGCTATCTGCCAAAGGAGCAGAGGAGGTCGGCTCAGAGATTCCAGATATTTTGGTTCGAAACTATCATTGCAGATGGAGAGAGGGGCTTTTGGAGGGGAAGGAAAAGAAGAGGTGTTTGGGAAGGAGGGATGGGCCCCCAAAAGCCTGCACCAAAGAGCCTGCCCTCTTCCTTCACTTGTTTTTTTCCAACCTTTTGTGTGGCTCTCCTTTCCACCTTATATCTCAACCCCACCTTCTTTTTCTTTTGCTTGCTCTTTTTTCCCATAGATGTATGCTTTTGGTTGATGGCCCATGTACCTCTCCGCTCTCTGCAAAAGTCCTTTTGACCCTTTCCCTTAAATGCTCTGTTTTTATTATAATGTATTTTTCTCTAGTGTTTTTTTAATTTATAATAGTAATTTATAAAATGTTGTAGTTCTAATTCTGGTCCTTGTCCCCGTCCGTGTTCTGCTTCTGGTCCTGTTCTCTTTATTGCAGGTTGGACTTGGGCTGAAGCGGAGGGAATGAAGAAGGCTCATGGGCGTGGTATTCTGATCATGCTTCTGTGGATGAAAAGAGTATTTTAATATATCATTCTACTGCCTTGTGACTTTGTGGGTTATTATGAAATGAAGCATGAAGAGAGGAAAAAAGGTGGGGCATGATTGGTTTCCTGTTTGCGTTTTCAACCCCATACCTGGTCAATCATAGGGTGAGGTGGTAGCCTAGTGTTATGTTGATATAAAGCCCTTCGCTTTGCATTGAAATTTTGATTTGTTCTTGGAGATGGGGAAAGTTTGTGTCTTTTTCTTGTGAAGTCCTGTTCTTGGGTTTTTGCTGTACAGGAAAACTACAACCCAGCTTCTCTGATCAGAGTGAGAATCCCACTGATGTTTGCTCTTTCCTTTGGCCTTTTGTTTTTAGAGGATGGAGAACAAATGATTCCTCTTTAGCTTTTGGCCCCATTCTCTTGGATTTGCGCGCTGTGTGAAAGGAAGCCCATTTCTCTCATCACTTATCACTGTGAAAACAAAACCCTGTACCCCCTCCCTTAGCCCTTGATATCTATATGTTTGTGGAAATGATGGGCGCCTGATGAACTCTGTACTCCATTGTTTTCTTGCTTAGTTTTGGGTAAATGAGTATCACTCACTCTTGTAGGCCTTAAACATAGAAATTCACCAGTTTCCTTTTTTGGATGAAGGAAAAGAAACTTGTTGGTTTTATGTCCTCTAATACGACTAGTTTTTTCTGATTCAGTTTCTAAGCTTCATTCTTTTGGTTGTGGGTTCAGGTTGTCTGCAGCGCGAGTAACTTTTGGTTTCTATCCAAACTGCAGGGGGAGGCCTCCATGTTTTCATGCTAAGATCCCAGGTTCATTTCCATTTTCTTCTACTTCTTTTTCTTCTTCCTCTGCTTCTCCCGCTTTTTATTATTTATTTATTGTTTTGGAAAAAGTTTGGTGGTTCTATGGTACCTGACTATAACTTTTCATCTTTAGATACTTATCTTTTATGTGTGAGGAAAGATAAATCCTGCTCTTACCAACTGCAAAACATCAAATGGATTCCTATTTGTCTACTTCTTGTTCCCGTCTTTCCTTGCTTTTCCAAAGAAAGTTAGCATTAGCGTTCTCATGAGATAGTGGGGGACAAATGAGAAGTTTGTTATAAAACTATTCACATGTTCAGTAGTTTAGTCATGATCCACCTTTCTAATGAACCCAGAGCTGGAAATATGACCTTCTGACCATCTTACCTTTGTTTTGTTTTCGTCAGCTGGTGCCTTCCATGCCTTTTCTTGGAAGTCCGTTTTGCAACTCAAGTTGATTGTTTAAAATTTGGATTCCTTGATTAAGCGTTCTGTGATTGTTGTGGAGAACTCCCATCATGTATCTGATTGTTGTTATGAAGAAGGCAAAATCTATGGTCAGTGAATGCATGCATACAAATACTAATGTGCGCATCCTTTATTATTTAGTTCTAAGTATTATATCTGTAGACTATAGCCTATGTCTGGATGTAATTTTTGTAGAAAGTGCTCACCTTGCTAAAATAATCAAAATTTCTTCGAAATAAATTTCACATCATAATTTTTCCTTGAATAAATTCTTGGTCTTGATGCTTTTTACCCTGTTTTTATGGCAAGTTCATTTTGTTGTTGTGCTTTGTGCAGTCCTATTTTTGAGCTATTCCGGGCTTCAAATTTTACAATTTTGGGTGTGTAGTGAACACTGGAATTTTGATGCATGAGGAGAACAAAAACTGTCTAGATTTTTCTCGATGAAATTTGATTATTGGTTAGTGTGATCAAGGCAGTGCTTCTGATGTGGAATACCATTTCCAATGTGCATCTGAGAAGACTTCTGATGCCATCATTCATCAGTATGCAAATATTCTTGTGCTATTTTAAGGTTGCAGTTGGTGAGGAGATCTGTACAGGAATATGATTGCCACGCTGATACTAGTATTGGAATGAATAAAGCACATGGTTGATTCATTATTGATGAATCAAGGAAGCGTGTTGCTTGTTTGGTTCATTTAGTTTTGCTCATTGGCATCTTACCAGCATAAGTTGAGTGCATATCATATTTAAATATACATACAGTCCTAATGGAGAATGACATGTTCAATGCCTACCTTCCGATGGCAACTCATAGTCATATGGTCATCGATCCAGGCTCAACAAATTTATTTCCAGATCAATTCATCCAGTCAAGTTTACTAGATCCAATCAGCCAAAGGCAGATAATGGTTAGCGATCCTTCGTTCTCAAGCTCACAGGAAGAAGCAATGAACAATCTCTATATAACCAGCAATGGTGGGATCAATGCTTATTCAACAGTTTCAAGGAATGTGCCTCATCCTGGAGATGTGTTTAGTGCTTCCACTGGGAACATTGATTTCAGAGAAAATCTCACGCCGGCTAATCTCTCTGCTACTTCACTTGCAAAGCTTTTGTCTGCCAGCACTGGGTTTAAGAGCCAAAGAGATGCTTTTAGCATCGGCGTTCCTTCAGTGCCATTAAATGGTATGAGGACTGCCTTATCAAGTGATAGCTGCAATACGCGCAAGTCATCACTTACAGCAACAGTAAATTGTGTGTTGGGGCAAGAAGGGGCTCAATGTTTATTACCGACAAGAAAAGATGCTCAAGATCAAGTGCCTTCAGGCAAAACGATGAGTACAGTACGTCCGTCCTACCATGTTACAGGAAATTCGGAGTCTGGATGGCCTTTAAACAAGGGATTGTTGAACTTTGATCATTCATACAGTTACTTTACAGCAAATAACGAATTGTCCTTGAGTCTTGGTTCTTGCCGCTCCCCTATGATCAGCATGCCCTGTGCCCCCGATCAGTCGTCTGAAGTAAGCTGCTCGGGCATAACTCAAGTTACATCGAAAGATAGCAGGCAGGCTGATCTCAGTGAGCTGCAAGATTCTTCTCATATTTTTCAGCCTTCATTTCAGGATGTTGGGTTGGGTATGGGACTTGGATCTGCACAAGCACTCCCAAATAATGAGGGGTTCTCCCTATTTAGTAGTTCTTCAGGCCCAGTTCATTTTCCTCGTGTGCTTCTAGGATCAAAATATCTTCTTGTGACTCAGGATATATTTGCTGAAATTGCTTGTTATGCTTTAGAAAATTATAGTGAGATGGATGATTCACTTGGTGGGACTGAAGGGGAGGTAAAGACATCCTTTTCTTCAAGTTGCTCCAGTGTAAGAGGTGTTCCTGAAACTGGGTCTGATGATTTTCCACACACATCTGAGGAGATCAAGTCTAAGAGTCATTCAGATCTCCTCTTTCAGCAACATGAATCTAATATCAAGAAATCTGAGTTGTTATCTATGCTTCAAATGGTACGTCGACACCTTGTTTGGGTTCTCCTTTTGCTAATAGTTAGTTTATTCGAAATTTTGTGGTACCTTTCTATGTACTTTGCATCTGAATTATCTTCCAGTCATAACAAAGAACACAGTAAGGTTAGGTAATGACCTTCGTGCAATATTCTTGTGTTATACACTGTTTCATGCCGGTTTTGTTTCTTAAATTTCTTTTGATCTTGAATGATCTAATAGTGTAAAATCACCAATGCTGTGTTATAAGTTTTGCTTTGTCTCAAACTTCTTGTTCAGAAATCATTTTGGAACATATAAATTTGGTAATTCTCCTACACTTTGGAAGATGATTACTATTCTTGTTAATCTTTTATTTCTGAAAGATATGTTGTGCAATATGAGTGGCCAAGGCTCATTTACAAAGTGCATCATCCTCTTCTAATTGTTTGATATTTGAAGACATGGTTTGTTTCTTGACTCAGGTCGATCACCGATATAATCAGTGCTCTGATCAAATTCGTGGTGTAATATCTGCATTTTGTGATGCGACGGAGTCGCACTATCCTCAATTACACACTCGCCTCACTCTTCAGATGATCACTTCCCTTTATAAAAACCTGAGACACAGGATTATGAACCAGATCCTTCTGATGAGCCAACAATCAAGTAATGAATGCCCGGGTGACAAGGAGAAAACATTTGAATCATCTTTCATCCAGAGACAATGGGCTTTGCAGCATCTGAGGAGGAATGATCACCAATCGTGGAGGCCTCAGAGAGGCTTGCCTGAAAAATCTGTTTCGGTTTTACGGGCATGGATGTTCCAAAACTTTCTTCACCCGTGAGTTACCTGATGCTATATTGTCAATGATCTGTGGTTTTTTTATACAACTTCCCACATTTGTATTCCTTATTTTTGTGCCCAATAACAATATCTCAGGTACCCTAAGGACAATGAGAAGCAGCTGCTCGCAATAAAGAGTGGACTTACAAGAAGCCAGGTATTTACTTTCAAAACTTCTACTTGTAAGTTATGAGACTGTTATATGTAGTGTTCTTGTATGTACTCAGGTGTCGAACTGGTTTATAAATGCACGTGTTCGTCTTTGGAAGCCGATGATAGAGGAAATGTACTCAGAACTCAACAGAAAGAATCGAGATGAATCCGGTGGAAACTGCAGGGGACATGGAAACATCATCAACCACAGAATGCAAAATATGAGTTGAGCTTTGTGCTCTGAAACCTTTAGGTTGATGGATATCTGTGGTTTTTATTGGTTTGTTTGTGTTCACTTGTGTAAATCTAGATAATGCTCAGAATGTTCACAAATGTGTATGATAAGCGTTTACTCTTCCAAGTGAGCTTCATGTATTGGAAAATGTTTTTGTGAATTTGATTCTGTTCGTCCTGCAAAAGATGGCAAAACGGTCAACTGGTTGAAAACATTTAACACAAACCTCCACCATTTGGATCAACTCATGTTGTGTGTTTTGCTTGCGTGTTCACGGAAAATGTTTTTTATATAATAAATAAATAAAAATATGGTGAAATAATCTTTTATGTGCTCATTTTGTAAATGTTAAAACATCTTATAAATAGTTCGTAAGTCATATGTTTTGACAGTCGCTGTAGGATAAATTTATATTTTACAAAATCAGATATGTTATCATTATATGTATCCATCATACTAAGATATTTGTGAGAATAAAAGCTTTTTATAAATTTTTTCAATGATATGGTATAATAACTCATAGTTAACTATCAAGCTTTGTGTGTAATTAGGAGGAATTTTTATTTTGTTTTTAAAGTTATATATAAGACAGTAAACTTTATAAGGGTACAAAAAAATTCGGATTTTTACGGAGCGTAAGTATAGTGGAAAGGAGAAATTTTTATGACCTTCACATCACATTAGAAGGTAAGTTTTTTTTTTTTAAGTGAGAAGTTAGATGATCTTGATTTATTCACCTTATATACCACAATTCAATTGCATAAGTACCCCAAATATTTCTGAAAACTACAGATCAGTCCCTAAAACCTCTGTGGTAAAAGCACCTTATCATTGAGGAAGTTACCGATCCGTCCCTGGCCAAAATGTTACCAGAAACTCCTTGAATTGGTAAAATTTACAAAACAGTCTCTCGTCTCTCTATAGGAGTCTTTTGCGTAAACCACCCTAGTATTTGGTTCACGATCGGACGATCAGCAAATATTATTGGATCCACGTGGAAAAAGCAGAACCAATCTTCAGATAAGATAATTCACCCTCAAATCTAAAACCCTTCACCCTTTCTTCTCTACGGCTTCTCTCCTCGCTCGAGCTCATCCATGGCGACCTCATTCTCCGCCTTCCACCGCGCCGGAAACTCCATCGTCGTTTTCTCCCTCTCCAAGCTTCGAACGGCCATCCCATCCCTACGACCCTCATCTCGATCCCTCGCCCCCCGCTGCCTCTCCACCTCCGCCATCCCAAATAGCTACCCCCGTCCACCATCCGACCCTCGCTTCGTCCACCAACCCCAAAACCCTAATCAATGGCGCAACAATCCCCACGGACATCGCCCCCCGATGGCACCTGTTAATGTCCCGCCACCCTCTCCGCCGCCGCCGATGGAGGCTCCCGTCGACCTTGCTGCTCTCTGTCGCGAGGGAAAGATCAAGGAAGCCGTCGAATTCATGAGCAAGGGCGCCCGAGCTGATCCACCGACTTTCTTTGGTCTCGTCTCCGCTTGCTCCGATCCCAAGCTTCTCGACGACCTCAAGAAACTCCATGATCAATTCATCCGTACGCCCTTCCGCGCCGATCTCCAGATCAACAACAAATTTATTGAGATGTTCTCGCGCTGCGGGAGCATGTCCGATGCTCGCAGGGTGTTTGACAGAATGCCTGATCGAAACATGGATTCCTGGCATCTATTGATCCATGGTTACGCTTCGAACGCGCAAGGGGATGATGGATTGCAGGTTTTTGAGCAGATGCGGAGGGTTGGAGTCCATCCTGATGCGCAGACCTTTCTCGTGGTGCTATCAGCTTGTGCAAGCGCGGAAGCAATCGAGGAGGGATTCATTCATTTTGATTCTATGTATAAAGAGTATGGGATTTCACCGGGAATTGAACACTATGTGGGCTTCATCGAAGTGTTAGGGAAATCAGGGCATCTCCATGAAGCAGTGGAGTACATCGAAAAATTGCCATTTGAGCCACCTGCAGTGATTTGGGAGACTATGATGAACTTGGCAAGGCTCCAAGGAGATATTGATCTTGAGGACCGAATGGAAGAGCTTTTGGTTTCGATTGACCCATCAAAAGTTTCGCCAAAGAAGATACCAACACCGCCTCGGAAGAGAAGGTTGGGGATCAACATGCTTGATGGGAAGAACAAATTGGCTGAGTATCGGCTGCCGCCGGTTATTGTGAAGCCTCAAGTGAAGGAGCAGGTTTATGTGCCGGATACAAGATATGTGCTTCATGATATTGATCAAGAGGCAAAGGAGCAAGCTTTGCTTTACCATAGCGAGCGCTTGGCAATTGCCTATGGTCTGATTAGTACTCCGGCAAGGACTCCCCTTAGGATTATTAAGAACTTGAGGGTATGTGGTGATTGTCACAATGCTATCAAGATCATGTCGAGGATTGTTGGGAGGGAGCTTATTGTGCGTGATAACAAGCGTTTCCACCATTTCAAGGATGGCAAGTGTTCATGTGGAGATTACTGGTGATATTGAGGCCTTGATTTTTACTTGACTACTCAATGTACAAATGGAAGGCAGTTGCGCGGTGGTAAGGAAATCTTTTATTATAAAATATCCATTTTGTTGCTATGGGAGTCCATTTGTACTGATATCTTACTCTTCTAGTAATAGATTGAGATGGACGTTATTATCATGTAGAGCATGTATCGATGGTATCTTGAATTAAATTTCTTATGTCATATTAGTAGTGGATTAACATAAAGTTATATAAAGTTATGGAACGGGGCTCTTGCTCTTTGTTATCTGAAATAGTAACATTTTTTGTTTGGATTGTTGACAATGAAGTATCATATTGGCGGAACTTGATTATTATTAGTAAATGTTAGGGATTAGTGAAACCTAGTAAAGAAGGCAAGAACAAGGTGTCAATGACTGCTGTGGTTCTCACAAAGGCTTGGAAATTACATAAGTGACTAGTGTTTCTATTTTCCTGAAATAGAACCTGCTCCCAATACAAGTATGGTGTCTGGATTTGGGTCTATTTTTAAGATGCGTGTCTGTTACTTTTGACGATTTAGTTATGGCTATAAGTACTTGTTTTTTTTTTTTTTTTTCATGTGAAATATAATAGATTAGTTCTAGTCAATGAGTGTGGTGGTTGACTATGTCACATTAATTATGGATCTTGCTTGTCACGCGTAATGCTTCAGGATTGATGACATGAGGAAATGTTTAATTTTGTTGATTAAATTGTAACCTTAATTTTATGGATGATGTTAAAATTATGCATATGTTATTTGATAGGTTTGTTTAGGCGTGTTTGAGTTCCAATAGTTGGGACTAACAACATGTTATTGTTATCTATCCTTGGTCCACGGCTGATCTTCTTGGGATTGCATGCACTTATTCTAGCTTCTCTTTTCTTTTTAATGTTTTTAGTTGATTGCATTAGCTTTTTCTTTGTATCATAGATGCAGGTATTCTTCTATCCAATATTTTTGTCTCTGCATCCAAAATGACACCTTGAAAACATGGGCATATTTAAAGCCCAATTAAACATCAGCAACTTGAGAAATTGAGTCAATATTCACTTTCCTATGCTGGGAGCAGATTGTGTTTCATTCTGTTGGGCTGTTGGGCTGTTGGGCATACATTAAATTTTGTGATAAGAGCTTTTGCGCACAGCATGATGTTGCAGGCTATCTTTTGTCTGTGTGGAACATCCATTACTTTATCTCTTTTCACATTTTTTTTATTCTAATTTAACTTAATCTTATTTTAATTTTTGTCCAGTTCCTAGCTCTATTTCCAAACTACTGAATCTTTTTCAGAAATGCTAGTAGTCATATAGTAAGAACAACCTGAGTTCTTGAACCACCTATGACTCCAGTAGTCTGCAACGGTCATTCGGTTTCCCTTGGTTGTCCAAGTGAACTGGTTGTTTATTATTCAATGTTATTCTGATTCTTGAACATTAACTGAGAGTGAAACTACCTTGGAATTACTTGCTATGCGACCACCAGATATCTAATTTATGAGCAAAACAATTGACAGCTTCTTTAAATCAAGGATACATTTCTTGGTATTGCTCATTTATCGGCATTGCATGCATGATCCTTTTTTATCCAAACAGGCAAAGCCATGAGAGAATGGATGGATGAATGCCCCTTCATCCATCACTTCCATCATGTAAGTATCCCATCATCCATATCTTTGTTCATATGAATACAAAGCCATTATGTTGTCACTTGTCATTTCATATCATATCAAGTGATTCCCTCAATGTGATTGAACTCATGCCTGTGAAACATCAAACCAATGCACATCATCATCATCATCATCATCACAGAACAGAGATGCAGATAGATAGGTGATAGGTTAGGTTAGTTACCTCTACCAAATGAAATCTTTGTCCTTTTGTGCTCAGCCTGCACCTCAACACTGAGCTTTGTCTTTTGTCTTCAACGTCTCTTTTGTTATTGGTTGATGTATGGCCTGGTCTGGTCCCTTTCAAATTTGTTAGCTCTTGTGTTTCTTTGCTCATCCCATCTATTTATCTTATCTAATATGTTTTGTTTTGGCGCACACACAGAACCCAAAGTAACCAGTGCAGATTCTTTGGTAGCTGTGGCCTCACATGTTTTCCTCTGTTTTTTGTTCTTTCTCTACTTCCCCTTCCTCTTTTGTTTGTTTCTCATGCTTCTTTCTTTCAATATCTCATATATTTATCTAGTTTATGTTTCTATTGGCAAAACTTCATAACAAATCACAATGTAGAAGTGGAAAATTTAAGGAAAATTTTTAAAAATATAATTGGAAGTTTCTTACGTAATCCTCTCTCCAAAGATTGGGAATGTCTTGTTTACTTTCAAACATGATATAAATTCAAATTTCTCTTTTATAATGAAGATTAAATTGGTTTAAAAGTTTTAAATAGGAGTGAGGAGTCAAATTTATTTTTTAGTTATTAATTAATATTTTTTTAAATAACAACTCCAGCTGGTTTTAAATAATTTCTCTTGTATATATATAATCACCACCCCTCATTTGAAATTAAAAAAAGAAAAGGTTCTTGACATTGCGTTAGATCAAAGTGAAAAACATGAATGCTCCTCCCCAAAACAATTATTCAAATCACACGCATATTTAATTGATTTTGAAAAAAAAAAAAAAACCTCCACCATCTCTGGAAAACTTCATCCCATTCACCAATCCATTAAAACTTTGTCAAAGACTTCTAAAATAAAACCATCCCAAAAAATAATAAAAATTAATCATAATAACAACAATCTCCGCCATCTCTCCACCATCTCTTCATCAATCTTTTATATAATACCATATCCTGAGCAACCATATAGAATCCTAAAGAATGGCCTCCTTAGAAATACAACAATCATATTGAATACTTATAAATATAGCGATAAAAAAATTATTAATTTCAAATATTAAGACAAAAAAAAAGTTAATCCAAATATAATATTGATTTATCTTTTGTTGGTTGATAACAATGGATCATCATTATACAGTTTTCACATACTTTTTTCTTTTAAATCTTATTGACATCCTAAAGTTTCCAACAAAAATGTTTAGTTTAGTCTCAGCACTAACATTGTCATGGATTTCGTTGAATTTTTCTCTGACTTGAGTTACAATTAGTTTCCCATGTATTCTTTTCCATAACCTTAGTACTGTTTGAAAAATATCTATCTTGAATGCATAATATTATTAATTCCTTGATTCTCTGCTTAATGTTTGACCCAAGAATGTGATATTGATTCCTCAACTGTGCTCAAAATAGATTGCAAGAACACTTGATATTCAGTGTCATCAAATTCTTTGTTTATTTCTTTTGTTTTTGGTTTTTAGACATTGCCTTTTGTTTATCATGTTTTTTTTTTTAGATCTTTTTTCTCAAAAGAAAAACCATTAACTTCATTGCAATTCAACAATTCATAGTAGAATCAAAACAAAACACCACTAGATTCTTTTTAATTTAAATTTCCATCATGGTTTGATGATTTTCAGCAAGCTTATGAATTCATGAACTTGTTCACTCTTCATTTAGACCAGTACTCTTCCACAAGTTTAGAAAAGTATGACTCTTTGCTTTCCAACAGCTCTACAGGCTTCCCAAATTCCACAATGTTCCCTGCAAGCAAGAATTTAAAGATGTCATTCTTTTATTTGATGAATTATTATGAGAATTTCTGCAGAAATTTCATCTCAGAAGGTATCTGCAAGTTGAGACATATATTTGTACCACACTAATTCAAACCAGACTTTTCACTTGTAATTTTTACAGTATATTCGACTCGATGAACATTTATGTTCCAGATTTTAAATAGTGTTTCTGCAGAAATGTATCTGAAGAGAATAAATAAATAAATAAGAGATGTTTACTGAAGACATACCATATGATAGAACCATGACTCGATCACTGTCGGTAACGGTCGGAACTCTATGAGCCACAGTGATCACTGTGCAATTAGAGAATTCCTGCCTGATAATTTTCTGCAAAATTGCATCAGTTGCGGTGTCAAGTGATGCAGTTGCCTCATCAAGTACGAGTATTTTGTTCCTCCGTAGCAGTACGCGCCCGAGACAGAACAATTGCCGTTCGCCAGTGCTCCAATTCTCGCCATCATCGCTCACTTTCATTAAGAAATCAGCAGAGAAGATGTTAATAATGTTAATATTACCGAAGAATCTGATCATATGAGAAAAAAACCAATTCAATTACCTGATGAATCAAGAAGTACCGGAAGCTTGCTTATGGTGTATTTCAGTTGACATTTCTCTAAAGCCTGTAAAACAATGAAAATTTTACTGCATGAATTTGTCATTCAGTGAAAAAAAAAAAAAAAAATCAGTTAATTTGAGTACCTCCCAAATCTCTTTATCAGTGTAAAGGCCAAGTGGATCTAAATTAGTTCTCACACTCCCTTTGAAAAGTGTCGGTTCTTGTGGAATAATGCTTAGCTTCATCCTCAGATCTTTTAGGCCTATTGAACATATATTGAGACCATCGACGAAGATTGTTCCACTTATCGGCTCGACAAGACGAAACAATGCACTTATCAGTGTCGTTTTCCCACTCCCGGTCCTTCCGACAACTCCGATTTTTTGTCCTGCCATAAATGTGCATGTGATACCTTTGAGCACAAGCGGAGAATTTGGCCGATACTGAACCTGTTTCATTCATGAATTCAAAGAATGTGAGTGTTCCATGTTATAAAAAATAAAGGATACAATTTATAGATGCACATGTCTGCTATGTTTCCTCACTTTCAGCTCGGAAAACTCAATATTTCCTTCTTCTGGCCATGAATGTGGTGGCCTATGTCCGTCTATGATTGCCGGTGGTTCACACTGAATGTGCATATACTGTTTGATCCTTTCAACAGATATGATCGAATTCTCTAATACCGAGTACCACCTTGTCAGAAATACTTGAATAGCAGTAAGCCACAAGCCGCAAGACAAAGATAGACCGACAAATCCTGCAACAAATTCAATCATGAAATATAGTAACACAGGCCATAGAGTACCAGTAAACAATCAAACAGTACCCGGTGCAATTGTTCCTTGAGGCATTAAGACAATAGAAAGAGCTGAAGCAAGAATGATCAAATTCTGCAGTGCCTCTACTCGTATGAGCACCCATTCCATTGACGCGATCGTGTGAAAGAATAGCGTGGCATCGGTGTTGATTAGCCCCATGTTTTTCCTAATGAAACTCTCATCCATCGCATAAGCTCTTATTGTGACAACACCAAGCAATGTTTCTGCTGCAAAGCTAGTAACTGGTGCTTTTGTTGTTCCATTTATTCTTACTAGCTCCCTTGCTGAAGCTAAATAGTACCTCTTTATACTCAAAAATAGACGATAAAGATCAGATGCTTGTTGATTTATTATTTCGAATAAAAATCTTAGTCTTTACCTGAATGTAAACGACCGAAATCATCACTGGAATCGCGATGATAACCACTTGCCATGTTACGACGGCTAGGATCACTATAGTTGTCAGAAGTTCAATCGAACCAGCAAGTGTGAAGATCATGGAGTACGGTATGTCAAAATCTATAATGCTCATATCCGAAGATGCCTGCATTCATCATCTAAATTTTACATACCGATATAAATTAAATCGGAGGATTAAACGAGAGATGAAGAAATAGTCTTACCCGAGTTAAAATCCTTCCCACCGGAGTTGAATCAAAGAACAACATGGGAGCTTTGAACACTGAATCCATAAATCCACAAAAGAATTCCTCTGAGGCCTTCAATCCAAGATGTGCTGCAAACCAACTCCTTAGGAATGCAAACAAGCAACTAAGAACCGAAATCACTGTATAAACACCAATCAAAATGCTTTCACTGAGATTATGCATTGGGATAGCAATTGCTAACCAATATGATGACATTGTTTGCAGAATTGCAAAGATTGTTTCAGTGAGAACGACTGTGAAAAAAAGAATGTAACCCTTTGAGACACTGATGTAATCTCTATAAGGTTTCCATCCAACACTTCCAAACTCTGTTTCTTCGTCGTCCGTGAGCTGAGATGTTTCTCCGTTTTTAATCGAACTTTCAAGCTGAACTTCAATTTGATTCTCAACCTCTTCTGATTTTTTAATACGTTTGACAGGTTTTGCAGGATCTAAAACTATTTTTGCAGATTGATGAGCATTCACTAATTTTTCAAATGCCATTCCTGATCTTACAAGCTCCTCATATTCCCCTGCTTGTCTGATTTGCCCACTTTCCATAACCTGCATCAGAAAATATATGTATATATAGAATTTTGACATATGTTTTCTAGAATTCAACTGAAAAGAGAGCAATTTACCTGAATTCTATCAACTTCATCCAAAAAATCAATTTGATGAGTCACAAGAATGACAGTTTTGTTATCAAGAGCAACCATGACACATTCCTGCAAATTAGCATTTCTTTTTATTCAATTTGATGCTCAATTTTTCTGCAGATAGATATACAAAAGAACTTTAATATCTATCTATCTATCTATCTATCTATCTATCTATTTATATATATATATATATATTCCAGTTACCTTAAAGAGAATTGCAGCTCTGTGTGCATCAACTGCGCTGAAAGGATCATCCAAAAGATAAATATCGGCATCATTATAAACAGCTCTAGCAAGTTGAATCCTTTGTTTCTGCCCACCACTCAGATTAATACCTCTCTGACCAATCTCAGTAAGATCTCCATAAGGAAATGTATCTAAATCATGATCCAGTGCACAAGCTTTGATGGCCTTTTCATAGTTTTTCTTGTTCATCGGCTTCCCGAATAAAATATTGTCACGAATTGTCCCGCTTTGAATCCACGCAGTCTGCGAAACATAGGCAATGGTACCATACACTTCAACCTGCAAAAGAAACAAAAACAATTTCAGATTAACAATCCATGCAACCAAGAACTAGTTTACTGGTTATCAGTTAGCTTACTGATCCTGAGAGTTTTGGTATTTCTCCGAGTATAGCACATAAGACCGATGATTTGCCAGCTCCCACAGATCCAACAATTGCCACCTTTTCTCCTCTGCATAGATTCAAATCAATACTTTCCAATGTTGGATACACTGAACTTGTATCCCAGCTGAACACCCCATTATCAATCTTAACACTAACAGTATCTGGAGTTCCAACGCAATTCCTCATTGTATTCACTTGCTCAATCTCATCCTCAAGCAGAAAAACATCGAGACGGTCCAGTGACACCTTTACTTGAATTAAGGCAGATAAAACCTCAGGCAACATTCTCACCGGTTCGGAGATCAGGCGCAGAGTTGCAAGAATAGTGAAAATAGTGCTTGCATTCAAAGGAGCACTTCTCATTGCTGCAGATCCTGCAAAAATAGCTGCTGAAACAACAGTTGGAGAAATCCAGTAAAGTGCAGTGCCATAAGACTTCTTCATTTGAATCTCTCCTAACCATTTGAATTCAATGTCTCTGAGAAATTGAATCATGGTTCTGAATTTCTCTTCCCATGACTGCAATTTGATGATTTTCATGCTGTTCAATACTTCAGATGTTGCTCTCAATCTTTCATCCTGAGCAACCATGAAGTTTGATTGATAAGCTTGCAACATCTTGCCGAAAGGAACATTGAGAACTGCACAGATGATTAGAAGAGCAAGCCCTGGCAGAGCTCCTAATCCAACAGTCCAAAAAAGTAATGCAATTGAGAAACATAGCTGAAGAGGAAGGCTCCATGCCATATGGAACCACCAAGGGAATTCTCCGAGCCGATAAGCATCGACTGCGATGTAATTTGTAACCTCTCCGGCTGAATGCCGTGTCCTGCCTAAACTTGAGAGCTTAATCTGTTTCTGAAACACAGCAGCCATTAAAGCTGATCTCATCCTCATTCCATACCGTCTCGAATCGAAAAACCAGTGCCTTTGAGCAAGAGACTCCACAACCTTCACAACAAGCAGACACAAAACTAATGAGATTCCCAATGAAAGATCACCATTTGCATTGTTTGAGTATTGCACCAGAGCATAGAGCAAAGGTGGTGAAGCCACTGTGGAAATGGTTTTCAGAAATGAGAACAATCCAATCATTAACATCTCCTTCATGTAGCATCTAGCCAATGCAAAGAAGATCAAGTTTTGTTGCCTTGATTTGTTGCTGTTTTTCTCCCTTTCATGATGCCATGCATGAGAAAATGCTTGAAAAGCTACGAGTGCATCATCTTCAGAGTTTACTGGAGGAATGTCATTGAGATCCAAGGACTTAGAGTGACCCAAACTCAATAATGGATTCATCCATGAAAATGTCAGCTTTCTCCAGAGATTGGCATTGCTGAACATGGTTCCATTCTCACCATTTTCAGAAACTAAGAGATGTTCAGATACTGTGTTGTTTTCAGAAATGTTTTTATTTCCAAGTATGAGTCTCAAGGCAGAGAAGAACAGCAGCAAACTCACAACCCATGTTATCGAATCGAAGACCGAAAGAACATCACCATTCACCATTGATTCAATGTTAATGACAGAGACAAGCAAAGAGGAAGATGACCACCAAATCAAAGCAATGGTTTTCACCAACTTGGATCTGTGAATGTTCAAAGACATTGCATAGCCTGCCCAAATGAATCCTCTCATACTATAAACCACCCAATCCAGATGCTTGACTTCATGTTTATCATCAAATGCTATCCATGCAGCAGCAATGAAGTCAACAGTGCTTATAGAAGCAGAACAAGCTGAAACAACTACAAAAAACCAGTTTCTAGTTCTGTTTTCAATGTTTTCATCACCATTCTGTCTTCTTAGAAAGAACACAATCAAAGAAACCAAACAGTAAATCACAAGAAGAACAAGATCAAGAACATCTATCAGTATCCTTTGAGTGCATGAAGATCCCATGCTATATTCTCCATTGTTAATGCATGAAAGGTCACCTGTAATCCAAAACTACAGGATTGAGGCAAAGAAAGAAGAGATTGCAAATAAATAAATAAACATACCCATGAATTTCTTCATTGAAACCATTCTATTGATGTGCAAGAAGAGCCTTTCTGTCTGATAGTTTATTAGTGGGAAAGCTATAAACTGTTAGACCAAAAAGTAATCAGTGATTGTGTCCACTCTAACACTGAACATAATAATTGATTTTATTTTCTTAAGACATAAAAAAAAATAAAAAAAATTCTTTTTATATTAAAATCTTTAATCAAGAAGTGCATATTATAATGGCTCAGCCATTGTGATGTGCAACTGACATAGAAAAAAAATTCAGAAATTAATTGAAGAACTGCAATGAATTTAATGCATGCCATGAAGATCAAATCAAATGTGCATATATATATATATATATATATATGCACACAAATAGATATAGATATATATATTTTATTAGGTGCGTATTGATTTAAAACACAGATCATTATGGTTAGAGTTTGTGTACTAATATTTTTTTAAAAATAAACCACATAGATAATAAAATAAAGCAAGCATGGGAGAAACACACAAGAGACAATACATAGAAAAAAAAATGCAACCATCATCTTTTGTAGAAAGAGACTACCAACAACCGAAAAAAAGGAGCAGCAAAGATAATATATTGTTTGAGATGTGAACATTTTTTTTAACAATATTACACTATTTAAGTTCATATTCCTCCCAAGTTAATGGTTGAAACTCCGTAATCTAACCAAATGCTCGTATAAAAAATAATAGTATAAACAGATCCTATATTGTAAATGTAAGTTCGCAGTCTAAATCACTCGTCTCCAACTAAAAATGCATATATTAGAATTATCGTATCCGTCTACATGTCTTTGGTGCATATATTGTTTGTGGCTTTATATTGAACTAAAAATTAAATTAAATTAAAAAATTACTGTTAAACAAGCTGCGTATCAAAGTATTATATATATATATATGCATTCATTCACTTCGGTTTCTGTTTAGTAAATTATCATTTAGTGTTGTATTTTCTTTTAAATTATATATTATGATTAAAGTAACACTCTATATTTAATAATGGACAAGCTTTTATACCATCAAAAGTACACATATTTATATAAGTATATAAAAAAATATTATGCTTATTTTTTTTATTTAATATAGCATCTTTCTTTTATCATGTCGGATCCTCTCCATCCACAGTTCTTATTGGCTTGAATAAATAGAGGCCACCCACATGGAGCTCAATTACATCTTCCAAGTCCAAGTAAATTGCACCACAGGGTTTAAATATATGTGCATTTAAAATAATATAATTTAAATGTTAAAACTTAGTTTTAATTTAAATGTCTGGTAAAAAACACTGTTAGTTACTTTTTAATATTTAAAATTTTGTTGCCATAGTTTTTTGCTTAATGCATTAATGTTCAATAGTCATTACTTGATTTTAATTGAGGGAATAATATTATTAACTTAGATTATATAACACTCAACGAGTAACTATAAAATTTTTTTTTTAATTGTACATGAATTTTTGCAAATTTAAGAGTTACAATTTACAATTAAGTTTATAACTACATCAAACATCACGTAGTGGTAGAGATAAAATGCTTCAATTATTTGGATATAAGTCTTGGTTATAACATGCAATTAATTTAATTCCAATAATAAATATAAATAAGAATTTTGAAATATGGGATTAGGTACATTAAACACTGCTTTAAAATTGAGGTTTTTTCTTTTTCATGTAATGACTTTGAGTGTATTTTCAACAAATTTACAAATTTCTATAAAAACTCTCCAACAAAACTGTAACGTTTTGATTTTGAAGAGAAATGAAATACCAACTCTCTTATTATAAGAATAATTATATAATCTAAAATTTTGTGTATAAATAATCTTACCGTCTATCAAATAATATAAAAAATATGGGTTGCAAATAATAATCATATTAAAAATCCAATGATCCAGAAAATTATTGCTGTCAAGGTTGCTGATTTGAATTATCAAATTCAAGCTTGAGGCATCCGCAAAAGTGAGCATCAATGAGTGATATGAGAGTCCAACAAAACTTGGGCCTCTTCATGTAAAAAGATCCACAGAAAAAAGGCCCATGGTTTTTGTTATTATTATTATTATTTGATAAAATGTAGGCAAATCACATGTCAGGGAATGTGCACAAATATGGAGTTAATACCTCAACACATTTACATTGCACCCTGTGTGAGTTGAGATTCAAGTTTGTCTTTTCAACAAAATACGAACACCTTACATAGAGAGTTACCTGTGTGAGTTGAGATTCAAGTTTGTCTTTTCAACAAAATACGAACACCTTACATAGAGAGTTACGTGCCAATAGATTGAGAGATCGTTGCCAAATACCAAAATTACCCTCTATAAAAGTATTTTTATATCATGTAAAAATATAAAAGAATATCTGGGTTTTAATATATAAATATATATACTTACATATCCTAAATTTTTATATCAGTGGTATTAAGTTTCAAGAGCCACTGAATTCCATCTAACATAGAAAAAAGTAAGCAAAGCTCATCATGACTCAATTATTTGGTTAGACCAACCAAAAAGGGAAATCTTTTTTCCATTCATTGTCTACAATAATATTGTTTTAAAAAAGAAGATGCTAAAACTACCAAAATTAAATAAATAATGACCAATATTAGTGATGCAAAGCTGTCTTTGCCCTTAATGAACAGACAAAGTTTTTAGCAAAAGTTGAAATCATCATCCCATCATTGGATGCAAATCAAGACAAAAACAACAGGAATTTTCCACAACTTTAAGAGTTAGTAAGCAACCATGTGTAAGACCCATTTAATTAACCATTAAATAAAACACTGATTCTGGGGTTTTGTCTCCTCAACGCTGTGATAATTAAAATTTTTGTTTTAATGCAAAGGACAAGCAACTATTTCTGAACGTGCACACAACCAATTCAATTTAATATATTATTAATATCACTGTACAAATCCCAAATCATTATTAATTAATGCAAATTTTATATTCTCACTTGTTATTATAAATTATTTATAATTCTCAATAATTATCGAACTCTTCATTTAAAATATTTGTGTTTCACTTAAAAAAACATATTTGAATTTAGCTCAATCAAAATAACAACACAGTAATAAGTTTATGTTTGAGTTTTTCATGTGCATCTATTCTGACACATGATTTTTTCATATTTATTAAAAAATTATTGGCAACATTTTGAATGGGATGATCAACTTGCAAATGTGCCTTTATTTATAATTAAAAATAATATTATAGGTGTCATGTTAATTTTAATTTTAATTATTAACAGATTTATTAGTAAATAATTTAAAATTTGTTAAAGGACCGATGTGTAAAAAACTACGCCTTATATATATATATTGATGCTTTTAAGGCCCACCATGGAACCCTCGAATTCAGTGGGCCTTTTGGGCGGGTTCGGATTCGAACCCGAAAGACATGATCCGCAAGTGCCGCCAAAAAAGCCACGTCATCGTCCGTCCAAGCCAAACGTTACGTTTGACGGCAGGCACCGCTTATGTGGCCCCACCTGGTGACGGCGACGAGTAACGGGAGCCGGGGCCCTCAAGCACGGTGGTCCCCGGTTGCATTAAATGCCCATGTTACGTCGCTTAAATTACGAGAATGCCCTCGAGCCCAACACCCGGCTCTGGCTTTCACGAGGCTGAGGGTACAGTGCGTTGATATTCGCGCTTGATACCGAATAGACGGATGTGATCGGATGACAGTTGCATCGGGATTGGGTCTCTGAACAAGGGAGCAAATTATAATTTTTGGGACCATTCCCCAATGAGCTCCTATATCGCCGAACATTGAAGCGATAACATTCATTGCTGCCGCTCCCCTGTTTTCTTTTGTTTTTTTTTTAAATTAGTTTGGGATATTAAATATTAAAAAATATGAGATCTTTTCTTATTTGTCTTATTTATGTATTTTTTGTTATTCTTCAGTTCTATTTTTCACTGTTTCCCCATTATTTTTCTTTAAAAATAGATAAATTATAATTAATTAGTATATAATAAAAGTACAAACATTGAAGGGCCAGATGACAGAAGAAGATGACAACAGATATTAGAAGAAATACAAAAACACCATAACAATAAAACAATCCACTACAAATGAAAATTTTATATACATTAAAAAAAAATCCAACAAAAAAACAATATCAACAAAGGAAAGCAAAAGAAGATAAGACCCCACTTGTTTTGCTATCATTCTAAATTGCTTTGAATTTTACTATATATTTATTTAATTTTTTAAAAAAATATGGAGGAAATGGAACAAGTTGATATATATATATATATAACGTGGCAACTGAAAATGCATGCATTTTTCACGTCTGCTTCGCTGTTTATTGAATTATTATATAAATAAAAAATTGATGTTAATAAACCCGTACGAGAAGACAAGTTTATGGATGACAGAGATGACTTCAGAGGTTATATAAAGAAACACACACAATTTTTGTGTTTTAATTTATTTCACAGCACTTGTCAATAACTGCACTATTCCTCTACACCGGCAACTTTAATTACCTATAAAATGTGATACTAATTTTTTTTTTATAAAATTATATATATATATATATATATATATATATATATATATATATATATATATAAGATTGAATATAAATATTAAAATATAATTTATAATTAATAGAGAAATTAATTGAATTGGGGGTGGGGAGTGTCATTTGATGGAAAACCCCCAAAAGTTTAATAAAATTGAAGAAAAAAGACAAACGTTGGAGATGAACGGAAAAGTGTAATAATGGCGTGAGAAGAGGGCATTAGTTTTGCTCGTGGAGAAGAAGCTCGACGGCTAGACGCTGTGAAAACAGAGCGAGAGAAGACCTGAAGACTGACAGTAACCAGGGAGCAGGTGGGCATGGCGATGGCGATGTTTCCTCCCTCACCATCACGGAACCATAAAGATGAGTCCTTGCTTCCTGTTAACTAGGTTTAGGGTTCGTTTCCTCTTTCGGTTTTGGAGTTGGAGTGTCTTTGGAGGTGTTTTCCGATGAGAAGTCATTGAAAACAAGGGCTTTCTGCGAGATTTTAGGTTGGAGAATCGGAGGGTGGGTTTTTTATTTTATTTTGCTATGTTTTTGATGTGATTGAGGTGTTTGTTTCTAGCATTCAGTTGTCAGTTCAAGGTGTTGATCGTCCAAATCGGAAGATTCCAACGTGGAACCAATTCATTACTGTTTTTTTCCTTTGATGTTTCTTGTGGGGTTTTTTTTGGATGATCGAATCCGGGATTGCTACTGTTTGAAGCTGTTTGCGAGGCTCTGCTTTGCTATGTCTTTTCCACGGAAAAGGAGAAACGAACAGGAGTGCATTCACGAGGACTGTGCTTTGATTCTGTAGGAACCCTAAAAGTTTCGTCTTTTATCTATTTGTTTTGAGGGGAGAAAATGGGCGTTTGGGATGGGAACAAAATGGCATCTTTTTGCTTCTTTTGATGATTGGGGTGGAGATGAAGGTTCTGGTTTGAGAGAGTTTAGGGTTTGAGGGTTTTGGAGATGAGTACTGGTTCGAATCCGAAGCGAGTGAAGAGTGGGAAGGGTGGAGATGGCAGCGAGAAGGTGGTGGTGGCTGTTAAAGCTTCAAAGGAGATCTCTAGGGCTGCTCTTGTTTGGGCTTTGACTCATGTTGTTCAGCCTGGAGATTGCATTACTCTGCTGGTCGTAGTTCCTAGTCATACTTCAGGTACAATCTCATTCCACCCTTCTTGATTGCTCAATCCTTTGCTCTTTTTTTCCTTTTATTTTTGTGGGTAATTGGAGCAAGAATTTTTAGGTATTATTTTTGCCCTCTGTTCTTGGTTCAAAATTTGAGGATTTGATTTAAAGCGCTTGCTCTTCCTCTTTTGATTGAGTTATTTATTATCTTTTGGCTTTCTGGGTGTTAAAGCTGGGGATGATATTTGAATTTGCTTTTCCTTTTTGTTTCTAACTCATCACTTCCCCTTTTTTTTTCTTTTTTCTTTTTGATTAAACTGGGAGCGTAGGTTTTCTCTTTTTGTCTTTGAATGGCCGTAAATATTTCATACCTGAGCCTGGAGAACAATATTTTGAATTTTCCAATTAAAGCTTTGCCTTTTGGCAGGATACAATGGCTTTAAATTTTTTTGTATCATGTTGTAGGCCTTTTGTTTGGATAAATTTTTTTTTTATGGGTGTTCTGATTTGTTGAATTTCTTGCTTCTTTCGTTTTGTTTGTTTCTGTAATTTTTATGAGATTTTGCTGGGAAAATTTGATGAACTTTTATGCATCTCTGCCTTGTAGGTAGGAAAATATTGGGTTTTCCCATATTTGCTGGGGACTGTGCGAGTGGTCACAAGAGATTGCAATATGGAACCACTCTAGATCAGAAGTCTGATATTACAGACTATTGTTCACAAATGATGGTTCAGCTTCACAATGTATATGATCCGACCAAGGTCAGTGCTTCAGATTGTTGTATTCCCATGGTTTAATTCTGCTTGCTTTTGTATGTTAATAGGCTATGGGTATCTGTATCTTGTCTTATCTAGGTTAACATCAAGATAAAAATTGTTTCTGGATCACCCGGTGGTGCAGTAGCTGCTGAATCCAAGAGAGCTCAGGCAAACTGGGTTGTATTGGACAAGTAATGATTGTTTTATTTATGCTTTTTAATCAGTAAACGATGTATGTTCCTATTTTGGATTTTGTTTCTCAACTTGTATTAAATGTTTTTGGCTCAGATTTAAAGTCTAATCTGGTTTCCAACTTATTGTCTTCAGTAATACATATATTTACTATTTCCTTGTTGTGTCCTTCTTACTAATGTCTTCTGCAAACAGGCAGCTGAAGCATGAGGAGAAAAGATGCATGGATGAGCTACAATGTAACATTGTGGTTATGAAGCGTTCTCAAGCAAAAGTTCTTCGTTTGAATCTGGTTGGATCACCAGAGGCAGAGCCCCGAACCTCATGCACATTACCTCTGGAGCTGGATAAACCACCAGGAAAGACATCCAGGCATGCTGTAGATCATTCTGTTTCCATACGCGGACCAACTGCAACACCAAATAGCAGCCCTGATTCTGGGACACCATTTACTGCCACTGAAGTGGGAACATCATCAGTATCAAGCTCTGACCATGGAACTTCACCATTTTTTGTACCTCCAACAAAAGATGTTCTTAAAAAAGAGGAGGCAAAAGCTCTAAAGGAAGACAGAAATTTGGTTGTAACCAGCTCTGATTCTGATAGCGGCAGCTTGAGTCCTTCAACAACCTCTGAATTTCAACCATGGGTGACTGACATCCTGAATGTTGGCTGTTCAGCATCTAAAGTTGAGGAAATTGCAAGAGGACTCGATAATATACACATTTCCCCATCCAAAACACTGCTGGATAAATTTTCTAAACTCGACAAGGATGCCTGGATCAGCTCCTTGAGTTACAAATCAGATGACTTGAGTGGAAATATCAGAGAAGCTGTTTCACTATCGAGGAATGCACCATTAGGACCACCTCCTCTATGCTCAATATGTCAACACAAGGCACCTGTGTTTGGAAAGCCTCCTAGATGGTTTAGTTATGCTGAACTGGAACTTGCTACAGGTGGATTTTCCCAAGCAAATTTTTTGGCAGAAGGTGGCTTTGGATCTGTCCACCGGGGCGTCCTGTCTGATGGGCAGGTAGTTGCTGTCAAACAGCATAGATTAGCTGGTTCTCAAGGGGATCCTGAGTTTTGCTCTGAGGTGGAAGTTCTTAGTTGTGCTCAACATCGTAATGTGGTCATGCTAATTGGGTTTTGTGTTGAAGATAAGAGAAGGTTGCTAGTATATGAGTACATTTGCAATGGATCTTTGGACTCACATTTATATGGTAATTCCTGTTCTTATTTTACGTTGCATATCTAGGTGTAGACCATGCTCCAACACTTGAAGCTAGTTTGTATTCTATTAGCTTTTTGAATGCTGTGGATTTGAATCCTCCAAGTCTTCCTGGGCATGGAGTTTAGAGTCTTAAAGCCAAATTTCAAAGTAGAAGAAGAATAAAATAAGCCATTTGATTCTGTGTGGAAAGAAATGTTGAACTTCTTCTAGTAGGTATCTGCTTTATACCGAGTTGTTAGCCTGCCGGGTATCTTGTTGTGTTGCCTATTTTGAACATAGACATCGCTGCAATTTTGGTTTAGAGAATGTGACTTGTATTATTGTGCTGCACCTATCAACTGCCTACATTCTGTTATTAACATGATACTTACGTTTCTATGTAGGTCGCAACAGAGAGGTACTGCAATGGCCTTCTAGACAAAAAATTGCAGTTGGGGCTGCTCGTGGGCTGAGATATCTTCATGAAGAGTGCAGAGTGGGATGTATTGTCCATCGTGACATGAGACCCAACAACATTCTCATCACCCATGATTTTGAACCATTGGTAACGTTATTTATCTTTGGCGACTTATTCCAAAGTGTACACTGTTTCTTACTGATTGCTGTTATTTTTGCTACAACGTCAATGCAAATGTTTACATAACCAAAAACCACTAAGGGTAGTTGCATTATTGTACTTGGCATTATTGTGATCTTCCTTGAAATGCTGAATGTTTTGCTTAGCTTAAAGGTAGGCCAGTTTGTCTCTCAGTGTTTATATATACATACTCTCCGTATGCGTGAATCTTCTATTTTTTATAACCATCCCTTTGATTCATCATTATTTTCCATCATTCATCTTCCAAGGATATCACAGCATTTACTTGAGTAAGAAACAGAACTTGAATTAGAGAGTTTTTATTTTGTTTCCAAATGCAATGATCGGCATGAAGAAGCCAAATATTTAAATATGGTGATATGTTCCAATGAAGGTTGGAGACTTTGGCTTGGCGAGATGGCAACCTGATGGAGACTTGGGTGTGGAAACAAGAGTAATTGGCACCTTTGGGTAAGCCTTATGATGTGTCAATTCTTTAATTTTCCATCTTGCAGCAAATGATGATGATGTTAATTTATGCTACATGCTTTATAATGTAGGTATCTGGCACCTGAATATGCACAAAGTGGCCAAATCACTGAAAAAGCAGATGTTTATTCATTTGGAGTTGTACTATTGGAGCTTGTAACCGGCAGAAAAGCTGTGGATATTAACCGACCAAAGGGTCAACAATGCCTCACCGAATGGGTATATCTTTGTGTTCTCATTGAGATGAATGTTTTTATCAACCATCTTCTAATGTTTGGAGGGTCATTTGACCAGGCCCGGCCATTGCTTGAGGAATGTGCCTATGAAGAACTCGTGGACCCTCGTCTAGGGAATCGCTATTCCAAAAATGAGGTCTATTGGATGCTAAATGCGGCTTCATTGTGCATCAGACGCGATCCTCATGTGAGGCCTCGGATGTCTCAGGTTAGTCTTTTAATCCCAGAATAAAAACAAACTGCAAATATAATGGCCAATCATTCCTTTATCTAACAAGTGCATTTCGAACCCGCGGGAATGTAGGTGCTCCGGATATTAGAGGGTGACATGCTTGTCGATCCAAATTTTGTCGCATCCCCTAGGTATGAAGCTGGAAACAGGAGTGCCCGGCTGCTGCCTGATCGTCACAAACAACAACAATGCCACAAACAACAACAATGCGGTGATCCGGCCCTCATTGAAGCCTTGGAGAATTTCAGCAGCAAACTATCACACGAAACACTGAAGGCCGCTTACCGGCATAGGGAAAAAGCAAGGTGGATCTCATCCGAAGGTCTCTGAGTATTGAAATCACCAACACATGAGACACAAATGTGTATCCTCCTCCTCATCCCTCATCTTTTTGCCTTTTTTGTTTTTTTTTACTAAATCAATCATCTTTTTTTTGTTCAGTCTTGTTATGTTGGTAGCCTTGTCAATATGATGCTGTTATTCAGTTAGAGTTTTTGATTGTACAGTGGAATATTTTTGAGGTCTATCAATTTAATTCAGCAGCACCAATATTCAGTCTTATTTTCTGATGATTTTTTTTTTTCCAGTCTTTTGAAATCTATATCACTACAACAGTGCATGAATGATTGCTACAATTGGTCCCAATTGTATGACTCTTTTAAAAGACAATGTTAGACTTTGAGCAAATGTCATAAACAGGGGACCATAGATGAGGTGTACATTGTGACCATCATGTGGTTGATCTTGTTTTTGGTGTCTCTGTGAACAGGATATATATGTGAGTCATTGTGACTTCTTTTTGCTTAACATTGTGAAAGATCTTGTCATCAAAAGTTTTTCTTGTTTTGGCAGACACCCCTTTCCATTTTCTCTCTCTCTCTCTCTCTCTGTCTGTGTTTACAGCATCACTCTTGACTTTTAGCTTTTGTTTTTATTATTAAGCTTTTTAATATTGGCACCTAGCCTTTCTCTCAATTACTAGTAATACGTGAAGGCACCTGATTATAATCAAATCATGTCTTTAGAAATATCTTACTTTGTATGTATTAACATTTTTATTACAAATTAGCATATATATTAAATCATGCTGTAATCCACAAAGCCACCAATGACCTTTTGGGTCTTTTGCATATATTGGGTGTTTATATTTTGTCGAAAAAACATGTTCGAATTTTAACTTAACGCAGAGATGAGGTGATATGTGTGTTTTGAATTACTAACCCTAATGGCATAAGTGTGGATAAAGTGATATTCAGGGACATAAAAGTAATTTAAAAGTTGAGAAAGTTCAATGTTTTGAAACAGACAGCAAATTGAAAGGAGCTGAGAGACAAGGGACCAAGATGCAGTGCAAAGTGAGCCCACTACTCAAATTCAAAGCATAGGGAAAAAAACAAATCTCCATCAATTCTTCACTGCCAAATCCAGAGACACAACTCACAAACAATTATAACAAGACATCCAACAACAAGATGAGGAACAGGCCCAAAAGAAAACACACCCAATTTGCTCCCACTTACCAATGAGACAAAACAAATTAGAGATGTGCACAAATGTGATCACTAGTTCGCTTATCTTATGTGAAATTTGAAATTTAATTTTAAGTTTTTTTTTTTTTTTTTCAAAATGAACACTTTATATAAAAAAAAAAAATCTAGTACCAATAAATCAATCAGGAGATTATTGGTTAGTTGATTGTTTTTATTTATTTATTTAATGAAGAAGCGTAACCGATAAATAAACAACTGATTTTTCAAGAATTGTTTTGGTATTGTGAAGAAATGGATGGTGGACAGTGACATTTCCAGTGACTGTAGGCATGATCATTAAATTGAACAGGAGCATGCACTAGACTTTGGTTGCAGAGGGGTCCCTCAATAATTGAAAGAATCCCATCATCATATCATCAGACCTTGTTGGAATTGGGGTCCATTTCCAATTATTCACAAGACACCCATCCTATCCATCTACCTCTCTTTGAAAATAAAGGAGCTGTAATAAAGAGTAATTTTGTTCCTACTAAATAATTTGGCCTTTTTGCTCACATGCCCATACAAAAATGAAAAGTTGTTGATATATATATATATATATATATGTGGTATAGACTTGTTATACTTCTTTACAAATCAAAGTAATTTTTTATATAAAATTTATTAGTTGATTTTTGGCTATAAAAATGGTAAAGGCATATATATATATATACATGAATAAAAATGATTTTTATGAGGATACATTAGCAATTGCCGCTTAATAGACAACTTGTTTTTCAAAATAATTTTACTACATTAACTTTTACAGATTAAGTTAGTAAATGTAAACATGAATATATAAATTGGGAAAAAAAAAATTTGAAGTTTTAAATTTCAAATGGGACCCACAGCATCAATGGTCACAGCGGTTGAGTCCATGAACGTATGCATGCAGAGGAAGACATAATTATTGAAGAGGGGAGTGGAAAACTCGTCTGCAAGTCCTCAAATGAAGACACACACAATTGAGAACCACCCGGCCGTGATCTCTGATCAAAGTACTCACAGGGTGGGGTGCTCAAATATTCAAACTTTTGAGTTGCAATAGACAATGTTATATATATATATATATATATTACAATGTCAACAAACCAACTAGGGATGGCAAAAACCAAATTGACTTCTGATCCAATCCGTTCTAAATAAGGCGATTTTTTTGTTAGAGACCGGGGAACGGAATGGGATAGGGATTTTTTGTGGCAAGGCGGGGCGGGGCAATTCCGGTTTTATCTTGCCCCGTCCTTCCTAGATAAAAAACTTACATATATGTTCTTATATATATATATATATATATATATATATATATATGAATATATACATATAATTTTAAAATTTTTTAATTTATAAATCAAAATTATTGTTATATAAATTGTGCTTTCTTTATTTAATGTAGCATTACATATTTTGTAATTATTAATGTAACAGCAAAGAGATTCAAAAATACATAAGGCGATTATGGTATTGAGAAGATTAAAAAAAAAAAAATCCGAGACAGGAATTTGTTTTCATACATGGTCCTGAGCGAGCCTATGGAACAGTAAAGAGTGCTTTGGAAACAACCTAAGATCTTACAGGATGAAATCATCCAGATTAGCATAATAAATATGACTGTAAAAATGCTATAGAAAACAACTAGAAAACAATAGAAAGAAAGCTCGACAAAATTCTGGAGCCTCAAGATGCATCAGTTGTATACCTCGTAATTCTAGGAATGCCAACCAAAATTGGGAAGCCCACTGGTCAAAGATCGATCAGAACTTGAGAAAATTCAACTAAACTTATCTGTTTTTCGATCACAAAATTATGATGGTCCCATTATCCATTTCAAAATATCAACTCTGCAAAATTAAAATTAAAAGTGGAACTTGAGTACTGCCACAGGTTTCTCACACAAACAAGGTTCTTAGTTTTGACCGAGTGTAGGAAATTGAAAAGGGGGTCCTCCATTGAAGGAGCTGCAGAAGTTCTTGCCACAGCACCCCCAAAACCACCTCTAAATGGCCCACGATCACCACGCCCGACCTCGACCACCAGGACTATAATACCTCTCTCCTTCAGCAGGCTTCAGAAACTCATTGACACTTAACCATCTAGCAAAAGTAAAGGTCTGCATCATTTAAGAGTTGCACATATACATGATTACAAGCAAGGATAAGACACACACCTTCCTTCCTCGCTCTTCCTGATCGGCATTCTCTTCTCTTTTGCTTGCATCCTTGTCAGTGCCCTACCAAGAAGATCATTTTGAATGAGACTTAATGATCCTTCATAAGAGGGGGAGGGATGAGGTGTATGTGAAGGCAACTTACCAACTTAATGAAGATCTCATCGTTTGCTTTCTTAATTGACAGTCGTTGCATTGATTGAAACTCCTTGTCAAAATCAACCTTGCGCAATTCAGTCTTCATCACAAGAAGAACTTTCCGCTTCTCCTCTCTTATTTTCTCATATTCATCTACAGTCATCTCCTGAAATGTCACCAAAAAGATGAGGACACACGAAAAATATTGAAGGGATTACAAATCCAAATTCATAAAATTTTAAGAGTTAAGAAATTTAACACGGCACCGAAAATATGTCTTGTGTGAGTTGAAGATTGAAGTATGAAAATACACATTATGATTATCTTAGCTTTAAAAAAATGAAAAAAAAAGGGCAGGTGAATTCCTTTCGTTGAGCTCTCCTTTAGTGTTGGGATGAAGCCATTCAGATGAACAAGGATGGAAACCAGAAATATGGTTTAAATGAGCTAATGTTACTGCCACGCACTCACAATTCAGCTGCAAATGTTTGACTGCTACAACTAGATACAACCGAAAAACAAGCTGACATCATCCACACAGGATGGCAAATTTTGAGGTTTTGATAAACATCGACAAACAAGATGTATACATATAAAATGGATATAAAAAGATAATAATTCTCACAAGGATGCACACCAATAAAAATAAAACACAAGAAAGTATAGAAGAGTTATAAGACTATGAATGAACTATTTCTAATTAATGCACCCATGTCACGAGGGAAGAGATTTTAAATTGGTGGAGCAAAAAGGAATAAATAAAGATTTAGAATTACATGGATGGACATGATGAGAAATGATGCCTAAGGGACATAAAAGATGAAAAGGTGCTGAATAAAGAAATTGAAGGATAGTACTTATAATTAACTTAAAAGTTCTTCTAAATGATTTAAATAGGTGGTCACATTCACAAATAACACATATAGGCTCAAATATGTATGACAGCTCCATGCATTTATACATGATATGAACATGCCAAGACCCTAATCTGCCATGAAATGAAATTTCCATGCAGGCTAAGAAGATGAAGTTTCTAAGTAGTTTTGAGGATTAGCACAACAATCTGCACAATGACAAACAGTTGAAAGGACAAGTCCTAAAAGAAATAATGTTGCATAAATACCATATGCAGCTGTTCCAAGGTCTCTTCAGGAAGCAACACAATATATTGCTCAAACAAAAGTCTGAAGCCTAGGAGGGTTTTCCTCTATGCCTGCAACGGAACCAAGTGGCACAAATATTTGAGCCAGCCACAGAGTTCTCTCAAAAGCAATATAAAGTAAAGTACAGTGCTCCCAGGTCAGATCCAAGAGGCCAGGATGTAGTCCATGTGTTAGAAAACAAGGAAAGAAAATTATATAAGTGGTGCATAAAATAGAGAATAACTCATGCGTCTGGCACACATTCATGACAAGATTAACACTTTAACCTTTCCAACCAGTTCGGCATAGATGTGAGGAAATAGATCATAATAAAACTTTGTCTATATTCATATAATTTAACCAATACAATTTTTTCCAAACAGAAATAAAAACAAAAACTAACCACATCTGTAAGTGGACAAGTCACAACCCACACAAACAAATTCCTGCACCTAGGTCAACAAATATAATATTCGTGCTTCAACAATTCAAAAGAAATTGTTTCTAGCAATGGTTTTCAATGGTCTTCACTTGTTCTTAAACTCTACTACTTAGCACACTAAAAATAATTGTATCAGTTGCTAGGTTCAACAATATTGCATGTATAGATAAAGTGCACATATTTTTCACTGGGCAAGCAAATGGAAACAAAGGTGATAAACTTCATTGATAAATACAAGGCACAAGAAACCAAAAGTCAACTAATTTTCAAGAAAGATAATCAAATGCACACTTGCTGACAACAAACTAGAAAAGAATAATTCCATAGAAAATAAAACTACACTATATATTATCAATTCATGCCCTCAATGACTAACAAGCATACAGGAGTTCATATAATTGCTGGCATAAAGCCTCAAAGCCCTGATACAGGAAACAGATTTTTACTGAAAGAAAGTACGTGGAAGACAATTCAGAATGTGTGCAACTAATCAGATGAAGATAAATGAAGAAGAGAACATCGTAAGGCAAACCATATTTAGTGGGAATAAGCCGTCATACAACACCAGTTTACTAATCAGTATTGTGTTACAGTTTCATTGAAAGGTTCTCATGTAGTATCCAAACTCCCATTAAGGCTATTGAAGGAATATTATGTAGGGTATCATAAAAACTCCAGACAAGATGAATGAAATTTTCTGCTAATTAAAAAAAAATCTTGACAATTGGATCTAATTATCTTTCATAGATAAAAGAATTACTCAAGTAATAGGTAACTAAAGCTCAACTAATTAACAGACTTTGACGAACACAATACGTTTCACTAATAGCAGCCCAAGCTTTGATTGTATCGAATGCTCCAAAAGCATAAATAAGGTATCAGTTAATTACAACAGTGACAAACATCCAATCAGCAAGCTGTATTCAAATTAAAAGAGAATCTCACCTTCTCCTCCTCTTTCTCTGCTGCATCATCTGCTGCCACATCCTTGTTTTCCTTGCTCCTGGCATGCTCTTGCTCAGCCTGCTTCTCAGTCACAACGTTATCCTCCCTGTCTCCCTATTCAATGAAGCAGTAATCTCCATGGATTAATAAATCACATCCAATCACAAAACAATATAACCATAAACAAGTTAGAAAAGAACAATATTAACTGCTCAACACCACTATCAAACGGTGTTCCCATTGCCAAACTCTCTGCTCCGCCCATTCCTACCTCCCCGCGCACCCCTTCCACCAGCAGGCCCGCCACGGCCGGCATCAGCTCTCCCAGCAACACCACCGCTCCTGGCTTCACTCACTGTAAATCCAAACAAACATCAGCAAACACAAATGAAGAAAAAAAATCCAAATTTTCGCAAAATTTGATCCGCAACTCCATCTCACCAGCTTGAGCAGGGGAGCAGTTTGGAATGGAGCTTCGCGACCGCAGCAACAGCATTGGTAGGCTTCTTAGCACTGACCTTAAGCTGCTGGGAAGCGATCAACTGAGAGGGATCATCGTTATCGTCGTCCCCAAGGATATCGAAAGGGTTACCAGTGGCCATCACCGCGGCCTAGGATTTCAACAAAAACTTCGACCAATGGGGATCAAATCACAACAGAGAAGCCATCGATTGCAGCATCAGCGCCACGAAACCCTAAAATCGAAATATCTCTCGGAGACGACGATAACAAATGATCCCTCGTACTACTTGATGTTAATACCTTCGACATTGTTTATTAGTACTATATTCTTCCTGAAATGACCTTTCACCCGTACTACTTGATGTTAATTACAAATTTACCATTACTAACGAAATAGATGCAGCTCCAAATCAATAAAAACAATATGTTCTAAAAAATTATAAGTATGCCATTACGAAAAAGCCCATACTTATATTTATTTATTTTATAAAATAATTTTTTTGAATTATAAAATAATTAGATTATATACCACATAAGAATTTATATCATGATTCATCTTAGCTATCCATTAAAGCTTAATAAATAATTTAGACTATAAAATTCTTTTCTTGTATATAATTCATTGCTGGATAATTCAGAAAAATTATTTCATAAAATAAATAAATATAAATGTAAACACAAAAAAATTAATCTTTTTAAATTATTATTTTATGTAAAATATCACTAAGCCTAACAGAAAAGCTAATGCCCGTTAATAAAAAAAGGATCGATTTTTTTCAAAATGAATAACATAGGGATAAAAAAGATATTCTGACCATAAGAGACCATTATGATGATTATCCATATAGGGAATATGAATTATATCGTTCATTTTAAAGCACGTTATCTAACCCAGGATGGACATCTAGTGCGCCCAATACGGCCCAGTGCTAGGCAACTTCTCCGGTCCAATGACAAGCCATAGCAGCTCCTGGCCATGAAGGGGGTAAAACTGAGCATTTTTGGGTTATGCACCCTGATAAAAAGTTGGAAACTTTTTTTTTTCCTTTTTTTTTACACTCATGTACTTGTATAAATATGCTGAGCAAATAGATAATTGATGCGCATTTATACACCATGTTTTATAAAAAGAAATTAATTATTCCAAAGTTGAAAATAATCAACAAAACTAACCTATTATAGTTTAAATGCAGCCTAAAATGGGGGTAAAACAAGGAAAGTTCCAAAATAATAATAAGAAAAAACTACTAAGATGCAGATGCAGATTCAATGGCAAAACTTTAAAATCAAACAAACAGCAGATGCAGACTCAAAATTATATATATATTATAGAAAATCAATCATAAGATGCAATGAAAGAGAACAAGCTCACAATGGGATCGTTCTTTCACATTTTGTGCAATTGACAGATCATTTAAAAGAACAAACAAATTGGCATATGCTCTACAATTTTGTTCAATTACTATAGGGAGTGTTCCAACTGTAAGCAATCTGTAAGAATGGGGGGGGTGGGGGCGGCAATTTAAAGACATTACCAGTCAAGCCAATCAGCAAAACCGGCACTGTGAATTGCATGAAAGGATGATAACCAAACCAGAGTTGATACTACTAGCTTGAATGTCATCTTTCTTTGAACATGATTAGGCCACCAAACTGAAAGGCATGAAGAGCAAGACAGCAGAGGCTTCTCTCCACTAGAAGGATGTCAACAATCAAACCTCCTTTTCACTTGCTTGTATGCTGCCCTCCCATAATATGAAGAAGGCCACACTGGTTCATGTACACTTCTCAACTTTTTTCATGAATCATGTGACCCTTGGACCAACAACGTAATGCGCTTAGCACTGTCCGACCGAAGGATATCACCTTTAAAACTCATCTGAAGATTAGCATCATATGCTTTTAAATTTCATAAAACTCTAAGAATCCCTGATGGAAATAAGGAAGGCAGCGATTTTTTAAGGCCATAAAAGGGCTATACCTCATTTCCACTATCAGGTGAGAACCACCGCAACAGAACTCCAAGATGAATAACCGCTGGAATCAGCTTAAAGAGTAATGGAGTGGTCACCTGCACATTAATCTCTTATGACCAAGAACACATAACAGAAACAAGATGTGGATATTTTTAGTAACAAAACTAGTAAAAGCTTCTCCTTCAATTAGTTTTAAACCAAGATGAGATACGCATGTCAGATTATAGTAAAAACTGCAACTAAAACAGTCATCTTCAGCCAGGCTATTTGTCCCTATCACTGCCCTAACTAAAATTTGGTGTCAACACCTTATATGATCACATACATTGAAAACAGTAAATGAAAGCTTTATTAATTCAATACCAAACTCAGAGCAGTTGTCCCCAGCAATAGAAGGTACAGTTTGCCCTGTGAAAAGCAATAAAAAATAAGATAGATGACTGAGACTGCAGAATTTATAAAATGAAATTGTAGATAGCAGACAATTAATATGCTGCAAAGAGGATATTGGTCACAACGCTTTCACCAACCCAAGGAAACACAGACTAAGAGGAATCTCCACACCAGGTTATATATATATATAAATGAGCACAGATAAAGTTAACAGGCATGAATAAATTTGTAGTTTTAAGCTAGAACAAAGACACTGAGTTAGATATTATAAAGAATCTCCATCGACACATCAGGTTTTGGTTTCGCAAAAAGAAGGTTTTCACTATGTATAAAGATAGTGAAACTCTTATTAAAGACGAATTAAATTGATTAATTATAGTGGCAAGAAATCACCTGAACAAGATGAAGATTTGAAGCACGGCTCAAAAGAACAAAAGCAAACTCCCCAATCTGGGCCAGAGACATACCAACCTGAGCATGCATAATGAGTTTTAGTTCTGGCAAGTAGATAAAAGTCATGCTTACAAAATACAAAGCATAAACTGAAAGACCACTCATACAAGAAGGGAAGTCTTGTTTGTGTAGCCAAATCCTTTGACAACAGCGGTAAGGACTATTGTCTTTATAACGATCACCAAAATTACAGCAGCAAGTAATATATCAACATGGTTCCAGAGGAAATGGATGTGAATCAGCATCCCTATGCTGGCAAGAAAGAGAGCGGCAAAAAAATTCCGAATGGGTTCAATCTGCAGAAAGAACAAACCTGAAATAAGAGAACATGGCATAAATTATTATCTAGAATTGTTTTGGCTAAAAAAGGAACGCATTTTACCAAAAAAGGGGGAAAAAAGGGATTGGAAGCAGATTATTTTTGATAAAAAAAAAACTTTAATAGGCAGCAAAAGGAAGAATGAATAATATTTAAATGAATGTAAACAAGACGTGGAAAGGAAGATACAGTGGTAGAACATAACCCATATCTGTTCTAAGGTGATCAACAGAGAATGGTCTTACTTGTTCTAGGGTATGCTGTGCGAGATCAGTGGTTGATATCATTACTCCTGCAGCAAATGATCCCAGCTCAAGGCTTAAGCCCAATTTGTCACTACACTGAGATGATCAATATGTGAGTCAGTGTAGCAAACACAGAAAAATAACAGTGACTTTTCACATCACAAGGTGTTCATGAATAATCTCCACAACAAATTCAGGTTACACAGGCTTTGCCTCATAAACTCCAGGCAACCCACATATTTGCCAGCACATCTAATGCTTAAAACTAGAAAAAGATGGTTATAAACAAGATTTTCACATCCAAAAAAAGCACACAAACCCACTGTTTGGGGAATTATTACTCCAAGAAAATAAATAACAAGAACTGTTCAGAATACTATGCTTAAAATGTACCGTTTTAATTTAATTATTAAGAGCTTTGAACCAATTAAATTTTATCATAAATAAATTTATTTACAATCACAATTGGCAAATATTCTAGTAAAGTGATCTAATCAATGACCATGAAAAAATTAATAACAATTTATTAGATAGAGGGAACACACCCATGCAACAAGTAAGCAAAATGCAACCGCCGCCAACTGATAGAGTTCATTGGTCTGCACGTTTATAGCAGCAAGCACATTAATATAATATAACTGGAGATACAAATTGAACTCTGAAAGACTATAAGGTAATCATCATATGCATTTGAGCATAAATAAGAAAAAACATACCTGAGATGAAAGACTTATCATCAGCTTAAGGAACCAAGGCACACAACTTCGGCATAGTATCGAAAGGATAGTCAAGAAAGTACACAACACAATCAACCTGATAGAGAAGTGTTCAATAAACACAAATACTTCAGTCCATAACGGAGACATTGGCATAAAATGCCAATCACATGTCAACTGCAAAAGTAACGAAAACAATCTCACTGACAGCAGGACTAAGTATTTGCAGTGACACTTTACATATGACTACTAAACAAACAATCACTAGAGTAATCATATAATGCATTCACAAAAGGCTTTACTTACGACTTCGACATTGATATTACTCCTTGAAATACACCAGACGTACCACCCAAAACTGGAAGCAGAGCAAAAAGCAAGCCAACAGCACAATCCTGGATCAGGGATAACATTGCTCAGAATAAACTAAAATCTTATCTCAATGATCTAATAATCTTGGAAAAAGAATCTTTGCTTTCTAAGCAAAACACAGCCAATTGTGAAAGCCATAGCAGATTTGCAACAAAATGCCAGTCCAGTGAAAAAAAAATCAGTATCAGAAGAGAAGGATCATAAGGCTACCTGAAGAATCAGTGTGCCGACTGTAACCTGGCCATGAAGAGAATTAATACAGTTTTTCTCCATTAGAAACTTCAATACCTACAGACAAATAATTAAGCATACCATCAACAAAGTATGAAAGATTGACTCTATGAAGACAAAGTTCGAACAAAAAATTATAAACAAAAATTAGAGGCATACCACATCAGAAAAAAATAGCAAAAATTTAAGGGAAAACTGCAAATAATATCTGTGAATATGGGGAGAATCAATAATTTTATATTATCATAATGAATCAGTTGCAGCTAATGCTTCAATAAAAAAGATACAATTTAAATTAAAAAAAGGTTATCATGTATGAAGTGTGAAACTATGGTGACATGGCAGTTTGGCCAACCTTTCATCAAATCTGTAAAAAGTCCAGATTATCACAAAATAGATTCACTCACCACAGCAGTTGACGACATTGACAAGAATGCCCCAACAAATACTCCTTCTGAAGGCTTACCCCCACATAACTGCAAACAATATACATCACCATATCAGAAAAACTGACGGAGGTACATAACAAGTCTAATGGCAATACACAGGCCTGTACATAAGCATGTGCATAAGCTAAGCATTGTGTAGCAATGTGAATGAACTGGCTCAAAAATTAAAAACAAGGATTTAATTGATATAGTCGGTAGCTAAGTTAAACAGCCTACATAATTCATAATGACATATTTACTGTATGATTTAAAATGCAATCTACAAACCATACAGAATCTCCAAACACCATCAGATACACGCATGAGCAGATCAATTGTATTGTACATATGCTTCTCTACATGACTCAGTTGATTCTAGCACTAACAATGAGATCAAGGTATTTAAGCTGTTCAGCCATTCCGATGCTTCTTGGACCTCCTCAGTACCTCCATAGCATGACAGGCAGAAAATGGTGTTCAAACCTAACAACAGTTCATCAATAGCATTTTAATATCTAAATTACCATGCCCTCAACACCCCAAATAAATGTGTGTTCTCTTCTATTATGGTCTTACGATTAGAACTTACCTTTTTAAATTTCATACACTTCACTCCTTAATAATCTTAAATGCCACTATATGTATTTATTACAATCTGCATTTGTTGCTGAATATGTACAGTACCAAAGTACCCTACTTATGACCTAAAAGTTCTGAGCACCACATTGTAGATACGCGTATATAGTAACACTGAAGTGTCACAGGCTGCTACATTTTTCTTAAATATGTATAACTTCAAGAAGAATTAGGTTCAACTTTATTTAAATACAACGATAAATACACACACACACGACTCCACAACTTTTCGAAGCAAAATGGAGTTGATTGTCAGGAAAAGCGATCTATTATCAGCTCTAAACAGAAAATTTAATTGCCAATCAAAGGTATACTAGCACTCCAATCATTTCTCTCATTTGATACAGTACAGTGTGGCTTTAGAAACTGCTAAAGCTAAAACTAGGAAGACCTCAGACTAGTTCCAGAAAGAAAAAGAGACAGCATCATAAAAGACACTGTGTGACATACCGAAGCAGTTATACCACATAAGCACATGAACAGAAAAATTTGTAGTAGCCCGCCAAGAACAGCAACTGCACGAACAACGCGAAGCTGCATATGATTTGTTCAAACACCACATGACAAACACCTTGTTGAAATGCCAGGGAATTGCCTGGTTAACAAAATAAAGGGAAGTTCATTTCAAATTTGGT